>JACATO010000949.1:0-35000 GCA_018389105.1 Nautilus pompilius | reverse complement strand
AAATGTCTCTTTGTTGCTAGCAAAAAACAAAGAGAAAAGTGTGAATTCTTTAGAGTTTAGCAAATACAACAACAACAACAACAACTCTGTTGTTAAAGGGACAAAGCCAGCATGTGTTTGTGGTTGAAACTAATTTGTGTACAACCCAGGTAGTACAACCAGCCTCAAGCGCAAGCCTGGCTTTAATCATTCATCACTAGTTACATTCTTCTGCAGGCGATACATGCGTTAATGAAGCTGGGTGCGGATTTGGCGGCTCCTGATGTGGATGGAAACACACCACTGCATTTCATGGTAGAGACAAGAGAAAAGAACTGCGCCTTGTCCCTGCTGTGTCTTGGAGCTGACATCAATTTACAGAATCTCCAAGGCAACACTGTGCTTCATTTAGCAGTTCTGGTAAATCTGTTTTATTCAGCTGCATCCTGACAAAAATGAGAAGTGGGTTAGGGTAATGAAGATTTTGAAAAAAGGAATTTTATGGGAAAAAACTGCTGTTTACGTGTAGCAAGTCTGTGTGGTTTATGTTTAGGTTTATTTATTTATTGCTTTTGTTTTTTTGTTTTTTTAAAGAGATTTAGAAGTTAAAAGGAAAAAAAAAAAACACCTCTGTCTGTCTGTCTCTCTCTCTGCTGGAGTACATCAGGCATATTTATCTTAACTGCAGATTCTGGGTCCTGTCCACAGTGTTCATGATGGCGAAGCCCTCCTAAAAGTGACCAGTGCTTTTCTTTAGTACCACGGAAATTATCATCTTCGAGAAAGCATCGTCACGCTACCTGTCCTAAGATCTGTTGATCTGCTCCCAGTACTACACATCACTATAAGCAGAAAAATTTCTTAAATGTATTTCAGATGGCACAATTTTATATTTTACGTGGTCAGATTTTAAGTGTATTAGGAAGCTCTGCTAGCTGTAATCTGTCTCCTATGCTTAAAAGCATCGTCTCCAAAGCAAAATTACTGGCAAAGTGACCTTGAATGGAAGTTTTTTTAAAGACTTCTAGAATGTCACCATTTCTTTTCCCCTGAAACAGGACAGGCCCAGTGACATTTGGAAAAAGTGTTAGATATTGAGCCAGAGCTACATTGGCATCATGTGGCATTGGGACGTCCTGGGATCACGACAGCATGATGGCAGAGACACCGAGATATCGGACTCTGTCACCAGTGACCCTGGCTCGTCAGTTTGTTACTTACGGAGGCCTCTGCATTCTTGTGAACAGCCTGCAATAAATCACAATCCGTGGGGTTCTGAGCACACCAACCCGTCACCAGACTGATGATGGGACCTCACTGTGCATTCAGACTTTAGTGATGTCGATCATGTTTCATAAAGCAATGCCTTGTTTCTCATCTGCATTCTTTTCTTTTTAAAATGTAAAATTATGTGAGAAAACGATCATGCACGTGAGTGTGAAATTTGTCCTTTTTTCCCCTCCCACCATTTCCAGAAAGATGACATTGAACTTGTGAAAGCGTTTGTGACGTTTGGTGCCAACATGTCCATCAGGAACCAACGGAAACACACCGCCCGCCATTTGGCTGCAGTATCCAGACTGGAGAAAAGGTTGGGCAGAATGCATCTCTCTTGTTTCTCTTGACCAAAATAAATGTATTGCCACTGGTGGGGTTTCTGTTTTTCCCCTGGAAATTTCCTTGCAGTACATACCAATGCACAAGTCACCTTGTTTTATAGGTGACTGTATTAACTTCTGCCTTAAATGGGGCTGCTACCTAAGAAGTTACTTTACTTTATAAGACTGTTTGAAAACACTCCCAATAAGGACAACTTATGTTGAGCTAAGAGGGCCATATTTTAATGCTGTTTTGCTTAATTTAAGCCTCTATTTGGGCCAAGAGCACCATATTTCAGGTACTATTTTTGCTCTATTTCAAACTTTTAACAAGGGAGACAACCATCAATAATAAAGCAACTGTTTTGGACTAAAAGCACCGTATCTTAATATCATTTAGTTTGATTTTAAATTTTAATGATTTAAATAAAATATTCATGGATAATAATTTTATCATTAGAAAAATTAATATAAATTAACTCATGTTACTTACAATCAGTACACAAACAGTACTAGCTGTGATTATTTCTAGTTAGAAATCTCTTACTTAAACAGTTGATTTTTATTTTTTCCAAATAAGGTTTAGAAAATGTTATTTATCAGAATAGTAATAAGCTATACAGAAAGATATTAGTATAGATGAATTAAAACAGAAAACACTATACGCTTATTCGTTTTTCTTTTAGCCATTTTTCAAAAGAAACTAGCTATTATTTTCTAAGCCAACTACACGGTAAACTGCATGCCATAGAGGGTATGATGTGTGAGAGGGTGGGTGAGTTTTGTGAATATACGATATAATTTCTTACAGTTGGTGCATTTCATAACTAAGCAATACTGGGTAGGGATGATCAGTGCGGGGTATACCTTGTGATAGGGCTTGATTTGAGCTGCACAGTGTAATTCATAATAGGTTGGGTGTGTTATGAGAATAAATAGTATATTGCATGATGTGGTGGTCTCTCGTTACTACCGTGTGGCAGAATAGGTTTTTTGTGAATATTTGGCTTAAGGGAGCTGGGGCTGGAAGCCATATTTCATAGTTCAATTTGTGATTTTCAGCGAGCAGATACTGAACATTCTCCATATGTCGGATGCTCCTCGCTGTGGCACTGATGTAAGTGGCTGTGTGCGGGGCTGTGTGTCAGGAGGAACCTATAATGGAACATCCATCATGTCCTCAGCAAACTCGGAGATGATGATAGGGGGTAGGTAAAGTTTCTGTCTTTAGTTCGTCACTGCTAAGGGGGTTGTTTGGTAACAGGTCCAGAGTTCTTGCCGAGGGAAGTTGAAAAGTGAAAATTTCTTGGAGCTACAGTTGTCGCATTATTAGTTGGCGCAAAGATTCCGAAGGGAAGACTTCTAGAAGATGACACAGAAGAAAGGGATGTATAAAGAATAATGTAGTCCAGGTGCTAACTGAGAATAATAAGTGGAACTAACATATATACATACACCATTGTTGACCTTAATGTAAATGGATTTTAGTTTGTTCGTATGTATAAAATTTAAAAAAAAAAAACCAAGAAAAAGATAATCTAGATTACTAACTGGGCAGCTTCTGCGATGATATTTTCACATCCTGCTTAGCACGCAAACTCAAGTCATTGCACTGATTGGTTAGCACTAACCCTTTAACTGGTATTTCTGCACTTAAATCCTTGGGGGGGAAATTGTGTAAAGTTTGACAGCTTGGAAGGGGAGAATTTTACAAAACGTTTGTGTATTTTATTCCCGAATGTGGTCAGGCATTAATCAGTTTAAAGATGACACCTCCAGGACGAGAGACTTACGTCCAATGCAGAGAGGCTATGATGGCTACCTGTCTGTAATTTACTTTTCTGTTTTTCTGTTGAAGCATTAATGGACGAAATATACACATCTAACTGCGATGGTGCTTGTAACAAGGAGAGAGGTTTCGACAAAACGGATTCCTCAGCAATTTCTGGTTACAAAGTGAGTTTCAGTACACCAGTGATTTTTTTCAGTTAACCCTTTACATACATGGGGCCCCTACAGGAGTTTAGCTAAATGTCTACATAGCAAGAATTTTGTTTTATACTCATTTTGATAAGGAGTTTGTTTTGAAGAGCAAATGCTATTTTGAAAAAGAACAAAGAATTTTAAGATGTTTTTTTCTCTCTCTCTCTCTCTCTCCAGGTTCTTTGCCTTGATGGTGGTGGTATTCGTGGGCTAATCATGGTTGAGATTCTCTTGGCTATAGAGAGGGCTGTGGGGCGGCCAATACGGGATTGCTTTGATTGGATTGGTGGCACAAGCACTGGTGGAATCCTTGCCCTTGCCATTGCTCACGGTCAGTACAGGTAGACGGAGAAAGAAAATGTGGGCATGAAGATTATTAGACTTAATATGAACTTTAACCTTTTCCACAACGCCTACATTGAATGTAATGCGGGCTCTATGCCACATGCTCCAGGTTCTGGGGTTGGCAGATCCCTATCTTGGTTATGTGGAGGCCATGAGCAAAAGTCCCTACTAGTATAGGACTCTTTGTTTTTAAATGTTGGTGGAAACTCATGTGGTCATCTGGTGAAGACCAAAAAGAAACTATGCCAGGGAGGGTGTTTCAAACTGGGATCGGAACTCTGGCCCTCGGCCGTAACAGTCCAGAAGTCTTCTAGTATTAGTATGAGCACGAGTGTTTTTTTTATTTTAGGTTTTAAATGTAATTTGTTACATATACATATAAAGCAGTTTCCTTAAATATTATTGATGGAGACTGTTAAATTCCATATACTCCTTGCTTTAAAGGTGCCAGTAAATGATCATACATGTTCTCTTTTTTTAGGTTCTTTTTGATTGAACAGAATTAAAACTTTTTAAAATTCAGTTCTTAAAGAAAAACACTTCAAAACAACAGTGTAAAAATGCGCATGTATTTTTAAACAGCCCACTGCTAGATGATACTGATGTTCAGGTATAAATGAAATTTTTCTTCAGCTTGGTAGAGAAAATAGCCCCTTTTGTTTTATCTTTTCTCCAGGGAAGTCACTCCAGTACTGCAAGGGACTTTACTTTCGGCTGAAGGATGAGATTTTTTGTGGGAAGCGGCCATATTCTTCAGCAAACTTGGAGAATTTTCTGAAACAAGAATTTGGAGAGAACACAACCATGATGTCGATTTCTCATCCAAAGTAAGTCGGGGTCTTGTGGTGAAAGAGAAGATTGAGACGTGCACTGGGGATTTCTGTTCTATACAGCTGTAGCTGTGTGTGGAAATGGACTGGTACTTCCTAGAACAGCAGCTGTATATCAAGGAGTCTCAGGATCTTGGAGGAGACATATATCCATGAACCTCAGGAGGGGATCCAAGATATCTTAGTAACTACTAAACCACGGTCTATGGCTGATATTGTCTTGGTTTGAAATTACTGGGGTTTATTTGACAATAGAACGCCCTGCTAAAAGTAAGCTTTGTTTGAAAAATAGATTTTATGAAGACCAAAAAAAAAAAAACAAAAAGAAAGGTGTGCTGTTTAAGATAAATACAATAGAAAAAGCAATGAATATCTCATTTTTCAGGGTGTTAGTTACATCTGTGATAGCCAACAGACTCCCTCCCAAGCTCCATTTCTTTAGGAATTATACCCCACTGGAAATTCTTCCTGAAGATGAGAACTCTGAGTATGAGAAACTGAAACCACCTGAAGGTAATCTTGCTGTTTTGTTTCTATGCTGCACACCATTGATTAATTTTTGCTAAACTGTGTTTGCCATCAATGCTTTCTTTTTTTTTTTTGAGGGTAGAGGTAATTGTAAATTTGATAAAGTCAAACTTGTGTATAAAGACCTCTAACTAGTTAACTGACGACTACATCAGCTGTCATAGTAACTTCATATGTACATCCTGGTTGTCTAAGATTAGTGCTTTCAACTCTGTGTTTCTGTATGTTTGATAGAGGGAAGGAGTTTGGGACCTTACTGTCAGGATATATAAAATTAAAAACAACAGAAAATTGTGAAAAACAAAAATAATAAATCTGGTATTAGCCAATTGTCAGGTCAGTTTTGACGACACATGATGGATGTTTGCTTGGGTTCTCCAACTGTGTTGTTCAACAAGATGTGAATTTCCCTGTGCAGTCAACACATTTCTACCTTATTTGTCCATACAGAACAACTCATCTGGGAAGCAGGTCGAAGCTCTGGTGCTGCACCCACTTTTTTTCGGAGCTATGGACCATTCATTGATGGTGGCATCATGTCCAACAATCCAACGCTGGATGTGCTGACAGAGATCCACAAGTACAATATGAGCCTCAGATATAACGTAGGTAGCCAACGTACTGAAGGAAACTTGTTTGTTTACTTATGCCATTGTTTTTAAAATTTGTAGTAAGGGGAAGATAACTATTCTGTATTGTTTATCGGAATGTTTTATCTGAAAGCAGTGATATAACTTGGTTAAGTTGACCAGTCACGGTTTTTTTCTCTCCTCCTCCACCGGTCAGTTGTGGGAGCAGAGGTTACTTCTGGGCATTCCAGTTTCCTCTTCCATCTAAAAAGAGTTCTAATAAGGATTTCTCTGCCAAAGTCAGCATTGTCCAGGCACACTTGGGTAGCCTTCCTTGTAGAGACTGGTGAATGAAAAAAAAAACAATAATATAGATGATGTTCAAATGAAACTTGGCTGAAATGGCATTGTTGTAACTGCATCCATGTTTTATCTGAATGTCCTTAGTAGATAGTGTGGGCTGGAAGAATGATATACGTCTGCAATATGGTTTTATTACAGGACCTGATTTCTGCTGTGAGGTCAGTGGGATGTGTTGTGTCACTGGGTACAGGCAACCCTCCATCAACACCTATCAAGTCAGTGGATATCTTTCGCCCAGACAGCATGTTTGACCTTGCGAAATGTGCCATTGGAATGTCAACCTTGGGGAATCTATTAATTAAACAGGTAATGGAAAGTAATATGCTCACTCTTTTATTGAGGCAGAATTCAGGTATTCATGCAACATAGCAATCACATGTATTCTCACATCTTTGTACATTTGTTTGCCAGAAGCTTTGTTTATTTCACAATTGGTCCTTTTAACGGTTAGACTTCTAAAGTGGGTGAGGGGAGATAACCTACCTTGATTTTTTTTTTTTTTTATTTGGAGACTTAAAATTGTAAATGGCTATCTTCAAAATTTGAATGATGTTGACAGTTTTTCTTTACAACAGAGTACTACTACTACTACTACTGTTCTCTAGTTATTGCCCCCTCAAGTTTAAATAATAAAAAAATTTAGTTTTTTCTGCGAAACTTGGCCAGGCATGTCAAATGCAATGAGTTATTTGATGATTGCTTCTAGCTTATACTACAAATAACACATGCAGGAAGATGCTGGTTCACATTATCACTTTTGTTGTCTATTTTTTGTCATTTTTTTGTTGCAAAATTGTACCCACCCATGCAAGCTCTGTTGTAATGATATTTCATCTACAGTGCCGGACAAAAGAGTTGGGACACTTGCTGTAAAATTGATATTTGAGCTCCCTCGTTTTAACAAACGCATTTAAATACCCATCACATTGTTTATTATATGCACAAAACATGCCTTTATAATGTATAAAAGCAGCACATGCTATATGTTTACATATTCTCTGGAAAAAATATTTGAATCGGCAATGTCCGATTTGTACCGTGACAAAAGAGTTGGGACAGTGAACAGAACCATAAATATTTTTCAACATTCCAAATTACAATCGATGAAATGCATGGAAATGATCAACTGACTAGTAGTGGGTGTCGTACCCGTGATTTTTTATCAATTCTCGACAACGATGGGGCATGGATTCGACCAAACGAAGGCAGTCAGAATTGGCCATTTCCTGCCAGATTTTCTCGATGGCCTGCCAGAACTGGTCTTGGTTGAGATTCTTGTGTTTGGCCACCTTAGCCTTCAGCTGCTTCCAGGCATTTTCGATTGGGTTGAGATCTGGACTTTGGGGCGGCCAGCGCATGACATCCATTCCTAGTCAGGTGGTGAGGGAAGTGACGACTATGGCGGTGTGGATCGGGGGCATTGTCGTGCTGGAAGATGGCGGTGACTGGCTTGTTCTCGTCGATGTAGTCAACGAACGACATCCTTCAGTAAATTGCATTAGGTCTGGGCGGTTGCTCTGCCCCTGATCATCTTGAAAGGGCCTGGTCCTGCCACGTTCATACACCCCCAGACCATCAACGATCCTCCTCCGGCCAGTACCGTCGGTCGGGTGCACTTTATATTGTATTTTTCGCCATGGTAACGTCGAACATACACTTAGCCAACACTGTGAATGCGCATGATCATCATTTCGTCTGAAAAGAGAACTCTAGCCCATTGAACTTTGGTCCAGTTTTTGTGCGCTTTAGCCCATGCTATGCGGATGCGCCTGTTTTTGTTGCTGATCTATGGCTTTTTCTGGGCGATTCGTCCAAAGAGATTCCCCTCGCATAGACAACGTTGAATAGTGCAACTGGAGACATTCACTCCACTCAGGGAGGGCTCGAATGGCCGTCGATGTCACGAAACGATTGGCCCTGGATTTGCAACAAATGAGTTGATCCATTTTGTTGTCACATTTTCACGGTCTTCCGATTCGCATTTTTGGTTTCGTGTTTCCGGTCTCCTTGTACTGCTTCAGAATGCGTTTTACAGTGCTTTTCAGACAATTGACTCGATGGGCTATCTCCCGACAAGGCAGATTTTCTTGTTGGTGCTCAACTAGCAAGTCTGATCTCAGACAACGTTGTCATACCAGGCACGGTGCACAAATGATCTTAAATGGTCTTAGATGGTGTGATTCTATTCATTTGATCCTTTAAAAATTAATATATTGAGGGGAATAAATGTATGCACAGATTTTGTTCACTGTCCCAACTCTTTTGTTGCGGTACAAATTTAACTATGCTAATTCAAATATTTTATCCAGACAATAGATACACACATGACATTCATTGTTTTTACACATTGTAAAGGCACGTTTTATACAACTTATGGACAATAGGATGGCTATCTGTATGCAAATTTAAAAAACAAGAGAACTCAAATATCAATTTCACAACAAGTGTCCCAACTCTTTTGCCCGGCACTGTATGATATACAGTCTGATGCTGAATCATCTTCTCTTGATGATAGAGAGGTTCTGAGCATACATGCTTCAGATCTTTCATCATTCAGCTCGTCTGACAGTGATTCCCAAGTCACAGAATGTTTCTGATGCCAGCAGTAACCACAAGGAAAGATGGTGAGGAGAGGTCAAGTGGAGTTCAGTAATATATGAGTCATTTCAAGACTTCTCAGTATTTTTTTTTTGATGATTTCAATCAGATGCATGCATGCAAAATTCAGAGTTGTCTGCTTCATAAGAGATGAAATAATTAAAATTAAATGGTTAGAAAAACAGGACAATTTTTATATATTCTAACAGTTTCAAACCATGACTATACTAAGTAACATTAATGGATCAAATTATAATCAACACTAACCGTTACCATACTTATAACCTCTTTGATAATTCCTGATTTTTACAATATCAGTTGTTGAGTTCTTGCTAGGATGGATGAAATAAGTTGTTTATCTGAGGTAGGTAGCAATTTCAAATGTGTGTGTACAGGAGCCCTCTAAAATTACTGAAGGTTATATTAGTGAACCACATGTATCATATTTTTAATAAAGTCCTTAGATTTTAGAAAATCAAGGAGTCAAATGAACCAGACTGAACACCTAGTGGAAAGTGTGTTGATTGCACATAATAGACAAGAGGATGCACAATCAGCTGATGATTAATGTAATGAGTCTAACCCACAGGAGGAGATGAGCACTGATGGATGTGACCAGTTGTACATTGTAATTAGAGCTTGTTTAATAAGAGAAATATATAAAATACTTATAAAATGCATGCTTATTGGAATGGGTTTTGTTTGTCTTCCAGAGTAGTATTAATCTGTTTATGTGACCTCTATCGCAGCATCATTCCCACAGAATATAGAGACAATCACACCCACCCATAATGAACTCCAGTATAATAAGAATCTCTTTATCATAGATTATTTTTTGTTGCTAATTTAAGCAAATTTTGGACTTAGATGTGCAAATATTGTTTCTGTAAATTTGTTATAGCAGGTCCTCTGTATGTAGTCAGTGTCAGGTTGACTGTACCCTTCTAATATGTCGGTGCTAGAGAAAAGCAAAAGCAGAATATAGGGCTTTGTCAAATCATTGAAATGGATTTGTAAACAAAGATGTTTTTGGTAGGAGATGGGGGATGAATTATGGTTATGTTGGGAAGAGATGGGAAACTCATATAGCCATTCTCTTGCTTTCTATATTATCTGATTTGGAAAGGGAACTGGACTTATTGACAGTAAGACTAAGTGCGGTACAATATTATGGAGTGATTTCCTTTAAATTGTTTGTTTCTAATTTCCCCATAGAAACAATACTTTAACCCTCCACCTTCCTAATCTCTGAAGTTGTAAAATATTTTTATTAAAATTTCTTTGACAGTCTTAGGGTATTTAAGAAAAATGCTTATTTCTGTGAACTACTATTCTTAGAAGTGATGTTACCATAACCCTCTGCCCTGCATGTTCTCTTCTCTTTTGATTTTAACAACAATTTACTTTTTTTCATCTTATTATGAGGTTTCTGATATTTTCATTAACCCTTTAAATCATAAACTGCCCATGCAAAAATAATTCATAATATTTACAAAGCTTAATGTGAAAAGAAGAAATTCTGATTATTTTTTAAAAATCATTTTAAGTTGAACTTACTACAAGTTTTAGCTTTTTTTTTTTTCAGAAAAACTGAATTATCTCCCCTTACCAGCTACAGACGGTAATTAGCAGTTTCCAGCGACTTAAGTTTTTCTTTCTTTCTTTCTTTCTCAGGTGACAGAAACAGAAGGTCGGCTGGTTGAGCAAGCAAGAGCTTGGTGCAGTATGACAAACACATCTTACTTCCGACTCAACCCGCCAATATCTGAGGACATCTTTCTCGACTGCAATGACAGTGAAGTGCTCATCAACATGATGTGGGAAACTCACTGCTACATCTTGGCCAACAAACACCGCATCTTGGCACTTGCTGGCCTCCTGTGAACATGAAGCCATCCTTCAACAAATCACCTCACCCACCACTTCTGTTGGTGGTACAGTTGTTACATTGCTTCTTTGTCTTGCTTGTGTGGGAACTGTTTATTCTGTGATATATTTCTAGCAGTTTAATAAATTGGGATCAAGTCTTTTTTTTGTTGCAAAAACTGACCTTTAATATTTGAGAGAGTGAGTGGGGGGTTGGAGAATTATGGAACTCCCATTCTGTGGCTGTATTGTTACTTACTTTGAAATGCAAACTTTGACCAGAATTTTAAAAAAAAAAATGTGCACTATTTTGTATGCTTTTTTTTACAGCATGAGATTAGATGGATGGGTGCGTACTTTGTGATAATTCCATTATTTCTTTTTGTTTGTTTTCACCGCTGTGAAAAGTGTATTGTCTCATGCCATTAGTAAAATTTATGAATTTATCTTATACAATGATTGCTCACTGTGGGCTGCATCTTTGTTGTCATGCATACAAGGGAGACAAACCTAGTTAAGGAAGTGTAGTGCTGTGGCTGTCCAATAGGAAACATTGCCATAGAGGGTCCCATCCCCAGCACTTCTAACTTTGGCAGCGAAAGCCCTACTAGAACTCTTCATTTTTTTAGCTGTGGGATGGAAGTAAACTCAGTAGGCTGGCTGGTGAAGAACAAGGAGGTATTTATACACCAAACCCATCTCAAAGATGTAATTATAAACCACTTGGTAAGTGTGTGTGTGTGTATTTTTTTTGAAGGGTTGATACTAGCTTTACCTGGCTAGTTAGCATAATTTTTTTGTTCTCAGTAAATAAACTACATTCTGGGAAATTTAATATTGCTAAAAATGTATTATGAATGAAAATCAGGTGGTATATGATTGAAAAAAATGTCATAACAACAGATAATTTTCCAAAAATAAAAATAATTGAATATAAAAACGTGTGTGTGCAAATTTTAGCGATTGCTTCATGCTGACTAGGAATTTGTGCAACAATATTTCGTTTCTAATAAACTAAGATTGATATTATATTTTTTCAGTCATAGTATTGTGGCTGCAGTTCATTGGCTAATATCTCAATATACAGTAACACCAGCCATGTATGTGATTGTTGTCTTCCATACTGCTGGGGAGACTTTCGTATTTGATCCGACTTATCTGTTTTTCTTTTTTAACAAACTTCAGTTTCACCATTTCTGTACGTCAGACACGGTTGACTTTAGTGGCTCAAGGCTAGGATACTTATTTTTTTTTTATCTTATTTTTGCTGCTGATATTTTTATGGGTAATTTCTTTTGTTTTAGTCATCAAGAATTAAAACTGTCCCATATAACAGAATTCATAGGGTCGGTCAATTACATCTACAATAATATGGTATTAACAAGCTATTATGTAAGCTAGCTAAATCGCTTTTCAACACAATTTTATTGTGTCAGGCACTGGAAATGAAATCCCTTAATTTTAATGCATTAATTTGGTGATCTAGTACCAGAAGTGTTACACTTCGTTATTGGTTTGCCTATTGTAGGCCGCAATGAAACAGATCTTATTTTTATAACAAGTTGTGTGATTGTGAGCTCAGATTGTGCTGAAAACTGTACTTAAGAAATACATTTGTAACTGTGTTAAAATATCTCTTTGTTATCACTGTGGGGGTTTTACTTTTCATTACATTTGTGATAGTGTGTCGCTAAAAGAGAGTTTTGGAATTGCTGCAGAGCCACACCACATAGAGGGCTCTTCCTTGCTGAGCTATTACAAATAGCAAAGTCATGATTTTATACACTGTAAATATATCAGAGTTGTTGTTCCCCTTAAACTTTGATTTATTTTTTAAACTTCGAATCATTTCTTATTACCAAATATGTTTTGCAGGTAATAAAGTATGTAATGTAAAAGAATTAAAACATCAGATACATTTTTTTTTTTAGCAAGCAAGTGTTATAAACCAACTTATGTATTTTTCCACATTAAAAGTACAAAATGACTACTATTGTTTTTAACTGTGAATAATATATATATTTATTAACCTGTACACTACAAGATGCTGATTTTTACCTTCCTTATACCACCAGCCTGGAAGTATCAGTTAATGTTTGTGTTGAGCTGGTTATATGTTTAATCATCACTCATAATGCAAAGGGGTTGGGGGTTATGTTAATATGGAAGGTACTGTGTATGTGTGTGTGTCACAGCCATGTGGCTCAGCCTGCACCCCACGTGCTATACAAATGTTTAAATTCTGTTAAATTACTACTCATATTTTTTGGCGAAATTTCATATTTAGCGAATTCCTTCAAAATTTAAGGAATTTTTTTTAAATTTTTTTATAATAGTCAAAAGCTAATGTAGAAATTAAAGTAGACACTTAATGTTATTCAGTTCTGTATGAATGTTAAATTATTAGATGCAATTTGCAAGAATTTTCAGTTAAATATGATGGCACTTAGATATTGAAAGTAGATAATTGTATTTTTGCATGCAAATTTGATAAATATTTAAGTTAGCAGACTGAAAGCTTTTGGGGTTTTCTAGAATGCAGTGCACAGACATTTAAAAATTGATTTAAAAGAGAAATTAAATAGAAATTAATTTTCTTATGCCAGAATGAACTTGTGGCCAAGTGATGGCCGTTACCTCCAGCAGCTATGATGGAATAGAGCACCTGAGAGCTTAGATGGTGCGGAGTACAGCGGCAAATTTAGCAAAAGGTGGAGATATGATTTAAATAACATCACTAACTTTTAATTCTTTTAGTGGTGTGCTCAAGGATGGATGCTTGTTTGCTTAGTGGTCCATTGACATTTCAGACTGGCTGGCAGTGGTGTAGCTGGTCTATTCGGTGTCTGGGGCCTGATTCTGACCCCCCTCCTTAGCTACGCCCCTGGTGACTGGTCATCTGTTGGGAGGATTATGAGAGTAAATCTTAAACTATTGTTAGTTTAATGTTTTTGAAAACAACCTCAGCAGTGTTTCCTCAACAAGTTTGTCTGTCTTGGGTGTATTTTGTTACATTCCCTGAGACTCTGTTCAGCAATTTTAGCCTTGTTGCAATTGCAGCGAGTTTTTTAAGTGGCTGTTTTCTATCCCATGGTATGCAGACCCCTTGGTAACTTGCAGGATATCTCTGCACATTTGTTGATTCTAATTTTCTCCAAATTAAGGTACATGTTGTTTGAAGATTCAACTCTACACGAATCCTTAATTTCTTCAGTTGGCATGGTTGAGAAGTCAACACCAGCCTGACTTGAAGGTAGTTTGGGGTGGCATCAGCTTTTTCCATTGCTTGATAGACCAACACATCCTGGTACTCATTGCAGTTTAGATGTGAATCTTCAAATCAGTTCCCCTACTTCAGAGAATGCCATTGAGGATATGTACACGACAGCTTCGAGACAAAGGTTGGACTGCCGCTAAACGGTAGCTCCGGGGATCAGTTTTGAAACCGTTTGTGCTTTGAATTTTTAACTGCAGCTCCAACATTCAAAAAAAAGAATAAACAGATTTCTTCTGCTTAGGTACACGAGAAAGTAAAATTGCTCAAAATCCCAGGAAACAGCCGTCCGTGGATTTTAGGTCTCCCACAGTTGACATTTCTGAGTATAAAGAAGGGGAGACCCCCAGCACACAGCTAACATTGACAGATTTATTCAGCTCGGTCCACAATATTAATGAGATGAACTGCCCCCCACAAGCGATGGTAAAATCTAAACGGAAAATAGACAGGTTCGGAAGAGTTACCCTCTCTTGGCGGCCAGCACGTGACCGGTTGGCGGAGTGACCGCTTTTGGCGCTGCGGGAGGGAGCCGATGAAGAGCAGACGAGAAAAGCAGCACGGAAGGCATGGCTCCAGTTTGTAGCATGCGCGCATTGGGGGGAGGGGGAGGGTGGGGGGGGAGGGGCAGCGGGTGGAGGAGGAAGATGGTGGAGACTGGCTAACGATAGCGGGCGCCTAACCCCAAGAGCTGGTGGCCAGCCATTGGCTGATCGGGTTAGCGTTCCGCGGCTGATTTCTAGGGATCGATAAGTTCTGATGTGATCTGGATAGATCAGGGAGGGGGCCCCTCTCCCTCTCCCTCTCCCCTCCTCTAGAATGAAAGGATATGAGGCTGAACCTTTAATTCATAACAGCCACTGTGTGTGTGTGTGTGTCACCAGGGCTGTTTGCTGGACCGGGCCCCGATTATCTGTAATGGTGCGAGCTCCGACAATCGATCGATCGATCGATCGATCTCTCACTCGATCCACGCCCCGGTTATGGTTTCCAGTCCTGGTCGACATTTTTTCCGTTTCTTTTCTTTACCCTGACTTATGTAGGAAATTTCATAGCTTGTTTCCTCCTTCAGTACACTACACTGCCTGCCCAGATGACGAGGCCACCCCCCCCCCCCCACCTGAGGCACAATGGCCCCCTCTCTCCCCCCTTTTTTTGTTGTTGATATTTTAAACTTATTTATTCATTTTATTATAAAAAAATTTATAAATTAATAGTCAAATGTGTTTTAAAAATTACCCTGTACAGCACCAGCGTTTGATTTCTATTCAGTTTCTGGGCTTAATAATGGGCTTTCCGGACCTTCGCCCCTGTGGAAGGATAGGGTTAAAATTTTCGATACGCTTTAGTCTGTTTTTGCTGGATGCCGGTCCTTTGTACCTGCATGCAACTGGTGGAACCGGGTGGTCTGTGGTCACATCTGTCGGGTGAAGGACATTTGGGTCTTAGAGGGAAATCTGCTGGAAATGGGCTCCGGTGCCTCGACAAGACGGGTAAAATTTGATCCAGTGGATTATGTCCCCTGCCCAGAAGAGCTGTGGTGGACTTTATGCTGGCATAGTAACAGCGGGTGTCACAAGTCTGGGGTTCCCTCGTGGACCCGGATTAGGCTTCAATGGTTCTCTTTATTGGAGGAAACGTGATGGAACTGGACATATTTTGCATCATTGACCACGTCGCATGGAAACAAACAAAAACAAGGAAAAAAAGAAGACCTTTAAATCAGCCCCTACACCCTGATAGGGTTTACAAGATTCTGTACATAACTGAAAACCCGCCTGTTCTTTTTCAGACGATTTTATTTCATTCTCCCTCTCCAAATGTCAGTTATATGATAAATAATTGTGCTGTGAAGTTTGAACTCTTATACTATACTGTATCTGTTCTTTTCTTATCATCTAATTTTTAAAAAAAAAAAAAACATTCCTAAACAGAACACATAGAAAAATCTTCATTTTTTTAATGTTTTCTTTTTCTATGCATTGATATAACTGATCTAGTATTAGTAATTGTTTTTTTTCAAATTTGGACCACAAAAAATAAAAAAAAAGTCCCATCATTAATGCACAATTTGTGATAAAAACCTAGATTACCTTTAAAGGACATTTCATGATATTGACATTATGTTAAGAATATGTTGATGGAAGGTCACAATGATAGTTAGTAGCATATGTACATTTGTATTTTTTTAAAAAAAATAATTTTCAGTTTGATTTTATTAATTCAAATTTATTTCAGGTAAAGAGCACACTGATTTAGATCTGCATATTAACTATGTACCTCGTGCCACAAAAAAAAGCACAAGAAACAATTCTTTTTCTGCAAGAAATGAAAATAAGATGTTCAGACAAAAAAAATTGGATTCAAAATGGGAGCAAGTGAAAATGAAATCGGTTCTGTCCATGTGCTAAATTTAATGTGAAGAAAAACTACCCACTTTAGCAAGATAAAGAATGCTGCATAAATAGGTCAAGTTATCTGTTCTAGGTAGATGTAACTATGATATTCTAATATTAATCCATTAAATGGTATAGTATACATAAATAATGCTAATGTTTTTGTATTTCTTTTTAATAAGAATAAATTAAACATTAATTCAACATGATCAATGCATTATTTTTTGAGAAGGTATATCCAGATAAAAGCTGATGTGAATTGTGTGGTTTAATAACGGGTTAAAGGGTGTTACTTTAGTTGCAATTCAATAAAGATGATACAAGAGCAGCAAAAAGCACTGTACCTGTAACAAAAGTTAGCTACATCAATCCACATCCTTTTATGGTCAGACTACACCTGTAATCTTATGTTACACATTAAAAACAATTCAGAACAAATGAAATGTTAAGATAACTCAGTTTGAAGCATATATATCAAGTATACAAACAAGGGTATTTTAAACCATTGGCTGTAAAATACTTTCACATCACCATGGTTACTCTTGACATGTTTGAGTTTTGATTGAGTTAATGATACAGAATGAATCACTGACTCTGACTAGCTTGACAGTCCCATTAAAGTTACTGTGTGAACAAAATAAATATGTTTTAGTCTTATAAAGTATAAATTCTTAATTTGATAATATATATAATGTGTGTGTGTGTGTGTGTGTTTTGAATCTTTTCTGTTTTTCAGAAACCTAACATTTGATGAACACCAGGCATTTTTTCCCCTATTCTTTATGCAAAACTGGATAGCATGGCCCTGTCATGCATAATTTCTCTGTCTTTGTCTTTTGGAACCATTCTGATAACTGTCATTATTTATAGGAAATTTTTTGGCAGTTATGAAGACTACATGCCTGATCTCTATTTTAAAGAATCAGCCTTTTCCCAGCACCTGCTGCAGAAATGTGAGAGACTCACTCGTCCTTTCCGACCAACTTTCTGGGCTTCAAACGCACACATTCAGACTTTGTTTTCCGTTCTACTGTACCAACCAGCTGTGCTGTTCAAGAGGAAGTATCTTGAAATGAGAGACAAGGGCATGGTAGCATTAGACTGGATGACCAGTGAAGATGCTAACTCTGAAACTACTACTCCGATAGTGATTGTTCTACCGGGATTAACTGGTACTGCAACAAGTGTAGCAGATATCTGCTACCAGGCCTCGAGACACGGCTATCGTGTTGTAGTGTTCAACAAGCGTGGTCATGGGGGCAGCATCCTTACTACTCCTCACCTTCAGAGTTTTGGTGATCCTTCTGATTTCCGTCAGGTGATTGAACACATCCACAAGACATATCCCTGTTGTGAGTTAATGGCTATAGGGGTTAGTGCCGGGTCAGGCTTACTTGCCTCTTACTTGGGAGAGTATGGTTCATCTGCAATCCTGACTGCCGGAGTTTGTATATCACCAGGGTATGATGCTTTGCGATTGTTTTCTGACTGCATTCCTAAATTATATCAAATCATCCTCCTTCGTGGCTTGAAGCAAATAATAAGTCAACACTCTGAAGTCTTGTCCCCGTGTGTAGATCTCAACTCAGCACTGAATGCATACAGCTTGATGGATTTTGACATGTCTGTCTACTGTCGTCTGTATCATTTCAACACTATAGAACAATACTGGCTGAAGAACAACCCAATGCGGAACATTCAAAATATTCAGGTTCCTGTTATGTGCATCAACAGTAAGGATGACCCAATCTGTGTGAAGAAAAATGTGCCTGTTGAGAAGTTCAAGCATTCTGACAACCTAATGCTGGCTTTCACCAGTCACGGGGGCCATTGTGGTTTTCTAGAGGGGTTTAAGCCACAGAACTGGGCCCACAAATTATCCGTTGATTATCTGGATGCTGTTCGAGAGTTCTCTGATGGAAAGATACATTCAGGATAAGTAGGAAAACTGTAGAGGGTTTTTTTTTACATCCTTTTAGGCTTTAGAAAGGCTATCTGAAATCTATACAGATATAGTTTGGTTTATGGCAAAGATAACAAATTGTTAGGATATGATAGTGTTTAACTGACTGGATGTTGATTGCCTGTACTGTTTAGCAAGGACATTTTTGTGGGGATAGATGGGGGAAAATATGCATTATGATTTTTCATCTGATATTTTAGAGAAAATTTTCTAATCCTTACAAGCTGAGTTTTGATTTGTGGGTTTAATTCTATTTGTGACAAGCACATGCTAATCTTTCCCATTTGGCTGGGAGACCCCTAGACATAATTTATGACTCCCAGAGAATACTATTGTTACCATTACATCTGGTTGCATGACAAATTTTGTTCACTTCAATTTTGCATACTTGGAAGAAATGTTGAATGAGCAGAACTTTTTAAGTGAAGAAATGGGGAAAAAACAAACCATACAAATTGATCATTTTCCATACAAAGGGAGAACGTTCTGCTCATTGCAGTTTGTTGAGCATATCAAGATAGCAGCTGGTAGATGGAGTTCTATAGGACATCATTCGGAATCAAAAGTTTAATATTTAAAAATTACTCTGGTTTTATCTCCATCTCTCAGTCTTCTTATTTACTATTTTTCTGCAGATTATATATATATATATGAAGATAGTTCCAATGGCCATTTAGTTTATTCAGTGATGCATGTTTTCAGCATAGTATTAAAACACTGGTTGAGAATTCAACACAATCCACTGGAGCTTTGCCCCTTTGATTACAGCCATACAACCACTTATAAAATTTCTCTAATTTTTTGATGGTACGCAGGAGAAGCATACAACAACATCGTAATACCACACATCAAAGGAACATTGGGATGTGAAGAACACACCAGCAAAGTGATTGACCTGCCTAGTTCCAAAGAATGAAAAGAAACATGCAAATTATGAATACTTAAATGTGATTATGAAAAATTGTTACATTGGAGAAACAGGCCAACTAAAACAAGGTTGCAGGGGATGTGAAAACTCTGCATCTTGGACAGTTAAAAAGGAATCAGCTGTAGCTGAGTCACTGGATACAGTTATTAAACAACTGACAAAAAAAAGATGTGGGAAATTATTCCAATACAGTGGTAAGAATCTGTAAACATCATGGAGAATTTCTACTGAAAAAAAGAATTTGAAAAGAGAACAAAATATTTATCGGAACTAAAAGAGACATTTATCTCTCGGTTTTGAAGTGTCATTTGTGAAATTTATTGAACTTTTTATACTTCATAATTATTAGATGGTTGTGATTTTGTTGACTTTTAGACTACAAATAATAGCAAGAAGTGTCAGATGTTTCCATTCATCATCACTAATTTAGGATGAGTGGATAGCCCTGCATTTTCTTGTAAGGAAAAATAACAAAAGGAAATTTTTATATGCTGCTTGAAAACAAAGTATCCAGGCAGATAGTAGAGAATCTTAGTGTAGATATTGTGATGAGTATTTATAGTTATTTAATTAGACAATCCAGTTGTATTGAAATTTAAAGAATTGGAGGACTCAAGTGGAATTCATGACTTTGAAAAAGAAAGTCAGACTGTCTATACATACAGCACTAAAGGTTATACAGGATTTTTAGAACAAAATTAATTTTAAAAGTCTATTTATGCTAATCTATGATGAAGTCAATTAAAATTGAAGAGTTATAAATTGCTGCTTTTTGCTTTTATTTACAATATTTTTCTGTCACCATTGAATTTTAGTGAAGTTTCAGGTCGTTAAATTGTTGCGCATTAAATTCTAATTTGAAAGGAAATACATTAAATTTGCATCTGATTATTTCCAGCAGTGAGTACAAACTGGAACACACATTGAACAATTTGCCATTCTGTTAAGGTAGAGCTTTGAGGGTAATACAAGTATCATATTTTCGCTGTCGTCACAAGAAATATCTGTTAACAAGTTGATAAAAGCTGGTTATTTTTTTTCCATGGTGTGCCGAACAAATTGAAGTTAACTTATTCTATCTAGTACAAGAAGGCAGATCGCCATTATAGCGCACCAGGACATCAGGAACCCTGGGTGAAAAGAAGTCCACAACAGATATCTAACCCTGTCTCCTGTATTTTATTAGTAACAGTTCCACAAATACATTCTGTCTGTGTTTTAAGAACCCTTGACAGTTGAGTAATGCTAGGACCGACTTATGCAGCCGAGAGCCATTCATTATCCTAACTTATTTACATGACTATATTAAGAATTATGGAGATTGTGGGCTTAAATGAGTGCATTAATGAAACTATGTGAATTGTTTTAGATCTTGATAATGAAAAATGGAAATAGTTTATTGCACCTTATAACATTAAGTGAACTTTGGGCAAATGTTAGCCACTAATCTGTAACATGGAGAGAGCGTGATAAAAATTGGACTCTGATAATGTATTGAATGTTCACAATAGTAGTTTTACCAGCATTTTTACTTTAGAAAGCAAAGTTAATGCACTAGAAGTAGAGCAAACTTATGAGGAAAGCAGTAGAATGTTCATTACAGAAAAAATATGGTTTTGGATAACGCAGTCACAAATCCAGTACGGCTGCAAACCTGATAACACATTTCCTGGAATGACAAAAGAAATGCACAGTTTATTTGTAAATCTTTAGTTATTTTGTTTAGTTCAGTGTTGCAGAAAGGTCATATTTATAGCATTGTAATGAAACTATATTTTAAAATAATTTTGGTGTAAAAATACTAAAATGCTACAAGAAATTATATGGCGAAGGTAAATCTAAATACAAAATAAACAGGAAGCAAGCATTTGTGATCCTGTGCCAAAGGGCAAGAATTTAGATGGTTGTTTTGACAGTAGCACATCAGCAGCCAAACTTCATGCTCTATGACCTCATTTTATGTTACTTGTCTGCTTAATACACAATAATTTAAAAAAAAAAAAACGCTGGCATTTTAACTTAATGTACATCCATGAAAAGGAATTGTGGTTAATGATCAAAGCTGGATGGAAAATCATCTGTTTTCATCTTTGATGATTGACATGATGAACCATCTTTATATGGTATTAAATGCCATGTAAATAGCACAAGGGGGGGGGGCTTTTGGTTCCCCATGTCAATCAGAGATGAAATAAAGATGATACATGGTATTAATCAGCTAATTGACTGGCTACTGGAAAACAAATAAATGTTTCAACAGTGCCCACCCATTTGGTTATGAAAGGTGCAGAGGGCAGCTTTGCATGGCTTATAGTCAGTCTCTCCCAAGCAGTAAAATCGATGGATGCTGCTGCCACACGGTGCACGTTACCAAGGCTTTTCTCGACGCCTCCACGCTGTGCATGGTAGTTAGTTAATTTCTTGCCAGCGGCGAACCTCCTCCTCCCTTTAATTCTGGCCTGTCACGAAAGACAGACAGCAACTCTTTAAATCTCGTTTGGAACGATTAATGTTCGGCGATTAGCAGGTGGCATCAGCCGCATCCATGTCTCCAGCAGCGGGTGGTCCCAGGAACTCGGATCTCTCCGAGGACTGGCGCATGCCGCACTGTCCGCCAACTCCAAATGGGCTGTAGCGAGACGCCTCTCACTTCCGCGGTGAAATCAGGCGAACAGTCGGGAAACTCTGCTTCAGACTACAAATATGATTAAGGTTTTCTGCCAGCCCCGCGGAACCCTCTGTTCTAACAGTTGGAACAGAATCCCGCCAGCTCTCCGGTGTCTCTGGCTGTGGGAGTAAATCAACTTAAAAGTCGGATCGACGGCCCGTTGTCTTCTAGGGAGGGGGGATGGGCACAAACCACGTGCATCAGTGGTTCCCAAACCCCTGGTCTCGGGAATAAGATAAAATGTTGGCAAAAACGAAATATTACAGAAAAATATAAACACTGTACAATGATTTGTGGCTGCAGCGGGAGGATGTGGACTTCAGGTAGGTATGCTAATGCTGCAGACCGAAAAATTGCCTCTCGTTTGGAAGATGTGTACCGAAATGGACACAAGAGGGCGCCCCCCTTCACTCCTCGGAGGACGGCACGTGATTGATGCTACTTGAAGGGCTCAAGCTGTAGCGCAGAGAGGACCGAACTAATCAGCTTAAACGAAGGACCGTGTACATAGCTGTCACACCTGAGTAGAGTGCCGTTAATAAGTCGTTTGATCTGCATGGCTGGTTCTTCCTTGTCACGGTGCCTAACTTCGCTCGGACTCGTGACACTGATGACCTCGAACCCAGCGAGAGCGCCCCTAACTTCTTCCGGTAAGCACTCTTACACCGCTTTCCCGGAGTCTATAATGACACTTCCTACAAGTCCTAGACGCGATTTCACTTTACCCACGACGGAGGACTGTTTTGTGTAGTTTTCAAAAGATTGGTGCCGCCAATACGCGAAGCTTCTGGCTTCCGGTACAGACCGGAAGTGGAGTCGCCCGTCTGGCGAGAAGTTAACCCGCTGGTCTTAGCTTTTCCAACACCGTACTTGGTCGACAAGGGGTTTCGAGCCCTACTGATAGGGGTGATCGAAGACTGTTTGTCAAACACGCAACCGGAGATCGATAAATGAGCGCAGAGCCATCGAGCCCGGCTGACAAATTAGATAGAATTCGATCCTTTTGTTGCGGTGCTGTACACCGATTAATCCCGCACGCATAGAGATTCAGCTGTAAATGAAACTTTGCGACTTTCTAATTTGCTTTGTTGCCTTGTAATTCACCTTTTCGTTTGATTATGCGAGGGATTCCATCAGAATCTGTGCTCAGTGTTAAACATTTTCGAAATTGGAGGAAGAACACGGTTTCACCGGAAGGTGGCGCTGCGCCCTGGCTGCCAGTCGGGCTGGTAGAATGTAACAATTCCGCCGGATATACTTCATAATAAATCTGATTTCTTTGTGAATCAGTTTTTGGTTCGGCGGCTCGAGGCTTTGATATTTTATATTTACCCTTTTCTCGTCGCTCGGCGTATTCAGGGTATACATTAGGCGTAGGATGTCCGTGTTATCTCTGGTCCGGGAGATTATTCACAATATCCACCATCGCCAGCGATAACCAACACACCTCAAAACCACCGCATTAATTTTCGTATTACGTATTTCCAGACATAATTGCTTATCTTTACGTTCTCGATCAGTTTCCCTGCGTACTTCTAACAGTTTTCCCATTTAAAACTTCGACTGGGAAAACGGTCCGGCGCGAGTTTTTGAAATCTGGCTTCGCTGAGCCGAGAGGGCGATCTGGGAACGTCCGACCCCAGTGAGTAGTTCAGCGCCTGCAAGTCCTCGCAAACGAAGGCAAACCGAAGCGTCATTTGAGTTCGGTTCTTCCAAATTTCGTCGAAAAGCAACTGGAAGAATAACGAAGAACGAGTAAAACGAAGTCGGATCGATGCTCCCTCGGGCGTTCTCTGGAATGGTCTGCAACGTCGTGAGATGAAGAAAGCCTCATAACATTGGAGAGGGGCCGGTGAAGCCAGCGGCAGTGGTGGAAACTGTTTGTGGAGCAGGTGTTGCCAAGGAGCTGGAATCTGTACCGCTTTTCGACAATAGCATAAAATGGCGAATCGACCGCATGTCTGATGATATTTTGGATCAACTACTTGTGGCGTTGAAGAAAACAGGAAAATCTTCGTTGCAGAAGGATGAATATGTGGACATTGCAGATGACCCTCAAAGGAGAAGGCAACATCCTGGAGGTATTTCTCTTCTGCAAGGCTCTGTCAGCTACCACCACTGGGAGACGGCATCTTTAATATGGTGAACGATTTTTTCAACATGCTCTTGACTGGTTGAACTGTTTGGCGCTGTGGGGCTCCGTCTATGACTGGAAGTCGCGTGGGATCTGTCAGTCTTGTTAAAGGTAGAAAACCTCGACGTCATGATAATTCAGCTTTTTACATCGGGGAAACCTGGCCTCTCAACGTTTGCAACCATAACCCCACGTGGTTCTCAATGATGCGATCCAAATTGTGAATTTTGTCAGGGCCAGGGCTTTGAACTCGCGTATTTTCCATAAAAAGAGTGAAGAGAAGGGATCACATCACCAGAACTTGTTGTTCTACTCGGATGTCCGTTGGTTCTCTCGAGGGAAGATTCTCGGACGGTTCGTTCATTGAACTCAAAACTGTCGACGTTCAGCAGCTCAGCCGGATCAGGGATGCGTTCAGGGTGAACGTCAGTGAAGTCGGAGAAGATATCCCAGGACTTCATTTAGCTCTCCAGGAAAGTGAAGCTCAGAAGCAACGTTAAGCCTTCCGTATTCAAAATCTCGGGCCCAGCTGAAGGATAAGCCCATTCTGACTCGGGAAGCTGAAAAGGCTCTTCTCCCTTTCCCGACGATCTCCCTCTGTGAACTAGGATTTTCAGGTCTGGAGACGATCGGGACTAAAGCGATCCTCAGCGCGACATAAAACCGGAACTCGAAAAGCTCACCCAGAAAACGGAGCAGCCTCGTGGTATCCACTGAAGTGTTTTTCATTTTGTCTGATTTATTTAAATTCATTCTGTTTTACATATTTAAATTACTTCAGTGAACCTAATTTAATAAATGCTATATAGCAAAAACAACCGGCAATTAAGACCATATTCTCCAGCCCTTTGGGTCACCAGGATGGGAAATGGTTGTATTCGGGGTCGCGTGACAGCAGGAATCCTTCGTGTTTCTCTCTAACCCAGGCAAAATGAGATTTGGCTATTTTGCCGAAGCCTGTAACTAACAGGTGGTTGGCCTAAAGGATTGCTTAGCCCCACTTCCGGGGGAGGTGAGGTTATCAGAAAGGGTAGTAGTTGCGACTAGCTCAGCACGGAATTTCTATAGATGGCAAGTTTACGATCTAAGGGAGATAAGTTAAAGTCAGGATTAGGGTTGTCTCCCTGTACTTGGAAATAATGATGTTTTTGTGTGTTTCTTGTTTTGCATGAAAAAATGTTTAAAATCTGCTTTTGTTTGCTTCGATTGATTTGAGCCAGTAGTAACAGGTCTGTGTGTCGGGTTGCCTAGCAGCAGCATCACCCCCCCCCGAGTACTTCTTTTATTTAGCGGATACTTTCTGTACATATAAACAAAATAATTTATTTGGCTTTAAAAAAAAAAAAAAAGCAGAAGCAGCTACCACTATAGAAGTCTGTAAGGCTGGGGTAAACACGTTTAAAAACTGCTGCTAATAAATAAGACCGAAAGAATATGCATGTGATGCCATCCCCGAGGAACGGAGATCAGACTCGTGAAACAGTGGGATGACCAAATCTCTGGAAGACGGTTCTTTATCGATGAGTGAGTCCGAGTTTGAACTGTTTGGCAATGATCAGCGTCGGACCGGGGAGCGGTCTAACGGGCGGTGAAGCAGGGGGATGGCGGATTAGTACAAGTGTGGGGCTGAATGTCAGGGAGGTTTTCGTAAAATCTAAGGTGTCATGCTGACTTCTGACAGGTTCTCATCCATCTTGTCAAGACATCTCAATCGGGTGGGGATTAACCTTACAAAATTTAATTTACTCAAAGCATACGGCCAACGCACAGAGGCGCCCCGGCCTGCGCAGTCCAGATGTGGACACCCTGAGGCTGTATATGGCCACACGGCTGCTGAGAAAGTCGCAGCTAAGCGCCTTGGATGGATTGAGGAAAATGCTACAGAGTTATTGGAGCACCATCCCGCAGTCAGACATTGATAACCTGTGTGGGAGGGGGCATAAAGGCAAAGTATTATAATATCTATATGACAGATGAGCTCACATACAACATATCCGTCTCGTTTTCGTACATTTCTGCATAATGCATCGTTTGTGGGTTATATAGTCTCCCATCTATAATTATTCATTATCTGCGCATATTCTGGGTGTTTCCACAATTATTTAAAACATCACATATGTATCTAAATAACATATTCTCATTGATTAATTCATCAAACTTTTGTATGCTTAATTTTAATTTTAGTTAGAACATGAAATCTCGCAAAAGTACTGGCACCGACTGTGCATGTAACAATCGTCTTAAATACGTGGACAGATGGGTGGGGATACAGAGAAAGAGAGAGAGAGAGAGGGAGAGATAGAGAGAGAGGGAGAGATAGAGAGAGATGGGGGGAGAGAGAGAGAGAGGGAGAGAGAGAGTGTGAGAGAGAGAGATGGGGGAGAGAGAGCTAGAGAGAGAGCGAGAGAGAGAGAGATGAATACCTAAACTACCGTCTGGTTTCAAAAGATATCAACACATCGCCAATAACCTTTTGCGCTGTCTTATATATCAATGAAGAGTAAAGGTTCGAAAACCAAACCTTGGGGTACCCCGATGTTGACCACCTTCGATATACTGCCGCCCTCCGTCACGTGATCCAGCCTCTCACCGTAAGCGTTGTTGGGAACCAAACCCTTGCATCCACACATCGCGAAGGCTGAAGCGGCCCGTGTCTAGAGCTAAATGTCCTCACACTGTCTCTTATTTAAATCAGCTTTATTTAAGGGGCTGACTGAAACAACAACAACAAGATTACCCTAGAAGTTTTTGAAAGTTCATTCGGCTGGAATGAAGAAGATGGACACTTGGCGGTCGGTCGAGAACCTGCGACTAGCCCAGCTGGTGAGGGAGGGGCAGTGATTAGGTGAGGACGCCTGGTGGCCGTTTTCTCACCCTAACGCGGATAGACTGCTGACGGCGCCTTTCTGGGCCTTATCAGACCCGAAACTGATAACGGGTCCTCTTTCTTTATCTGAGAAACACGCCACGTGATAGCTTAAAAAACAAGAACACACACACACACACATACCTGGCCAGCTCCCGAAGGGCGGTGAACTCCCCTCGTAAAGGTAATGTCTCTTGGTTTTTACTCCGCCCTTTTCGTTCACATGGACCCCTGCGTCAGGACCCTCACTCGTCTGTGCATTTGGGGCGAGGGCCGAAGTGTCAGCCAATTAAAAGCACGCGCCTGTTGTAACCTTCGCGGGAATCCATATAAGCCGCGGTCGGCCAGCGACATTCGCGCGCACGAGCCGCCCTTCTGCTCGATTTTGCTCTGTTTTCCTTTTTTTCTTTCAGATGAACGCCGTTGTGTTGATCTTCGTAGCTCTGCTGGGTCTCGCCTCGTCCAAGCTCGCCATCGGTGAGTGAACTCATCTCTCGTTCCGTGTAAGAGATGGCCAACAGACCACCAACCAGTGGCCTCTGAGCTCCCATCTCCTGCTAAATCTTCCTTATTATTATTACTTGCGAATTGGAGGCGTTAATCTCTAAAATGCGATTAAGGATTCTTATTTAACTTTATTCTGAATAATAATAGAAAATAAGGGATTAAGTTTATGAACAAAGAAAGACAAACTAAACTGATGGTAGAATAAACGGAACCAAGGGAGCAAATCTTTAGGAAACCGGAAGTACCGGAAAGGTGTCTGTAAGGTGCCTTATCTACTACTATCGGTAAATGTGAGAAAACGAAAGGATTCAAATCAAAGTAATAATTTGTAAATTTAATTTTTTTTAAAAAAAAACTTGGTTTATTATATTTGATTTTGAAATAAAATTCTTATTTTATCTCCTGAGTTTAGCTAAGAGACTGTTTCAAATGTAAATGTATCCTGATTCCTTTCTTTTCTTTAAGCTACGTGGTCCATAAATTATTTAACGTTTTTTATTGTGTTACAATGTGAGCGGTTCTAAAGAGGCTGGGGACATCTGACTGAAAAGTCTGTCTTTCTTCCTCCACAGGGCCGATCGACCAGAAGTGTCTCCACTGCATATGTGTGGTACGTACATCTGTGCTCTCCCGCCTCAATTAAGAGTTGAGACAGAATATTTCAGTTGATCGCGGATGTTTTAGTAATAAAAGCTTTTTAAAATATTTAACTTTATATATTCACGAGTGGTGTGTGTGTGGTGTGTGTGTGGTGTGTGTGTGTGTGGGGAGGGGGGTCAGGCCCCCCCCCGGGTGCGGTGAAACTATAAGTTACTAATTGTCTGCAACATTGGTAAGGGTTTGTTTGCCTCACTTATCACGCACTTCATCAAACACTCGTGGGCCGTCAAACCTTTTTGGCGATGACGTGTATCCGATCGTACACTCTCGGCCGAAAAGTTCCGCCACCCGCTTTAATCTTTCGTCAAACTGAACAACGCCGCTGAAAGGCAAAACTTGGAATAACTGGCGTCAGGAGACAAAGGATGCATCCCCGGTGCCCACCAGCTGGTTGCTGTAGGAAGAGGTGATACGTTTGTTGCTTTTCTGCAGAAGCCGCCGCAGTAACTGTAACTGAGTCGGTACTTTTTCCCCCCCACAGGTAGAGCGACGTGTTGTGGATGGGTGTTTCCAGCACCTGAAGATACCGTAGACGGCTGACGCTGGGAGCTGGGTCAGGAATCTCCTCCGTCCGGTCGCTGATCCACGGGTGCCACCGTCAGCCGTCTACGGTATCTTCAGGTGATGGAAACACCCATACACTCGGAAACTCTGTTGTTTGTTTATTCCTTGTAGGCTGAGTCGAACTGCACGAACATCCCGTGCGTCCCGGGTCGCGGCTGCGGCTACTTTCACCTGACCGAAGCCGAGTGGAAAGAATGTGGCAGTATAGGAAACGGTGAGTGAGACCCACCCGTAACACCTGTAAGGTCTGCCGCTTCATCTCCCATCAGGCCCCGTCGGAGCAGATGCGCTCAGCCTGGCTCTCATTGTCGTCATAACCGCTCAGCAGCGCTTTTATTAAAGGGACCAGGCTTTAGTCCAGCCCATTGCCGGTAACTCGCCCACATCACTAATTCCGACGACATTTCTGTAGGTTTAAACACTCGGTTCTGTCCTACGAGCGCCGACAGCTGACCGTCGTCATACGTGTGCATTGTGGTCCTTGGCGTTCAGCTCGTGCGTCATAGTAGCGGGGCCCCGGGAAGATCATCAGCTGCGATACGGGGATATTTCGTTATATTGTGGCGATTACTCAGCCGACTCGAGTCCCGAGGGAGGTGGGAGGGGCATCTTTCAGTTGTTCCCATTTTGATGCACCCTTTCTCTTCCGCAGGTTGGCACGCATGCGCCAGCGACCTCTTATGTTCGTCCAGCTGCGTGCAGCTCTACGTGGCGCTGTACGCCCACCGCTGTATCCAAGGGCGCACGTGCGAGCACTACGCAAGAACGGTGTTCGGGGGTCCGGAGAACTGTCAGCACAACAGCACCTTGCACTACTGGCACGCGGTCCACCATTGCCTGCAGCACACCCCTTAGACACCCTCGGCAATAAAGAGAGGATCTCTTCCTGAATCTTTTTCTTCCTTTCTTTCCTGATCTCACCGCTCGGGTAAAACCATCTTTACTCGCCCTTTAACGACTGCCATAAAGGCGGCCTTTACACGGCATTTAAATCAAACTAAATCTGTCTTTCTTAAGGCGCAGTCATTAAAGGGCGAGTGGGCGTGGTGGCCGTTATGCAAGCTGACCCCCCCCCTGAAAGGTCACGGGGAAGTGTCGTGAGGTAAGGATGTTGGACTGATTTTGAGGATGGCGAGTTCTTCATCGTCGTCACGAGTTCAAACCGCGGTGACAAAAAAATAATAATAAATTCCCCAATTAGTAAGGCGACTGAGGAAACTGTCGACATCATGAAAGGGTCTTATGACTAACCTGACCAGTTCGTCCGTCAGCGTGGGTTTTTCCGGACTCTCCGCTTTCCATCCACAGTTGAGCGGAAGAGTCCTAGTAGGGATTTTGTTTTGGTAAGTCGCAGCTGTCTCGTCCCTTGTGCCGCCAAGACTGCTGCCAGACTTCCTCGACACCTCGAGGTCAGTGCAGGGACGAAGGAAGGTGAGCTGTCTAATTTGATGTTAACCCTATCAGGGCAGGATGATCTCACCTGGATTTCATGACTTCACTAATAGAGAAATCAAAATTTCAGAACTTTGGGATAGCTCGGGTTTTGTTAAAGCAAATTTTTATCGTTTCTCGAGTTTCCTACATTTTACTACAATAAAACTAGAAATGTTATTCTAAATGCACGTCAAGTCATTCTTGCTATATTTAGAGTTTTAATTTACTGTAAAACACATTAAACTTGGAGGAGACCTCAAAGTTTGCACGGTACTAATCGTGCTAGAGGCTGACAGTCGTCTGCCGTCCATTTTGTTTAATTATTGAGAGTAAGTAACAGGAAATAATTATAATCAGATACTAAATTTAGAAAACAAGAAATTTCGGATAAGGGCTTAGAATGTTACTGTGAACGATAACCTCAACTATGAAGATTATGTATCTCGTCTGTTTAGAAGGCTAATAAAATACAGTATAGCTTGTTCTTGTCGAACTCTAAGATCCAAGGACATATCTGCCAGCAGAGAGTTAGAAGGAGAACATTGGTCTGAATATGGTTGGAAGTTCTTGAGCAAAACCTTGAAGAACCTTACTAGAGCTCCCTATTTTTAGTTGTGGGAGAAGCCTGCCAGAGAGATACAGAACCCAAGTTCTCAACCATGACAGTCCAACAGTCAACCAAAGAAATGTTAATACCATTATGTTTATCAGCATCATAGATACATTGTGCAGGCATGGATTCCAAATATATAAGGAAGGATATCGAAATATTAGGAGTTCTACAATAAGCTCACTTTTTGAAATAAGCGTTTTTTTTAAAGTGCGGACAATCAGAGGATTTAATAGCGGGACCCACAAGTCTAAGTTTACTTAAGTGTCACCACTGGTTGTTGGCAGCTAATCGCTGATTGGCTAAGATCCAGGATTAATCTGTTTTTCCAATGATGCGAACAGATCAAGGAGATTCTGCTAATGGTGGTTTGTGGCGATATGTGAACTCGAACGTTTACTTTCGAGTTCCCGGGCAAAGACCGGAACTGATGATCTTCGTGGCTGCGAAGTCACTGCGGTTCTATGCCACTACCAAAGGAGATCAGCAGTCGACATTTGATCAGTTTACAACTTTTCCAACCCGTTCGCCTAATTCTGGATAAAAAGATTAATTGGCTTCTTCCGTTATCTTTGCAATAGTTCTCTTCTCTTTCTACAGCGGGGGACTCTCGATTAGTAAGGTTTCTCTGCTCGGCCGAGCTCGCTTACTCCCCTTGTAATCGCTCTTTTTGAATCAAGACGGGTAACAACAACAACAACAAAGCAGGCCGTCCGAGGTTAAATATTCGGGGATGTGCGAAAATAACTATGGACAGAAAATAATTCTTATAGTCGCACGCAAAGCGTCATTTTGACTAAATTCTACCGGAGAACCGCTTTAAATAAGTAGACCGCAGGTGGGAAGAAAGAAAGCGACAGCAGAACCTGGTGGAGCTGGGCTTTATTGCTGAAGCGGCCTGGCCTGTCTAGGAGCGTTGCAGACAGGCGGACACCCGGCGCCAGTAAGGCAGAGTGCTGTTGTGTTCGCACAAGTCCGGACCCCCGCTGTACGTTCTGGCGACATGTTGGCAGCTGTGGTGGCCACACCGGTAGATGTAGAGCGCCACGTAGAGCTGGACGCACCCTGAGGCGCACACCAGGTTGTTGGCGCACGTCGGCCAGTCTGGAAGACAAACAGAATGGTTTATAGCGGATCCCGGGGTGGTACAGCTTTAATTTTGAGATCGAAGCCTTTTTTTTCCACCTGGTTCTTAACACTGTATTTTACATGGACAGAGTTTCTAAGGGGGGAGAGAGAGAGAGAGAGAGAGAGAGAGAGAGAGAGAGAGATATGACGTCAGTACAGAGAGAGATGACGTCAGTACAGAGAGAACCAAATGATGTCAGTACACAGAGAGAGATGACGTCAGTACAGAGAGAGAAATGACGTCAGTACAGAGAGAGCGAAATGTCAGTACACAGAGAGAGATGACGTCAGTACAGAGAGAGATGACGTCAGTACAGAGAGAGCGAAATGATGTCAGTACACAGAGAGAGATGACGTCAGTACAGAGAGAGAAATGACGTCAGTACAGAGAGAGATGACGTCAGTACAGAGAGAGCGAAATGATGTCAGTACACAGAGAGATGACGTCAGTACAGAGAGAGAAATGACGTCAGTAAGAGATAAATGACGTCAGTACAGAGAGAGATGACGTCAGTACAGAGAGAGCGAAATGATGTCAGTACACAGAGAGAGAGATGACGTCAGTACAGAGAGAGAGAGAGAGAGCGCGTGTTGGGATAAGTACAGGGTTAGTGTATTAACGTCTTACAAAGTCAGTAAATGTCACGTTCACCGCACCTCTCTCAGTTTTAATGAGTCGGTAGACGATGGACGCTGTTCGATAAAGGTAGCATCAGGCAGACATCAATAGCAATAAAAATACAGGAATAGAAAAAAAAAGAATGATGGCAGAAAAAGCATCAACTGACAGGTAAAAGATGTAACAAATAAAACAACTCGGTATGGGAGATACACTGATAAAAAAGCAATTTCTTGCTTTCGATTGAGATATACGTCAACACACCTAGTAATTATTAATTTGTATACCCTCCAGTTTCTTACATTATGACGGAATTTCATGGCGACAAAAGATTACGGATGAACCCGACCTACTCGAAATTTTGCCACAAAAACCTAATTTGTAGAGATTAGATGAGATGAGCAGATCTCTGCAGTATCAGTGTTTGATCTCATACCCGTAGACATCAATTACAGCCCGACAGCGCTTGTGCAGGGAGTACACAGGACAAATACACAGATCTATGCAAATATCGGCCCAAGTTGACTTAATAATTTGGAATAATTAGTCCAAATTTCCGAGATTTTTAAAAACCATAACGGTTTTGTCTGCATCATTCCATAGACTCCCTGTTAGGTTGATATCAGAACTCTGAACCGGCCACTTTAGAAGTGGAATTTTCCGATTTGTGAGATACTGACGATGGCGACCGATCGCTATCAGGAAGTCCCCAAAATACCGTTCTAGCCCGCACGTCAGAATGTTCAGGTGAACAAACTGATTCTTTATTCCCTAGATACAACAAATAGTGTTTACCGCTTTTGGGGCAGAAACAGCCGATACCATAATGGACCAGCCTCCACTATTGGAACACTGGTAATGAAATACCTCACAAATAAGTTCGACCATCTAATCGAAACCTCTGGAACCGTAATTAACCAGACCTTGTCCAGGCTTTCAGGGTCCACTGAAGATGGTCCTTGGCAAACTGAAATCGAACTATTCCGGATTCTTTAAGAAAACAAATGGTTTCCTAAACACGCCCCATCAATTCGAAATCGCAAGGCCATCTGTGGACAGGGACTGGCAGAGATCGGTGGGTTCTAAAATTCCTTAAAACGTCAACGGAATTCTTGCGCCAGTCAATTTTGGACAAACGCTTGATTTTCCAATCGGTCTTATCATCGATTTCTCGTAGTTTTCCACTTCCTCGGCGTCGATGTAGCTGCCTTTTTATTCGTGAGGTTTCCAAGGCTGAATAGCAGGTGATTTTTACTGCACTCGCCCCGCCTAACCATCTTGGAATACGAATTTCGCCTTGCGAAACTCTCCACGACCCCAGCGCATTTTGCTAAACTTAAACTGACGTTTCCACTATTTTGCTATATTCTATAGACTGTCCGGAAAAACCATAAATATAAGCATTTGACGGCGTTTTTCAGCTTCTGCCGCCATGAATTTTCACCATAATGTAAGAAGAAGCGAGAAGATGCACAGTATTTACTGCCGATCAAGTTGGTGTGTGTGGGATCAAAATATTGCTTTTCTATGAATTGTAATGGTCATACTGGGATGTAAAGTCAATCTGTGTTTGTTCTGCCATCGTTCTTCCACTTTATATATATATCTGCCGTTTCGCAATTGTCTTGAAAACCTTTAGAATCACCCAACAACATGGAGTGAAGGTGCGTATTGCTCTGATCACTGACTCCACCTTGAGAGATAGAGTTTAGCCGGGTCATGGTCAGATACGCTCGATTTAGTTAAAGTAAAAAAAAAAAAGACCCTAAATTCCGGCAGGATCATCGTGATACAGCCATGTTACAGCCCCATTTATTCCTTTGGTAACTTGAATAACAAGTAAAAACAGTCTCGTCATTTACTGCGCAATGGCCGCCAGTTTCTGCGGTCCTCCCGCCATTACGCTGCCAGCGCCATATTTAGCTTGTCGAGAGTTTTCTAAACATAAAAAAGCACAATAATGCGGATTGACGATGCTGTTCTGAATGTCTTAGTGTCAACATAAAAGGGGCTCCTTTTAATGGGGCGAAATGTAGCGGAGTCCTTATTATTCCCAACCAAGATAGCTGGTACCTCGTTAGATCTTGTCTGTAGGCGCAGTTTGACACGTCCAATCCACCCCCTTTTTTCTCCCTTACTCACCCTCTACACTTCCACCGCATCAAGTCCTTCTTGAATATGCATCGCCGGCAAGCTTCCACTCAGCACGCGCTCCATTAGGAATTATCTTAAAGAGAACTCATATCTGACTGGACGCCATACTAACCCTTGGATGGCTTCCCGCAGTCATGCCAATCGCTCTCCGTCAGCCTGAAGTAGCCGCACCCAAACCCTGCTGCACAAGTGGATCTCTTGCAGTTGGACTCAACCTAGATGCGATGTTTTAAAAAGTGGTGCTGTTAATGACACAACTTCACCCGGTACATCACAGAATCTCTCTCTCATCTCTCTCTCTCTCTCTCTCGCTCTCCTCTCTCTCTCTCCTCTCCTCTCACTCTCTGTAACGCCATCTCCTCTGCTGTACTGACGTAAATCTCTCCGCTCTCTCATCTCTCGCTCCCCTCTCGTTATCCATCTCTCTCTCCATCTC
>JACATO010000948.1:1140000-1605186 GCA_018389105.1 Nautilus pompilius | reverse complement strand
TTAGCTCGGCCTTCTGTTCCTCGACCGCTGCTGGCGCAGGTAGGTAAGCCTCGTAGGATCCATTTCTGCTTTTCTACAAATGTATAGACCAGCTGTTCTCACCTCCAGAAAAATGAACTGCGATTTCATGTTGAAAAAGTCTTTCTTTATATTGGAAAGTCGACCAGCATCAGGCGGGTTTCACGTGCATGCAAATTTTCTATGATCTGTTCTTCTCGTTGAAAATAAATAACCGCGACCTCGTTTTGACCTTAATTCTGATGCACTCCGACCTTTCGACTATTTGATACTAAAATGTTTTCATACGTAAAGGCAATAAATTTAAAGTGTTGTAACAATTTAACCAACTTGTATTGTAAAAGTAACACATCTGCATTTTCGTTTTCTTTGTCGAGTAGGTGGTTTTACCTTTGTGATTAAGCTTTCTTTCATATATGTTCTGCTTTCTCTTATAAATAGCAAGGAAATAATTGCTTTCATCTGATGATTATCGCATTGTTGAAGATCGATAACGAAGGGAAATGCACAATTAATATATTTAAATTAATTATATTATTTAGAAAATCCTTTGAAGAAGGCTGTTTCAAAAATGATAAATATAAATGATACTAGGTTATAATGACTCTAATTTATTTGTACTTCCATTTTACAGCGAAAAATATCAAGAGTTTTCAAATAATAATGGTACAGAAAATGTATTTCTTCAGAAGATGACAAATTATATCGTAAGTTACTGGAGCTTCCCGATTTTTTTGGAATATCAGAATCAACAGCATCCATATTTACAATCTAATACAGCAGATTGAATAGATGGCTGTCTTTCGTTTTAGTTTGGTGTATGTCTCCGTGATGATAGCGTCTATGAGCATTTACTGGTTTTTTTCATTTGCTCTTTTCTGGTTTAAGAACAACTTAGGCCCTCACTTTTGTACATCGTGCTGATAAATTGTTTTCTTATTGTAATTTTCATAATAAAATGATTTAATTCAATAATTAATAAATAACAAAGGGTTAATCTTAAAATTCCAGTACAAAAATATACATACAACGTCTTCTTTCCATTAAGCTACACATACCCCTTCCGAAATTTGTATTGATCTTGTGTTACCTGATATGGTTAATCGAAGTTTCGCTTAGGACACCGATCACTCCAATTGATACGTACGTTATTCCTCCAAATAGTATTGAAGATCTCCTCTAAATCTCCTATTTAAATAGGTCAATATTACGTTTTAAGGGACAGATACTAAGTTCAGCTAATCTCATGCTGTTTACCGTATTAAATGACCGTCGAGCCGTAGTTCCGCGGCCCGAATGCACAGAGATCGTATCTGTAAGAAATACGCTCTTATTTGCGAACGTGAGGATTCTGCCTCACTTAGCCACATGGAAGTATCTCGGCAGGGATCTACAGGGTGTTCCAAAAGTCTTGGGCACATTTGAAGTCCCCATATCTATTTAACTATGAATGGTAGTAAGATAAAATTGTGTCATTTTAAAGCTAATTACATTAATTTTTTTGTAAGGCTATTGATTTTTTTTATTTCTTTTCAGATATTAAGATTTTTTTAGATTAAGATTTTTTTAGATATCTTTTCAGATTTTTTAGTTAATGGATAAATTGAGTGAGAAAGAGTCTGGTGACTTCATTTTCCAACAGGATGGAGCGCCACCACACTGGAGCCTCAGGGTTAGACAGTTTCTGAACATAAAACTGCCAGACAGATGGATTGGAAGGTCTGGGCAGAATGATCACGATCTCATGTCCTGGCCACCCAGATCTCCAGATCTCACACCATGCGATTTCTTTTTGTGGGGATTTGTGAAAGGATTGGTATATGTGCCCCCTATTCCAGAGACGTGGATGAGCTGAAGGCACGAATAACAGAAGCTGTTTCAACCATTGACAATGCAATGTTGGGACGCGATTGGCAAGAATTGGACTATAGGCTTGATGTGTGTCGTGTGACCAATGGTGCTCACATTGAACATCTTTGAACATTCCATGTAAAAATTGAGATTACAAGCTTTCTGAATTACCAGATGCGTTTTTATATCCTTAAAGTTTCCGAGATATTCATTGCAAAATGTGCCCAAGACTTTTGGAACACCCTGTACAGTAGGTGAGGTCAGGAATTTGGCCAGGCTTTGCACTGATTTGAAGTTGACTTATGGAATGTCTTTTACTGTACATCTTCAACCTTTCACTTGATGCTGAACTAATGTTTATTTTTTCTTTGTTTCTCCCTCTTCTCTCAACCCTGGACACTAACTCGCGAAGTTACCATCGTGCACACTACAGCGTGTGGCCCGTCAGTCTGACTGCTGGTTTTCGTTCCTTTTCCCTCGAGAACGGACGGTCTGCTACGGAAATTCCAGTTGTATTGTGGTAGAGCTTCTTGTTATCACTACTATGGTTACCGCTATTAGGTAATGCCAGCCTGGCACCTCGTGCAGACTGTCAGTTTCGCGGGAAATGGAAGGTTTCTACTAGAACTCCTCTGTTCGGTTGTGGAAACTCGCATCTACGGACGGGTACAGAAAAACGGACACAGACTACGCCATGCAATGGGAAGCTCTGATCAAACCGAGTCGGTCATCGATCTGAGCCGTGTTGCCTCAGCGGACCGGTAGTCGACTATTCGACATAGAAATATTAAGGACTTTAAAAATAATAGAAAAGTTATTTAAGAAAAAGAAAGATTTTAAGTCAGTTTTGTTGAGTGGTTAATGAAGGCCCTGATATCGTCGCCTACCTGGAAGTCCTCAAGAAAGAAAAATAGCCATCAATAAATTTTAAAATCAATTAATACGATCATCTGTAGTTATAGGTTACTTATTCCATTCATTAATGGTATAATTAATACTAAAAAAATGTGTTTTCTGATTTTTGAGTGTTTGAATCCTGCTTAATTGTACGAGTCTTTATAGTTAGCGACTCCAGATTTCTGGAAAAGGAAGCGCTTCTTCCAAAATTCCTCACTTTCACGTTTCGTCTTAAACGAGTTAATTCAGACGTGATATATTGAATATACTCAACCATTTCAAATATTAGCTGTTTGAGACACCTGGACAGGTTGTAAGCTCAACACTCCAACCACATGTCCCATCAGATGTCATTTTGCAGTACCTTAGGAACTAGCGACAATAGGATAAAGTGCGCATGACGATAATAATTTTCCTGTTTAAATGGTAGAGTCCTAAACAGACGTTTCCATCCGTCCTCAGGTAACTTGGCCGTTAATCACCGAAACATTCTACGTCAAACCTCAAGAGATTTCTCACCAACGTAGCGTCCCCCTGTCGTCGCATAAGGCGAAAAACTGCTTTGTGGTAACTATAAATGTAGCAGTCAGTATCTCTTAGTTGATACTGGTTCAAGAGATCCCTGGTTCTTGTGCACTCAACTCACCCCCGTACAATTCCAAATCAGTGCACCAGACTCTAATATGAAACGAAGAACTTCAGTATTCTTAAAATCTACTCAACTTCCTACAAGTTTGCAGCAGAGTATACAAAGTTGCGCCTTTCGCAGGAAATCAGGGAAAAGAGCTCGCGATAATCGCTAATAGGAAATTTTTCTGTTTGCTATACATAAAAAAAATTAATTAACCAGGTACATGAATTCATGAAATGAGATGCGCAGCTTAACCACCAAAATCATATATGTACCAATGAGTTGTTTTCTTTGACATACATAATCGGTTCATTATTCGTTTACTAAAAAGATTAGTTGGCTGGAAGAAAGATATTGGATGTCCATTCATATATTCACAACTATCCAGATTTAATCGAACCAAAGCAATTACATTGTTATATATATAACAATGGACAAGATAACAGAAAGTTAGTTATTTATTGACGGGGGAAGAAAACCAAGATATCTGGTTGGATTCGGTATATCTAATACAAAATGAGAGATTTGATCAATTGAATTCACAACTAAAGGGCAGGTAAAGGAAAATCGGTACCCGGCACCAGAGTGTTTTGAATACATTTACCCCTCAGTCACAAGTGGAGTAAATCACATTTTATTCCGTTAACAAACTTACAATAACCAGTTTAATATCTTTAGCAGCGATGTTTTGTGAATTCTTCAAAGCAACAAACTTAAAAATACAGGGATAAAATTCAGCAAATTTAACAGGGTTCAGTTCATTGAAGGACGTCGTAAGCGGCCAGGCGGGTCCGGTAGTGCAGCGAGAAGGCTGTCAGTAGGAAGACGTCGGCCAGTCCTAATCCGCCAGCAGCCAACAACAAATACGACGACCAGTCCAGGCGGACGTTGGTTGGAGCATCAAATTTAGCCGTCACGAAGGCAGCCATTGCCAGCACACCTGAAAAGAAAGTGTAGACGAGATATTCCGCATCGGCTATATAATTCATGAAAGGAATTACTAGTAGCAAAAACGTCTGGTCTTACTGAACAGTATTAAGCTGGCAGAGGCGCAGGTAAAAGCCTTGTATGGTCGGATGATCTGAACGAAAGCAGGAAGGAGCAGGAACACGACGGTGGCAACGGCGAAGGGCAAGGAAACAGCTCCCAGAACGATACTGGACTGGATGGGACCTGTTCAAAGAGAACCGATTTTTTTTAACAAGAAAAGTGGCTGCTTATTAGCTTAACATACAGAAGAGTTGTATTCTTACGACGCGTACCGATTTCCTGAGTAAACATCGTATTTTCGATATCGCTCGTATTCCTTTTCACATTCTTGTACCACGACTTTGTGGTCAGTCCAACCAGATCCAGCGTAAAACACAGGCACGTGACAACGATGCAGCCAATTGCCCAGATGGGTAACCGGATAGACCTGGTCTCGGCCACAGTCTTGTCCACGGGAACAGTCTCCTCGGCCTGAGCAGCTTCCGGTTGTTCGCTCTCTTTTCCTTCCGCTGGAGGAGCCTCCACCGCCGCAGCGACTTCTAGCTCGGCCTTCTGTTCCTCGACCGCTGCTGGCGCAGGTACAGCTTCCGTAGGATCCATTTCTGACTCCTACAAATGTTCTACAGTAGTCGTTCTCAACGACAGGAAGATGAACTGAATATCTGTTTTCTATCAAATTACCCCTTTTATGTTTGGATTTCAAACACCGAAAAAAACGCACGATTTTACGTGCATGCAAATTTTTTAAAGCCAAGTTTGAAAATAAAATCCGCGTGATGTCATTTCATTTAAATTCCAATACATCTGTTCAAAAGGTTTTCATATGTAAAAGGCAATAAATTTCAACCGAAAGTTATTTTAGCGAGGATGTTTTGCATAATAATAAATTTGAATATCCAGTTTCTTCTTAATATATAGGTAGTTAAAATCACAGTATTTGAGTTTACTTTGATATTACTATCCGTTCATCCTCCCAGATGCTCTGAGCTTACTTTGTTTGCGCAACAGTTATTAAGAAAATAAAATCCGATTGTTGTATTTACACTTTTTGACAATTAATTCAAGCATTAAATATCATTTAACGACAAAATTGTGGTCGTGAGACAATAGATATAAATTACGCTGCGTCACAATAACCTGAAAAATATTAGTGCTTCCTTTTTAGGGAGAGAAACTAGAAAGAATTTTAAAATAAAGTTACAGAAAACGTATTTCCTGAAGATGCTGAAGCTTCTCAGTTTATGGAATATCATAATCAACAGCTTTCGTATTTACAATTTAATATGGAGCCGAAATATATGGCCGTTGCGTACTTAACTACCCGTGGTGATATCGCTCGTGTGTATTTACTGGGTTATTTATTTATCTATTTATTTTAAACAGAACTTAAGTTTTTGCTGTATAAACATCGAGATTAAATATTTTTCTTTCTATCTTAATCTTTATAATAAATTAGTTTTATTAAACAATTGTTAATTGCAAATAGTAACCCTAAATATTTAAAAGAAAAACAGATGCGTACTGCTTCGAGCCAACTTCTTGTCCACCCAGTCACACATTCAGCTTTCTAAACGCTACCGATCTTGCATCACCTTTTATGGAAATTAATAGCATCCGGTTACAAAAACACATTGTAACTGGCGTCTACATTATTCCCTCAGACATCATTGAAGACTTCCTTTAGATCCGCTGTTAAATTACAACAATACTTCGGATTTCCGGACAGAATCCCCACTTCATCAAGGCTGCATGTTGGTCGGTCGGAATTGTAGTTCCGAATGCAAAGGTAAGATAGTCCAAGTGAGAATTCTACCCGACTTGACCACAGGACAGTAATTCGACAGATCTAATGTAGAGAGAGCGTCACATTTTGAACAGACACTGTACTGATTTAATGTTGAGAATTACAGAATGCTCTTTTATTGGATATATTATACTTGTGTTGATGTCAATCTTTCGGTCTGTTGCTTAAATGTTGTTCCTCAACTCTGGACACTAACTCGAAAAGTTACCATCGTGCACACTACAGCGTGTGGCCGTCAGTCTGACTGCGGCTTTTCTCTCTTCCTTTTCGCTCGTTTGTGTAAATTTTCTTTTCCGTTGAGAGCGGATACGGAAACTCCAGTTGTATTTAGGTAGAGCTTCTGTCATCACTATGGTTACCGCTACTAGGTAATGCCAGACTGTCAGTTTAGCGGGAAATGGAAGGTTTCTACTAGAACTCCTCTGTTCGGCTGCGGAAACTCGCATCTTCGGACTGGTACAGAAAAACGGACACAGACTACGCCATGCAATGGGAAGCTCTGATCAAACCGAGTCGGTCATCGATCTGAGCCGTGTTGCCTCTGCAGACTGTTCGGCATAGAAAATATTAAAGACTTCAAATATAATGGAATCATTATTATTTCTAAAAAATAAAATTTACAAAAGGTTATACATCGTTTATTACTGTAAAGTCACGTTATAACTCAACCGTAGACCGTTCTCGCCCCCCTTCCCTTTCAGGCAATAAAAGTATAAATCAGCTTTCTTTTGCAGCAAAGAACACACACGTGTCGGTCATTTATTCCGTTCGTTAACAATTCTATTATTTAAAATCGTTTCTGATGTTCGCGTGGCCGAAACCTTCCCGATCGGAGGGAGGAGCCTGATATCGGCGACCGTCGTTCGCTGCTGAAAGAAAAATCTCTCGTCCCCACGACGGAAACTTTAAATTATTTCGGAAGCACTTTGAAGTTCCTATAAAGTTCTCTCTCAAACGTTTAACTTCACGCCTGATTGATTGCAATGTTTTAATGGCTCGGTGTGTTCTAAACGCTTAAGAACTGGAAATATCGTAATCAACGCCATGCTGGACTCTTCCACGAAGCGGCTCGTGCGCTCTCCAGATCGGCCACCCTAATTAGGGAACCGACCCGTTACTACATCGGGATATCGCGTTTAAACGGTGGTTTTAGACAACCGCTCCTGGACGATTAGTTTGGTCACCAGAATTAATTACCGATATTTCTGAACCACAAGACGTTTCTTACTAAGAAGAATGGGAGCGACATCTGTCGGCGTGCAAGGTTAGTCAAATTTGTGGGGGGGGTTAGAGATGCGATAACATTCGGAGTGATACCGTCTGAAAACTCGCTCCCGCACAGTTCACACGTACAATAGAAAAATAGACACGTTGAACTGCAGTTGATGGAGCTCACCAGTATCCATACAAATTTGCTTAACCTGGTACCAGAAGCTGCGTACAGAAACATCGGCATTGTAGAAAGAAAAACAAAATCAGATCAAGGATCTTTAGCTTATAATTCGAAGAATTAATGTTGGGGCTTTTTGTTTGTAGTGGTGAAGCAACTACAGGGGGAAATCAGAATTATTTAACATCTTAATCTTCTTTGACGATTTAGAGGAAACCCGCCCGCTGGTTGGAAAGATCTTTCTTTCCTTCCTGGAGCCTGTTTTCAGAATTCAAGCCGGTTTCCAGTCATACCATTACTACGTGAATGTGCAACAACAGGTTATCCTCAATCGAATACTGAGACGTCCCTTACAGAAACCAAACTTCCGCGTAACAGGTCTCAGAAATGAACACTTCCGTATTTGTCTAATAGCATTAAAATAGAAGACAATTCTGCAACAAAAATGTTCTGTTTATTTATTATATAAGTAAAAAAATATTCATAACCAACAGATTTTTTTTTATTTTTGTGGCTAAAAAAAGGGAGGAATGGTGCAAATTCTTGTTTTGCCATTATAATTTCAACTAAATCAATTAACAGCTGGACATCGTTAACAAGTCTCTTCCTTAAGGAATTGTTTTTTTTATTAAATACATAAGCGAATGGAAAAATATTTATGAAAAACGGGAATAGAAGCAATCAAAGACCGGAAGAGAATTCATCCATCTGGTATTAATAGATATATATTAGAGAATTAACGAAACATTTGACCAAAGTCGTAGCATATACAAATAAGTAGAGACCTAAATTTTCATTAAAAATCCGACAAATCTAGTAGATTTAGGTAAAGATTAAAAAGCAATATTATCGAATTCTCCACAGCACGAAGCGGAATGTTAAAATACAAAGATAAAAATCCACTAAATTTAACAGGGTTCAGTTCATTGAAGGACGTCGTAAGCGGCCAAGCGGGTCCGGTAGTGCAGCGAGAAGGCTGTCAGTAGGAAGACGTCGGCCAGTCCTAATCCGCCAGCAGCCAACAACAAATACGACGACCAGTCCAGGCGGACGTTGGTTGGAGCATCAAATTTAGCCGTCACGAAGGCAGCCATTGCCAGCACACCTGAAAAGAAAGTGTAGACGAGATATTTCCGCATCGGCTATATAATTCATGAAAGGAATTACTAGTAGCAAAAACGTCTGGTCTTACTGAACAGTATTAAGCTGGCAGAGGCGCAGGTAAAAGCCTTGTATGGTCGGATGATCTGAACGAAAGCAGGAAGGAGCAGGAACACGACGGTGGCAACGGCGAAGGGCAAGGAAACAGCTCCCAGAACGATACTGGACTGGATGGGACCTGTTCAAAGAGAACCGATTTTTTTTAACAAGAAAAGTGGCTGCTTATTAGCTTAACATACAGAGAGTTGTATTCTTACGACGCGTACCGATTTCTTGAGTAAACATCGTATTTTCGATATCGCTCGTATTCCTTTTCACATTCTTGTACCACGACTTTGTGGTCAGTCCAACCAGATCCAGCGTAAAACACAGGCCCGTGACAACGATGCAGCCAATTGCCCAGATGGGTAACCGGATAGACCTGGTCTCGGCCACAGTCTTGTCCACGGGAACAGTCTCCTCGGCCTGAGCAGCTTCCGGTTGTTCGCTCTCTTTTCTTCCGTTGGAGGAGCCTCCACCGCCGCAGTGACTTCTAGCTCGGCCTTCTGTTCCTCGACCGCTGCTGGCGCAGGTACAGCTTCCGTAGGATCCATTTCTGACTCCTACAAATGTTCTACAGTAGTCGTTCTCACCTTCAGAAAGATGAACCGCAATTTCACGTTGAAAAAGTCTTTCTTTATATTGGAAAGTCGACCAGCATCAGGCGGGTTTCACGTGCATGCAAATTTTATCCCCCCCAACCTTTTTCATTCAAAATAAAATCCTCGAAACCTCGTTTGACTTTCATTCTAATGTCCCCTATTTCTGGAAAATTTTCCTAAAGAAACATCTAAAAGGATGTTTTCTTATGCGAAAATGATGCGTTTCTTTTATTGGTTCGTAATATTTATTTGATCATTGTATTTAAATTTTTTTGCAAATCAGTCGCGATGTCTGATTATTTTCTCATAAACACCAGTGAAACTTTTCAATATCAGTTTTTAAAATTTCCCGGTCGATGTATTTACGTTATTTTCTCTTTCATGGAAGTCGTCGTTTTCTAAATAATAAACATGAATTGTGCTGCTTCATATCAGCTTCAGATCAAGAGTACTCCCATTTTATGGCCCATAATTGGCAGGATTTGTTGAAATAATAGTGACAAATTTTTTCTTCACTGATTAATAATAATATTTATTTTAAGATTCTGAAGTTTCGCGATTTTTTGGAATATCAGAATCAACAGCATTGGGATTTACAGTTTAATGTAGAAGATGAAATCGAAGGCTGTCTTTGGCTTCTGGTTTCTTTATGTATCCGTGATGATAGCGATCGTGTACATTCAATGTGGCTTCTACGTTTGTTCTTTTACGTTCTAAGAATAAATTAAGTGTTTGCCGTGCTGAAAAGTGCGTTTCTCATCCTCAATTTTTATAATAAAATTAATCTTATTAAATCATTATTAATATTAACCCTAAAATTAAAAGCAAAGCAAATAGAGAACAGATGTGCACTGTTTTGAACAATCTTCTGTTTGCCCACCCGATCACACTTACGATCTTTTATCGATAATCAAAGCGATCGGTTACATAGACAACAATTCCACTTGACATCTACGTCATTCTCTCAGATATTATTGGGGACATCTGTCGGCCTATAATGCTAACAATTACTTTGTAGTAACCTTAAAAGATAGCAGTCGGTTTTGCTTTGTGATACTGATTCAAAATATAGTTCCCAGGTTCATGTGCACTCAACTGAACTCTTACAATTCTAAATCAGTGCACCAGACTAGTATATAAAGTGAAGCTCTCCACTATGTTTACAATTTACTTAACTTTGTGCTAGGTGTGGCAGAGAGTATACGAGCAAGTTGCGCTGTTTGCAGAAAATCAGATCAAAGGGTTCTTTACATGCTCACGTCACGTCTGGTAACAGGGCCCGGAAAATGTACTATTTCATGGACATGATGAATTTGACTGCTTTTCGTTAATTTATTATTTTCAATTTTTCTAATAATATTTTGAATCAAACGTATCTTTTCTTGTTGATTTGATAAATTTTCATATAAAATAAATGCTATTTTTGGGTATCATAGATCAGTGTCAGGGCCGTGAATTTTGTTACTAAGGCAACAAGTCGAACAACCAACTCTGGAAATGAAGGCAGGCTGTCAGATCAATCTCCAGCAAGAGGTTAATGATCTGATCGGCCCATGTATCTGTACGTCATTAGATTTTAAAGCAGAAAATTTGAATGAGATTTTAAATATTATATATAGGGTTCCTTTAGGTTGTTAAAATGCAGACGACAACTGATAAATCAAAGAAAGCTAAATTCATCTGGGCAGGAGTTTGTATAAAAGGAAATGAAGGTCGATGAATGCTGACGGTGCCATTGTTCTGATCCACTGTGACGTCTCGCCGGACCACTTCAGGAGAGGTATTGTAGACAAGTATCTTACTGGTGCCTTATACAACAATAGAGCCACGTTTGACACGGAGACAAAAGAATCACGCAAGTCACAGTTATGACCGTTCAGAGAGAGCACAAAGAGGCACGAAATGTCAACGCGTTGGAAATCAATGAAAAATTGTTCTCATCAAAATGAGTTTGTTTTATTTAAATATATGTTACCATGACAATCAACGAAATCCGTTTCTTTCCGTGAATTTACTGGAAAATGTGAATTTTCTGAGGCCCTACCCATTGGTGCTTCCATATTTTTGGAGATGACTATTAAATTCTTAACGGCCCTATTGAGTTTCTACTTTATTTAATCCAAAGAAACAACAAGTTCTCTCTCCGCGTCGCCAATTTTGGAGACGTGTTTGTTAACTACATTCCGACACTCACGAAGGACAAATGAACTTAGATTTAAGTCGAGGCTGAAATTTTCGGGGGAAAAATTGACCAAGTCCGAAGAATACGGTCAGATTGACAATATCAATTGATTTTAAAATCCTGTTGTGGGTATTTCTCCGCCTTAGAAGCTTTTTTTGTATAAACTATGATAGTCCCTGCCTATTAGTAACAACGAAACAAAACTTATCTGAATTTTTAGAACAAAGAATCCATCTGTGACGTCACCCTTTAGTCACCTGTAACATTTAAACTCACAATAATAAAAAAAAGTTGTTTACTGTACTAGTTTGTTGTTTTTTTCAAAAATTTGCATTAATTTTCTCGACAATAAATATTATTTTATTATATTTAAAATATTAAAGGTTCGATTGGTGAAACGATTTGCTGTGGAAACAAAACCCGAGATAGATACCAGTTGCGGACAGAGCTGGTTTGACCAAATATCCACCCACGCATGATTTGTTCTTTTGTATTACTCCGCCGGAATGGGCGTCTCTCAAATAACAGTTTAGTAGAGACTTTGCACTTCTTGCGAAACTGAGAGTCTTTACGAAGTACAGAAGCAATACCTGTTAACCGCAACCACGCTAATACACATCCTCATCAAAATAGTGGTTGTAGATAATGTCATTCGCTGAAAAGGTTGGGATTCTGAAAGTTTATCATATTTTCTTCTTTTACTGCCATTTGGTTTCACATTATTATTATTATTATTATTATTATTATTATTATTATTATTATTATATTATTATATTATATTATCCAAGTGACTTATTTTGTAGGATTGCATTTATTAATGCTGCCAAGTTGTGTTTCTTCAAATGCTAACACTAGTTCTTTGTTCTCAAAATGTAACTAACAGTGAAACACAAACCACCACCAATGAGTGGGGTAGTAAGAATACCAAGCTAAACACAGCGAACATTTTCAGGTAAAACTTAGTCCATTCTCAACAAAAAGCAAAATCACAAAAATTAGAAAAGGAGGAAACACGGAGTCAGGGTGACAGGTAAACATTTCATTGTGCGCAACTCGTAGGCTTGCAAATTAATGACCAAGTTTGGAGAAAGAATATATATTGTAAGCAGCACAGAAGATGGCAGACTGCTCATTCGACACAGGTTGAAATAGACAACAAAAACAAATATCTCCAATTTCCAATTTCAAACCAGTACAGGGTCAGGTCGAAATCATATATTATAATACATTAAATCTGTCGAATTTCTGCTGCTTCAGCGACGCAGTATCCGCACATCTAAAAAAAAATTAGGAGAAAAAGTCTCATATACTACACCGGATCATCATACAAATGTATCAACTACAATTCCGACCGGCATTTAATGTAGTGAACAACAGGAGACGTGGCTGAACTGGGGATCCTGTCCTTAAATGGAAAGCATTTTCCTAATTTAAAAGTGGATATAAAGGGGAATCCCCAATAATATCTGAGAGAATGACGTAGATGTCAAGTGGAATTGTTGTCTATGTAACCGATCGCTTTGATTATCGATAAAAGATCGTAAGTGTGATCGGGTGGGCAAACAGAAGATTGTTCAAAACAGTGCACATCTGTTCTCTATTGCTTTGCTTTTAATTTTAGGGTTAATATTAATAATGATTTAATAAGATTAATTTTATTATAAAAATTGAGGATGAGAAACGCACTTTTCAGCACGGCAAACACTTAATTTATTCTTAGAACGTAAAAGAACAAACGTAGAAGCCACATTGAATGTACACGATCGCTATCATCACGGATACATAAAGAAACCAGAAGCCAAAGACAGCCTTCGATTTCATCTTCTACATTAAACTGTAAATCCCAATGCTGTTGATTCTGATATTCCAAAAAATCGCGAAACTTCAGAATCTTAAAATAAATATTATTATTAATCAGTGAAGAAAAAATTTGTCACTATTATTTCAACAAATCCTGCCAATTATGGGCCATAAAATGGGAGTACTCTTGATCTGAAGCTGATATGAAGCAGCACAATTCATGTTTATTATTTAGAAAACGACGACTTCCATGAAAGAGAAAATAACGTAAATACATCGACCGGGAAATTTTAAAAACTGATATTGAAAAGTTTCACTGGTGTTTATGAGAAAATAATCAGACATCGCGACTGATTTGCAAAAAAATTTAAATACAATGATCAAATAAATATTACGAACCAATAAAAGAAACGCATCATTTTCGCATAAGAAAACATCCTTTTAGATGTTTCTTTAGGAAAATTTTCCAGAAATAGGGGACATTAGAATGAAAGTCAAACGAGGTTTCGAGGATTTTATTTTGAATGAAAAAGGTTGGGGGGGGCCTTATAAAATTTGCATGCACGTGAAACCCGCCTGATGCTGGTCGACTTTCCAATATAAAGAAAGACTTTTTCAACGTGAAATTGCGGTTCATCTTTCTGAAGGTGAGAACGACTACTGTAGAACATTTGTAGGAGTCAGAAATGGATCCTACGGAAGCTGTACCTGCGCCAGCAGCGGTCGAGGAACAGAAGGCCGAGCTAGAAGTCACTGCGGCGGTGGAGGCTCCTCCAACGGAAGAAAAAGAGAGCGAACAACCGGAAGCTGCTCAGGCCGAGGAGACTGTTCCCGTGGACAAGACTGTGGCCGAGACCAGGTCTATCCGGTTACCCATCTGGGCAATTGGCTGCATCGTTGTCACGGGCCTGTGTTTTACGCTGGATCTGGTTGGACTGACCACAAAGTCGTGGTACAAGAATGTGAAAAGGAATACGAGCGATATCGAAAATACGATGTTTACTCAAGAAATCGGTACGCGTCGTAAGAATACAACTCTTCTGTATGTTAAGCTAATAAGCAGCCACTTTTCTTGTTAAAAAAAATCGGTTCTCTTTGAACAGGTCCCATCCAGTCCAGTATCGTTCTGGGAGCTGTTTCCTTGCCCTTCGCCGTTGCCACCGTCGTGTTCCTGCTCCTTCCTGCTTTCGTTCAGATCATCCGACCATACAAGGCTTTTACCTGCGCCTCTGCCAGCTTAATACTGTTCAGTAAGACCAGACGTTTTTGCTACTAGTAATTCCTTTCATGAATTATATAGCCGATGCGGAAATATCTCGTCTACACTTTCTTTTCAGGTGTGCTGGCAATGGCTGCCTTCGTGACGGCTAAATTTGATGCTCCAACCAACGTCCGCCTGGACTGGTCGTCGTATTTGTTGTTGGCTGCTGGCGGATTAGGACTGGCCGACGTCTTCCTACTGACAGCCTTCTCGCTGCACTACCGGACCCGCTTGGCCGCTTACGACGTCCTTCAATGAACTGAACCCTGTTAAATTTAGTGGATTTTTATCTTTGTATTTTAACATTCCGCTTCGTGCTGTGGAGAATTCGATAATATTGCTTTTTAATCTTTACCTAAATCTACTAGATTTGTCGGATTTTTAATGAAAATTTAGGTCTCTACTTATTTGTATATGCTACGACTTTGGTCAAATGTTTCGTTAATTCTCTAATATATATCTTATTAATACCAGATGGATGAATTCTCTTCCGGTCTTTGATTGCTTCTATTCCCATTTTTCATAAATATTTTCCATTCGCTTATGTATTTAATAAAAAAAAACAATTCCTTAAGGAAGAGACTTGTTAACGATGTCCAGCTGTTAATTGATTTAGTTGAAATTATAATGGCAAAACAAGGAATTTACACCATTCCTCCCTTTTTTAGCCACAAAAATAAAAAAAAAATCTGTTGGTTATGAATATTTTTGTACTTATAAATAAATAAACAGAACATTTTTGTTGCAGAATTGTCTTCTATTTTAATGCTATTAGACAAATACGGAAGTGTTCATTTCTGAGACCTGTTACGCGGAAGTTTGGTTTCTGTAAGGGACGTCTCAGTATTCGATTGAGGATAACCTGTTGTTGCACATTCACGTAGTAATGGTATGACTGGAAACCGGCTTGAATTCTGAAAACACGCTCCAGGAAGGAAAGAAAGATCTTCCAACCAGCGGGCGGGTTTCCTCTAAATCGTCAAAGAACATTAAGATGTTAAATGATTCTGATTTCCCCCTGTAGTTGCTTCACCACTACAAACAAAAAGCCCCAACATTAATTCTTCGAATTATAAGCTAAAGATCCTTGATCTGATTTTGTTTTTCTTTCTACAATGCCGATGTTTCTGTACGCAGCTTCTGGTACCAGGTTAAGCAAATTTGTATGGATACTGGTGAGCTCCATCAACTGCAGTTCAACGTGTCTATTTTTCTATTGTACGTGTGAACTGTGCGGGAGCGAGTTTTCAGACGGTATCACTCCGAATGTTATCGCATCTCTAACCCCCCCCACAAATTTGACTAACCTTGCACGCCGACAGATGTCGCTCCCATTCTTCTTAGTAAGAAACGTCTTGTGGTTCAGAAATATCGGTAATTAATTCTGGTGACCAAACTAATCGTCCAGGAGCGGTTGTCTAAAACCACCGTTTAAACGCGATATCCCGATGTAGTAACGGGTCGGTTCCCTAATTAGGGTGGCCGATCTGGAGAGCGCACGAGCCGCTTCGTGGAAGAGTCCAGCATGGCGTTGATTACGATATTTCCAGTTCTTAAGCGTTTAGAACACACCGAGCCATTAAAACATTGCAATCAATCAGGCGTGAAGTTAAACGTTTGAGAGAGAACTTTATAGGAACTTCAAAGTGCTTCCGAAATAATTTAAAGTTTCCGTCGTGGGGACGAGAGATTTTTCTTTCAGCAGCGAACGACGGTCGCCGATATCAGGCTCCTCCCTCCGATCGGGAAGGTTTCGGCCACGCGAACATCAGAAACGATTTTAAATAATAGAATTGTTAACGAACGGAATAAATGACCGACACGTGTGTGTTCTTTGCTGCAAAAGAAAGCTGATTTATACTTTTATTGCCTGAAAGGGAAGGGGGGCGAGAACGGTCTACGGTTGAGTTATAACGTGACTTTACAGTAATAAACGATGTATAACCTTTTGTAAATTTTATTTTTTAGAAATAATAATGATTCCATTATATTTGAAGTCTTTAATATTTTCTATGCCGAACAGTCTGCAGAGGCAACACGGCTCAGATCGATGACCGACTCGGTTTGATCAGAGCTTCCCATTGCATGGCGTAGTCTGTGTCCGTTTTTCTGTACCAGTCCGAAGATGCGAGTTTCCGCAGCCGAACAGAGGAGTTCTAGTAGAAACCTTCCATTTCCCGCTAAACTGACAGTCTGGCATTACCTAGTAGCGGTAACCATAGTGATGACAGAAGCTCTACCTAAATACAACTGGAGTTTCCGTATCCGCTCTCAACGGAAAAGAAAATTTACACAAACGAGCGAAAAGGAAGAGGAGAAAAGCCGCAGTCAGACTGACGGCCACACGCTGTAGTGTGCACGATGGTAACTTTTCGAGTTAGTGTCCAGAGTTGAGGAACAACATTTAAGCAACAGACCGAAAGATTGACATCAACACAAGTATAATATATCCAATAAAAGAGCATTCTGTAATTCTCAACATTAAATCAGTACAGTGTCTGTTCAAAATGTTGACGCTCTCTCTACATTAGATCTGTCGAATTACTGTCCTGTGGTCAAGTCGGGTAGAATTCTCACTTGGACTATCTTACCTTTGCATTCGGAACTACAATTCCGACCGACCAACACGCAGCCTTGATGAAGTGGGGATTCTGTCCGGAAATCCGAAGTATTGTTGTAATTTAACAGCGGATCTAAAGGAAGTCTTCAGTGATGTCTGAGGGAATAATGTAGACGCCAGTTACAATGTGTTTTTGTAACCGGATGCTATTAATTTCCATAAAAGGTGATGCAAGATCGGTAGCGTTTAGAAAGCTGAATGTGTGACTGGGTGGACAAGAAGTTGGCTCGAAGCAGTACGCATCTGTTTTTCTTTTAAATATTTAGGGTTACTATTTGCAATTAACAATTGTTTAATAAAACTAATTTATTATAAAGATTAAGATAGAAAGAAAAATATTTAATCTCGATGTTTATACAGCAAAAACTTAAGTTCTGTTTAAAATAAATAGATAAATAAATAACCCAGTAAATACACACGAGCGATATCACCACGGGTAGTTAAGTACGCAACGGCCATATATTTCGGCTCCATATTAAATTGTAAATACGAAAGCTGTTGATTATGATATTCCATAAACTGAGAAGCTTCAGCATCTTCAGGAAATACGTTTTCTGTAACTTTATTTTAAAATTCTTTCTAGTTTCTCTCCCTAAAAAGGAAGCACTAATATTTTCAGGTTATTGTGACGCAGCGTAATTTATATCTATTGTCTCACGACCACAATTTTGTCGTTAAATGATATTTAATGCTTGAATTAATTGTCAAAAAGTGTAAATACAACAATCGGATTTTATTTTCTTAATAACTGTTGCGCAAACAAAGTAAGCTCAGAGCATCTTGGAGGATGAACGGATAGTAATATCAAAGTAAACTCAAATACTGTGATTTTAACTACCTATATATTAAGAAGAAACTGGATATTCAAATTTATTATTATGCAAAACATCCTCGCTAAAATAACTTTCGGTTGAAATTTATTGCCTTTTACATATGAAAACCTTTTGAACAGATGTATTGGAATTTAAATGAAATGACATCACGCGGATTTTATTTTCAAACTTGGCTTTAAAAAATTTGCATGCACGTAAAATCGTGCGTTTTTTTCGGTGTTTGAAATCCAAACATAAAAAGGGGTAATTTGATAGAAAACAGATATTCAGTTCATCTTCCTGTCGTTGAGAACGACTACTGTAGAACATTTGTAGGAGTCAGAAATGGATCCTACGGAAGCTGTACCTGCGCCAGCAGCGGTCGAGGAACAGAAGGCCGAGCTAGAAGTCGCTGCGGCGGTGGAGGCTCCTCCAGCGGAAGGAAAAGAGAGCGAACAACCGGAAGCTGCTCAGGCCGAGGAGACTGTTCCCGTGGACAAGACTGTGGCCGAGACCAGGTCTATCCGGTTACCCATCTGGGCAATTGGCTGCATCGTTGTCACGTGCCTGTGTTTTACGCTGGATCTGGTTGGACTGACCACAAAGTCGTGGTACAAGAATGTGAAAAGGAATACGAGCGATATCGAAAATACGATGTTTACTCAGGAAATCGGTACGCGTCGTAAGAATACAACTCTTCTGTATGTTAAGCTAATAAGCAGCCACTTTTCTTGTTAAAAAAAATCGGTTCTCTTTGAACAGGTCCCATCCAGTCCAGTATCGTTCTGGGAGCTGTTTCCTTGCCCTTCGCCGTTGCCACCGTCGTGTTCCTGCTCCTTCCTGCTTTCGTTCAGATCATCCGACCATACAAGGCTTTTACCTGCGCCTCTGCCAGCTTAATACTGTTCAGTAAGACCAGACGTTTTTGCTACTAGTAATTCCTTTCATGAATTATATAGCCGATGCGGAAATATCTCGTCTACACTTTCTTTTCAGGTGTGCTGGCAATGGCTGCCTTCGTGACGGCTAAATTTGATGCTCCAACCAACGTCCGCCTGGACTGGTCGTCGTATTTGTTGTTGGCTGCTGGCGGATTAGGACTGGCCGACGTCTTCCTACTGACAGCCTTCTCGCTGCACTACCGGACCCGCCTGGCCGCTTACGACGTCCTTCAATGAACTGAACCCTGTTAAATTTGCTGAATTTTATCCCTGTATTTTTAAGTTTGTTGCTTTGAAGAATTCACAAAACATCGCTGCTAAAGATATTAAACTGGTTATTGTAAGTTTGTTAACGGAATAAAATGTGATTTACTCCACTTGTGACTGAGGGGTAAATGTATTCAAAAACACTCTGGTGCCGGGTACCGATTTTCCTTTACCTGCCCTTTAGTTGTGAATTCAATTGATCAAATCTCTCATTTTGTATTAGATATACCGAATCCAACCAGATATCTTGGTTTTCTTCCCCGTCAATAAATAACTAACTTTCTGTTATCTTGTCCATTGTTATATATATAACAATGTAATTGCTTTGGTTCGATTAAATCTGGATAGTTGTGAATATATGAATGGACATCCAATATCTTTCTTCCAGCCAACTAATCTTTTTAGTAAACGAATAATGAACCGATTATGTATGTCAAAGAAAACAACTCATTGGTACATATATGATTTTGGTGGTTAAGCTGCGCATCTCATTTCATGAATTCATGTACCTGGTTAATTAATTTTTTTTATGTATTGCAAACAGAAAAATTTCCTATTAGCGATTATCGCGAGCTCTTTTCCCTGATTTCCTGCGAAAGGCGCAACTTTGTATACTCTGCTGCAAACTTGTAGGAAGTTGAGTAGATTTTAAGAATACTGAAGTTCTTCGTTTCATATTAGAGTCTGGTGCACTGATTTGGAATTGTACGGGGGTGAGTTGAGTGCACAAGAACCAGGGATCTCTTTCTTGAACCAGTATCAACTAAGAGATACTGACTGCTACATTTATAGTTACCACAAAGCAGTTTTTCGCCTTATGCGACGACAGGGGGACGCTACGTTGGTGAGAAATCTCTTGAGGTTTGACGTAGAATGTTTCGGTGATTAACGGCCAAGTTACCTGAGGACGGATGGAAACGTCTGTTTAGGACTCTACCATTTAAACAGGAAAATTATTATCGTCATGCGCACTTTATCCTATTGTCGCTAGTTCCTAAGGTACTGCAAAATGACATCTGATGGGACATGTGGTTGGAGTGTTGAGCTTACAACCTGTCCAGGTGTCTCAAACAGCTAATATTTGAAATGGTTGAGTATATTCAATATATCACGTCTGAATTTACTCGTTTAAGACGAAACGTGAAAGTGAGGAATTTTGGAAGAAGCGCTTCCTTTTCCAGAAATCTGGAGTCGCTAACTATAAAGACTCGTACAATTAAGCAAGATTCAAACACTCAAAAATCAGAAAACACATTTTTTTAGTATTAATTATACCATTAATGAATGGAATAAGTAACCTATAACTACAGATGATCGTATTAATTGATTTTAAAATTTATTGATGGCTATTTTTCTTTCTTGAGGACTTCCAGGTAGGCGACGATATCAGGGCCTTCATTAACCACTCAACAAAACTGACTTAAAATCTTTCTTTTTCTTAAATAACTTTTCTATTATTTTTAAAGTCCTTAATATTTTCTATGTCGAATAGTCGACTACCGGTCCGCTGAGGCAACACGGCTCAGATCGATGACCGACTCGGTTTGATCAGAGCTTCCCATTGCATGGCGTAGTCTGTGTCCGTTTTTCTGTACCAGTCCGAAGATGCGAGTTTCCACAACCGAACAGAGGAGTTCTAGTAGAAACCTTCCATTTCCCGCGAAACTGACAGTCTGCACGAGGTGCCAGGCTGGCATTACCTAATAGCGGTAACCATAGTAGTGATAACAAGAAGCTCTACCACAATACAACTGGAATTTCCGTAGCAGACCGTCCGTTCTCGAGGGAAAAGGAACGAAAACCAGCAGTCAGACTGACGGGCCACACGCTGTAGTGTGCACGATGGTAACTTCGCGAGTTAGTGTCCAGGGTTGAGAGAAGAGGGAGAAACAAAGAAAAAATAAACATTAGTTCAGCATCAAGTGAAAGGTTGAAGATGTACAGTAAAAGACATTCCATAAGTCAACTTCAAATCAGTGCAAAGCCTGGCCAAATTCCTGACCTCACCTACTGTAGATCCCTGCCGAGATACTTCCATGTGGCTAAGTGAGGCAGAATCCTCACGTTCGCAAATAAGAGCGTATTTCTTACAGATACGATCTCTGTGCATTCGGAACTACGGCTCCGACGGTCATTTAATACGGTAAACAGCATGAGATTAGCTGAACTTAGTATTCTGTCCTTAAAACGTAAGTATTGACCTATTTTAATAGGAGATTTAGAGGAGATCTTCAAAACTATTTGGAGGAATAACGTACGTATCAATTGGAGTGATCGGTGTCCTAAGCGAAAACTTCGATTAACCATATCAGGTAACACAAGATCAATACAAATTTCGGAAGGGGTATGTGTAGCTTAATGGAAAGAAGACGTTGTATGTATATTTTTGTACTGGAATTTTAAGATTAACACTTTGTTATTTATTAATTATTGAATTAAATCATTTTATTATGAAAATTACAATAAGAAAACAATTTATCAGCACGATGTACAAAAGTGAGGGCCTAAGTTGTTCTTAAACCAGAAAAGAGCAAATGAAAAAAAAAACAGTAAATGCTCATAGACGCTATCATCACGGATACATACACCAAACTAAAACGAAAGACAGCCATCTATTCAATCTGCTGTATTAGATTGTAAATATGGATGCTGTTGATTCTGATATTCCAAAAAAATCGGGAAGCTCCAGTAACTTACGATATAATTTGTCATCTTCTGAAGAAATACATTTTCTGTACCATTATTATTTGAAAACTCTTGATAGTTTTTCGCTGTAAAATGGAAGTACAAATAAATTGGAGTCATTATAACCTAGTATCATTTATATTTATCATTTTTGAAACAGCCTTCTTCAAAGGATTTTCTAAATTAATATAATTAATTTAAATATATTAATTGTGCATTTCCCTTCGTTATCGATCTTCAACAATGAGATAATCATCAGATGAAAGCAATTTTTTCCTTGCTATTTATAAGAGAATAGCAGAACATATATGAAAGAAAGCTTAATCACAAAGGTAAAACCACCTACTCGACAAAGAAAACGAAAATGCAGATGTGTTAATTATACAATACAAGTTGGTTAAATTGTTACAACTGTAAATTTATTGCCTTTACGTATGAAAACATTTTAGTATCAAATAGTCGAAAGGTCGGAGTGCATCAGAATTAAGGTCAAAACGAGGTCGCGGTTATTTTATTTTCAACGAGAAGAACAGATCATAGAAAATTTGCATGCACGTGAAACCCGCCTGATGCTGGTCGACTTTCCAATATAAAGAAAGACTTTTTCAACATGAAATCGCAGTTCATCTTTCTGAAGGTGAGAACAGCTGGTCTATACATTTGTAGAAATCAGAAATGGATCCTACGGAAGCTGTACCTGCGCCAGCAGCGGTCGAGGAACAGAAGGCCGAGCTAGAAGTCACTGCGGCGGTGGAGGCTCCTCCAGCGGAAGAAAAAGAGAGCGAACAACCGGAAGCTGCTCAGGCCGAGGAGACTGTTCCCGTGGACAAGACTGTGGCCGAGACCAGGTCTATCCGGTTACCCATCTGGGCAATTGGCTGCATCGTTGTCACGTGCCTGTGTTTTACGCTGGATCTGGTTGGACTGACCACAAAGTCGTGGTACAAGAATGTGAAAAGGAATACGAGCGATATCGAAAATACGATGTTTACTCAGGAAATCGGTACGCGTCGTAAGAATACAACTCTCCTGTATGTTAAGCTAATAAGCAGCCACTTTTCTTGTTAAAAAAAATCGGTTCTCTTTGAACAGGTCCCATCCAGTCCAGTATCGTTCTGGGAGCTGTTTCCTTGCCCTTCGCCGTTGCCACCGTCGTGTTCCTGCTCCTTCCTGCTTTCGTTCAGATCATCCGACCATACAAGGCTTTTACCTGCGCCTCTGCCAGCTTAATACTGTTCAGTAAGACCAGACGTTTTTGCTACTAGTAATTCCTTTCATGAATTATATAGCCGATGCGGAAATATCTCGTCTACACTTTCTTTTCAGGTGTGCTGGCAATGGCTGCCTTCGTGACGGCTAAATTTGATGCTCCAACCAACGTCCGCCTGGACTGGTCGTCGTATTTGTTGTTGGCTGCTGGCGGATTAGGACTGGCCGACGTCTTCCTACTGACAGCCTTCTCGCTATATTACCATGCCGCTTACGACGTCCTTCAATGAACTGAACTTGTTAAATTTAGTGTATTTTATCCCTGTATTTTTTTAAAACTGTTAGTTTCAAAGAATTTGATAATTCTGCTCATAAGATAAAATGTATCTTTGCGAAATTTGTTAACGGGGTAGGATTTGATCACCTTTAATTTTAAGATAACTATGCTATTAATTTTGTGAGCAACTACAAAGTTGGGAGGTTTGTTACTCATCTATTTAGTGCGATGGCTTTTTTTTGTCAGTATTTTAAACGAAACTGAAGGCTGTTCGCATTACTACACTAATCCGACATCACATCTATCACTTACCTGACTGGGGCAAGGCTGATTTCTTTAACGTCGCTGGACGACATCGTTAAATATTCGATCAGCACCTTTAACTTTAATTTGCAGCCGGCTGTACAGTTTGTGTCGGCTCGAGCCGGCGCTGAAGCTATCGTTCCTGTAAACCGGTCGGTTAAAATACCTGATCCTGAACTGATTAACCATAGAAGTTAAAATCTGTTTTTTACGTTTGCTTAATCAAGTTGGATTAAATAAATTCTCCTTTACCGCGTTTTTCTCTTTCTCGAAACCCCGCACCTTTTTTTTTTTTTTTTTGCACCTTATACAGCAGAAAAAGCTTCTTTGGTCCATTATCCTGCCCGTGATGGGGCTGTTGCACATTTTCGTGCAAGTGGTTCAAACTCGTGCTGATTTTAGGGAGACTAAACCGCACTTTGATTTAGATATAACAGGGAGGGCGTGAGCATACCGGCAGTGTAAATAAAAAAAAAAAAACTAACGTCAGGTGTCATTTGCCCTACCTGCGATTACTTCACCCCCCCCGAAAAGTCTAAATTGTGGGTCTTATACACAGAAAATCGCTGCTGCTGCTGTCCTTGACTCTTGTCGTCAGATCGACCTGGAAGGTGTCAATTTTTCCTTTTTCTATTTTTAACTCGTGGTCCCTAATTTTTAAGCATCCGCTTAACGTGAGCGCAAAATGGTGGCCCCTTAGGCGTGATATTTGCTCGAGCTAATGGCGGCTGGCGTCACTACGACCTTCCCAGCGGGTTCGATTAATTAGATCTGCTTACTTTCAATTTAGACCTTCGAGAAATCTTAAGGGCTTCAAAAATAAAGGTTTTGATCAGAAAGTATTTGTCCTTTTTCAATCGACAATCCGAAGTCGATAATACTAAAGTTCCCTAAAATTAGTCGAGATTTAGCCACAAATATCAGTATTTTTGCGATAAAACTGTTAATGAATGAAGTAGATTACTGATATAATTAATTACATTATTTTATTTATAGTCCAAAAAAAAAAATTACTGTCTCCCTATGAAGGGGGGGGATTCCAAACTGGCACCAGGTCTCAAACACCTCAGAAAAAAAATAAACCCATTTGTCTTACTTCTGTCGGGGTTAGAACAGGTTCTACATGGCAAGAGCAAAGACCCCATCTCGAAGGTCTGCTCGATTGCTGTCACATCACATATGGATGAAAGAGCTTTGTTGTAAGACAAACCAGACGTGTATTTATCCTGTTAATTATTCTTTTGGAACTCCCGTGGCCTTCATGATCATCGGTCATTCACCGCTGATCAGTTTACTTGTCTTTCGATAAATAGATTTTTACCTTGTTGCTTGTAGACGAGGGAACAGCTTGAGCTATTATACGAGGACTGTCGAAAAAGTATCCGACCTCAGGCTGGGGAAAAAAAATTACGTAGTTGGTGGTGTTCAATTGCTAATCCCCTTCGAAGTGGGCCCTTGTGCCTCCACACTTAGCCCAGCGATCCTTCCACTGTCGCATTCCGCATGATGTCCTCTCAAAGCGGGAGTCTTTTCAGTGGCATCATTTTTGGGAACAACCAGAAGTCAGGAGGAGCCATGTCTGGAGAGTATGGAGCCTGGCGAATGAGCAAAATGCTTTTCTTTGCCAAGAAACCTTGGATCAGCTGCGATGAATGAGCCGGGGCGTTGTCATGATGCAGCTGCCAGTTTTGCGAGGCCCACAAATCCGGTCTCTTGCACCAAACTGCATCACGAAGACGTCGGAGGACTTCCTGATAGTACTCCTTTGTAACTGTTTGTCCTTCTGGTGCCTATTTGTGACGCACAACGCCTCGGTAGTCGAAGAAAACAGTCAGCATCACCTTGATTTTTCTCCGGACCTTGGCGACGTTTGATGCTTCCACTGTGACGACTGAGCTTTTGTTTCCGAGTCGTACCCGTACACCCACGTGTCATCTCCAGTTATCACGGTTTTCTGGAACTCAGGATCCCTGTTGGCAGTATCCAGCAGGTCCTGCGCAACCTCAAGATGAAGTTGTTGTTGTTCGTGAGAAAGCAGCTTGGACACAAATTTCGCTGCCACTCTGCGCAAGCCAAAATCTTCCTTTACAATTGCATGTGCAGAATCTTTACTGATCCCAACCTTGTCACCAATTTCCCGCACCGTCAAACGACGATCCTCCATTATCAAGGTCCGCACTTTCTCGATAACAACTGCATTACGGCTTGTTGACGGCCTCCTGGAACACTGGTCACTCTCAACTGATGTTCGGCCATCTTTGAACCTGTTGTACAATTCTTTTATTTGGGTGACACCCACCAAAAGCCTGTTGAATTTTGTGAATTGTTTCCGCTTGGGTATCTCCAAGCTTTTGGCAAAACTTGATGCAAGATCGTTGCTCCACATCCGTCATCACGGGCGAAATGAAAATGCGACGAGTAAGTACAGCGACTCACGCATGCGCATGAAGGAATGCGGCTCCAGTGTGCACACTTACCTCCTAACGTCATTACTTACCCCGGGGGAAAAAATAATCGGATACTTTTCGACAGACCTCGTATGACCAAGCGTAATTACATAAAGGCAGGGTAATGGCTCAGTATATGTACCTAAGGAGCGGACAACGTACTCTGTTGACAATGGTTATGGGCATCTGAACAATGTGGCTCACTGTGGGTAGTTTTGTAGTAGAGTAAGACTCATGGTTTGGGTTTTTGTTTATAAATGGGGTTTGTTTAGCTGGTGTGGAGATTTGAGTCCCACAATTGCGCTTATACGAACAAACGATGAAATTTAACTTTTTAAAATTTCTCTAAACCATAATATTTGCAACATAAATAATAAACATGCAGAATTGTGAGAAGTAGAGAACGAGAGAGCACCCCCCACAAAATCCTTAAATTTTGTATTTTTTTTTAAAATTATTATTAGTTTACTGAAAACTGATCAGTGACTAATAAAAAAAAAAGTTATCAAAAATAAATTCACTGAATGCGCCACGTAATTATCACAATTCATAGTCAAACGGCTGTTTCTCAGGGACACTTACAATTCCAGACCGCTGTCTTAGAGACCGCTTATGTCACTTGTCACGTTTTTCTTAACTTCTGCAGCGTCTTCCGGAGAAATCGGTAAAATGAGAAACGAATTAGTTTCTTGCTCATAAATATAACGGATCAGTAAAAATATCCGCAACGAAATCACTTAAATGATTTAAAAAAAAAAAAAATTTTTTTTTTTAATTTAGGGAGAAAAAATTCATGAAATATTTCAGTAAATAGAAATGCAGAGTGAAAAAGTTTATTCGATTAGTTAAAAATTCTCTTAGTCAGTTAACTCTCAATACTCGCGCAGAATATTCAGTTAAAACATCGCTGCTAAAGATATTAATAAATTCTTCAAAGCGACAAACTTAAAAATACAGGGATAAAATCCACTATATTTAACAAGTTCAGTTCATTGAAGGACGTCGTAAGCGGCCAGGTGGGTCCGGTAGTGCAGCGAGAAGGCTGTCAGTAGGAAGACGTCGGCCAGTCCTAATCCGCCAGCAGCCAACAACAAATACGACGACCAGTCCAGGCGGACGTTGGTTGGAGCATCAAATTTAGCCGTCACGAAGGCAGCCATTGCCAGCACACCTGAAAAGAAAGTGTAGACGAGATATTTCCGCATCGGCTATATAATTCATGAAAGGAATTACTAGTAGCAAAAACGTCTGGTCTTACTGAACAGTATTAAGCTGGCAGAGGCGCAGGTAAAAGCCTTGTATGGTCGGATGATCTGAACGAAAGCAGGAAGGAGCAGGAACACGACGGTGGCAACGGCGAAGGGCAAGGAAACAGCTCCCAGAACGATACTGGACTGGATGGGACCTGTTCAAAGAGAACTGATTTTTTTTAACAAGAAAAGTGGCTGCTTATTAGCTTAACATACAGAAGAGTTGTATTCTTACGACGCGTACCGATTTCCTGAGTAAACATCGTATTTTCGATATCGCTCGTATTCCTTTTCACATTCTTGTACCACGACTTTGTGGTCAGTCCAACCAGATCCAGCGTAAAACACAGGCACGTGACAATGATGCAGCCAATTGCCCAGATGGGTAACCGGATAGACCTGGTATCGGCCACAGTCTTGTCCGCGGGAACAGTCTCCTCGGCCTGAGCAGCTTCCGGTTGTTCGCTCTCTTTTCCTTCCGCTGGAGGAGCCTCCACCGCCGCAGTGGCTTCTACCTGGGCCTGCTGTCCTTCAGGTTTGGATTGTTCCTCGACCGCTGCTGGTATAGGCTCAGTTTCTGTTGGTTCCATTTTGTGACTTATTTTCCCCTCCAATTTTAGTTGTATATTCACTCATCCGTGCCCCTTTTTATGTTGGGATTTGGAACACCGAATCAAGGCGAATCTCACGTGTATGCAAATTTACTAAGCCCATTCTAAAATCTTCGCTATCTGATTTGACTTTAATTTAATGCACTCCTTTCTTTCAAAACTATACTCTATGAAATATGTATTACAAAACGTTTTGATATGTAAAAACAATAAACTTGAATTTGTAATCATGTTGTCTTGTTGTCTTGTACAACTAATAAATTTGCATATATTTTTTTTTATTTTGTAGAGCAGATACTTACTCTTGGTGTTTGTTTTCTTTAAGTTTTTTAAATCTGATTTTTCCATGACAAGCATCATTAAGGTCGCTCGCTTGTATACAAGTGACTTTTTCATTTGTTTGATAATAACGATGAATACGTAAGCAGCTGTTTATTTATGATGCTTCTATTAATTTACGCATACAGACTCTTTAAAGAAGATGCTGCTTACACATCGTAATAAATATAAATGGCCCCACGTTATAATAACTTCAAATTATAAGTATCCCCCCACCTTTTGGTGTCAGGAACTGGCAAGATTTTATTTTTCAAAATTAAAGTAATAATAAATTTCCTTCAAAGCTAAAAATTTGAAATATATATAAATATATTAGTAATAAAAGTATGTTTTGTGCATGATTCCTGAAGTGACTTCTGATAAAAGACTACTCGATAGTGGTTGGCTGCCGCCTAGACAGACCCCAGGCGCAGTCTGTGGTCGGACATCCGGTCAGGTGTTGGTTCGTCTCGGTACTTCACCTGCCGTTGGATTCCGAGAGCGGTTCTTGGACAGCGCCTGCGAGGTTTGTCCGCGGCCGTTGAAGAAACCATAGTAATGAGAGAAAAATATGAACCGGCAAGAGACTGACCATCGCGAAGCGGGCACCATGGTAAGTAGGAACCTTGAGCGCTTTGGTGACCAATGTATTTAAAAAAAAACAACCAGTGGTTTTGGTAGCTGTCAGCAGTTTTGTAGAATATGGGTTAGGGAAATTTTAAAACCCATTATAGTCAATTTGCACAAAAGCTAAGAAAACAATGGAGAACTGTCCTAACATATACTAACACGAAACAAAAGTAAATAAATAACTCTAAAAAGCAAACAGAAACATTAAACAAAAGCAAATGTGCAAACAGACAAAAGGAATCTTCTAATGGATTAAAGAGAACTGCAAGGGGCAGTTGTATCATTATCTTGTCTTTCTAAATGCTTACTCTTTCGCTCAACTTTACGGGCGCTATTCCATATAAATATTTCAACAACTGCCCGCTTTTATGTTTGTTTTTTAATGTAATAAATAATGTAAAACCAGCAGCGGCACAACGTTTTTTTTGGATCATTCGCGACTCGGCGAATGTAGGTTTGACACCTGTGTTTGAAAAGGTCAGTTCTTATCTTTATGGCGTTTTTAAACCATCCCGTGTACAGCGCCATTTTTTACCTCCCTTACACCACCTCATCCAAGGCACTGATTAGTTAGTCAACTCACTCGTAACGCTAGAAGTGGCTGCTGAAGCGATATATCGTCGGTGCAAAGGATTATATTAATGAGAAAGGTACCGAATAAGAAATATTTGAAGGTAGTGTGGCTCTGGTTCCACTTGAACTTTTGGAGATGATTCTAACTTTGATTAGTCAGTTTTGACAGCCCGACCAATTTGGACTGTTTGGGTTTTGCCGGTCATAGACGCTAAACATCATTCCTGACATACCTGGGAGTTATACCCCCTCCAACCTGATCCTTCACAGACGGAATTACAGGTGGAAAAAAAATTAATATTTTTCTGCTCAATTTATATCGCATTACTGCTTGTTTATTTAACGTAATGACTAAGGTTATGAACTATCGCCTTTTAATTTTTCTTGTATTACGGAACAATATATTAGTGCATCCCAGGCCAGATTTTCTTCCAGTTCCTCTGTGTAGAAATGCTGACATGATCTAGGTTTATTTGTGGGGGGGACTAAGTTCTATTTAATAATAATAATAATAATAATAATAATAATAATAATAATGTGTCGTGGGTACCGATTAAGCATTTCATCACCAGTCTTGGTCGAAATAGCACGCGGTGAGAGATCAGGCCCTTCCGAGATGGTGAAGGAACCCATCGAAAGCCTTTATTAGAGCTCCTCATTTTCAGATGTGGCAGGAAACTGGAGTACGCGGAGAAAACTCACGCCGCCGGCTGATAAAGAAAAACGAGAGAAGGAACCATGCCAGGGAGGTATGCCAAATAGAGCCGACCCCGACTCACATTTGAACTCGGTTCCTCGACCTTAGCAGTCCAGGAGACTAACCACTGGAATACTGCGCCGCCTTTTAAAATGATAACGACAACAATATTTTAAAAGGCGGTTTAGTAACAACTATTGTCAGACACCAGAAACAATTTACTGACTGTGGGTTCATTTGGAATGTAGCACTAAACGAGACACAGTTCGTCACTACCATTGTTAGATCTCTTAAATATCGTGTTGTTTTCTATTAAATATCAGATGCGTTTAATTTCCTCGACAGGTGGATAATTCCATAAGCCGGCACAGGGTTCCGTCCCCGGTTATTCTAGCGACCGTCGTTAGATAGCGCTGCGGGCGGTCACCCGGTCTGCTGTTAATCCATCAGCTCCGCCTGGCGGAAGTCTCGTCGATTGCAAAGGATTGTGGGCCAGTTTAATCGAGACGAGTTTTTCTTCTTCCTCGAGGAAAGGCCACCGGATCCCTGCCTGCATAGCACGCAGTAGAAACGGATTTTCCTACAGAAATACTTGATCTTTAAGCTTGTCCCCCCCCCCCACACTCCAAGATATTGCTTCGAATCATTCGGGAAGGCAGAACTCGTCTAAACGGTAATTATATTTCATCAGCGTGAGATTACGCGTGTCCACACCCCCAACAGAGGGAAAAGTCCGCCACCATCGTTATCTGTTTAGATATCGTGGAAAATAAATGTAGGTTGTTTTTATTTTTTTTATTATTATTACTGAATTAAGGTCACCAATAGGTCCGACTGCCAGCTTCCGTTCAGAGGTGGGAGTTTTTAATAATTCTCAAATCGGCAACTTCGAGTTTCGCAGATAATCCAACTCCTCTCTCTTTAATTCCAGATAATTCGTTGCGAGGATGCCACGCCCACGATCTTCTTTATCTTGAAAGAACCCCCCCCGAAACACGACACTTCCTCCAAAGAGAAAACAACAACGAAACACGCAGACATGAGGACAAAAACTTATTCGTTTGGTAATTGGTCGAAGAAGAACTCCTATCTACAAATACAAGCAGCGAAAGTTCTTTCTCTGTTTTTTTTTTTTGCAGCAGAGTTCTGTCAATTAATTATCAAACATCGACAACAAGAAATGGAAGAACACGTCTAACAAAACAAACGGATGAAGAGCTGAGAAGTGAATAACTGCAGTTTAGTTAAGTTCAGAGCTCCCCGTTTTGTTCTTGTCAAAAAAAAAAAAAAAAAAAAGTGAGGGATTAGCTAAAAGAAAGACTGGCTCATTTGGTTCGTACGTTAGCCCGAGAAATAAAGAAAAAACACGCTGGAAGTACAGAAAACAACTGTCAGAAAAGAATATTAGTGATGTGGAAAAAGAAGATTCGGTATTGTGGAACTATAGAAAGTAGACGAGCTTAAAGAGCAACAATAAGATATTTAACGGAGATATTTACTCTCAACTGAAGAATTTTAAAGATGGTACCATAGGTTCGCTAACTAGTTTCTCTTTTGTTCCACCTACTTATGAATCGATAAATTTCTCATTTTAGGTCGCTAAATGTGGTCGACTCAGCTATCGCATTTAAAACTAGTTGTTTTTTAAAGTTTGTGCACGAAAGTAAACATGGCGTCGTCCACTATTAAATCCAAACACAGCTGATATCATTAAATTAGCTTAACACTATCGACGTTAGATGAGCTATCAATAACGAGATCATTAATAAGGGTTTAAACTGTGTTATTCCATAGAGAATCCTGTAGTTTATTCAAACAAATTGATACAACAACAAAACAGCCGTCATGTTATTTTTTTTTTTTTTTAAATATTTAATGCCAACATTTTAATTCTTTTAAAGTTTTTGTCATCAGAACGAGAACAGAGCGGGCCGGGGTCATTTGTGCAGTAAACCACGGAAGACCGCTGTCGCCGTCGAAGACCCCCCCTTTTTCTTTTTCAATATTTACCCATTTTATCATAAGGCGACAAAAACGGGCGCCAGGCCTCGGAGAGACGGATAGGGTTCCAGGGGAGGCGGGCAGCAGCTCGGAGGATGGGGGGGGGAGAGGGGTGTCACGCACCCCCCAACCACCCTGACCAATAGAAGTGACACCCGCGATTACTGGTGAAGAACGCGTCGGCGACGCTCTGTTCTCAACGAACAGAGCCCGCGGTTAACTCTTTTCGTCGCGCTTGCCGTGTTATTTCTACTACGCGCGGCCTATACACGGGAGACTTGGGCCTCGGTCCCAGCGGGCAAAGATCCGGTACAATAGATGAGGAAGAGAGAATTCAAGAAAGCGAACACTGCCGAAGCCATGATAACGTACGGCGGCCAGTACAACTCATAGCCTTCCGGTCTAGAAAATACAGATGTCACAAAGGCGGCTATTGAAAGGAGACCTGAAATATAAAAAAAAAAGAAAACAAACAAAAGAGTTGATTTCTTAGTGAACTGAGGAATATTGCAAAGAAAGTAAAATAATTCAAAATATAAGATACATAAAACGTTAGCGCCCCTGAAAAACAACGAAAGTGCAATTGGAATAATTCTCGAAAGTTACACTTACTAAACACGATCAGGCAGATTGAGACCCATGTGAACGATTTGTACCGACCGATCAAACGACTTAATTCAGGAACCAGCAGAAGAACAACCGCCATTAGACCAAAAAGTAAAGCAACAGATGTCAAGATGAACGAATCCCAGGACGCCTCAGCTGAAGTGTAGAACGTAGTGGATTATGTTCACCAGGGTACAGGGAGAAACAGGAGGAGGTAACTCCCAACTCTGATTTTATCGTGGCCAAGAGAACTTAACCATACAAAATTGCATGCGCAATAACAATTCTGGTTTTTGACTAAGTTTCCATGACTTGAAGTTGCTTATAAAATAAATTAAGAAATTAAGTCAGCTTCTAAAATTTGAAGCGATCTTACAAAAGCAGTTATTTAAAGCTAACGTTCCTTCGCTTTGTTTTGTCAGTACGTCTTTCAAACGAGAGCTGAAGCCCAAGCCGTTTTAATTTAATGAACTAAGAAACCTTATTGGGGCAGTTCCCAAGAGTCGGACACAAATTCGTTGCAAAGCCTTAATTTATGCCATATTATTGTTGCTATTTTTTTTTTGTTGTTGCTACATTAAAAAAAATTACGTATAGTTAAAAAAAGAAATTATCACGTTAACCGATATTAGCTTTAAAGACACCTTTGCGGTTCGGATTAACTAACAAAATGGCGTACCTTACGTTTTAAATACTCACCAGAAGATTGATGAGCATTTACACGGCTTCCGCCGCTGTCAGCGTTCTTATTTTGATACCAAGCCCGAGTGGCCAGGCCTGCCATATTGAAAATAGTGCACGCGCCGGCAGCTAGGGGGCGGTATATCATCGATACTCGCAGGTATCCGTGGCGAGGTCCATTCACAGACGAGAGATTTCCCAGTACGGCCTCTTCAGACATTACATCTTCTGAACCGGCATCCGGCGGTTCCGCGGCTTTCTCCACTTCACTGGTTGTCTCCCTTGCCTCCCATTTCCCCCGCTCTTGTACGATGGCTTCTCTTTGGTGATCTGAAACAGACAAGGAGAAGCAGTCCACCGGTCCTTTTGTACCATCTCTCTTACTTCCAGTAACATCTACGGACCGCGTCAGCGACGCGCGTGGTTTGCGTGTCCGCCAATAACGTGGCCTCTCTCCTTTGGCAAACTTTCCCTCCCAGGGCTTTGCTCGACGCACCGTAATTCTCACCGGCAAGAGACCCAGCGAACTCCATCATCTTATTTTATCCGAGACGGCTGGAAGCAGTTTAAGGGTGGTAGTCCGCGCTCATAAATCTGTTGAGAAGGTCAAGTAGGAGAAAGTCTGGCAGACAGGATGTCAGACAGACAGCTAACCAATCCCCCAGGTACGCGCAGACATAATCCCACTATTTATACAAAAATCTCATCAACTACACAACTCTATGAAATATTCGCGACCAGAACTGTAACAATTGGGAAGTTTCCAACTGCTACAAGTGAAAACAAACAACAGCTAGACAATAGCAACCAGCATCGCCGAGAATTTCGCTCAACAAGGAATTCCAGAACTTTCTTTTCATCTCTCGTCTGCTCTAGCAAGAAGCCCGTAGTCTTTGCAGAGTTTCCGGCCCGTCTACGAGACGAGCGGCAAGATGTCGAGGCAGCAATCTATTGTTACACATCGTTGTCCCCTCCTCTTGTTAAATAAAAGCAGAATACCCCAAACGTTATTTCAGCACCTTGGGATTAGCGGCTTTCCTGTTTGGACACTTTCAGCGGTACCTAAGATCGGCAGCCATCGCGTGTCTGAGATGGATAAACAGCCTTCAGCATTAAGAGAAAAGAGCAACCACGTGTTCTAGAAAGGAAGGAACTGATCGCAGAGTTGTTATACGAGCTACTTTTTTTTTTTTTAAATCTGAAAGAAGTTATATAAATCAAGACAAAGAAGAATACATGCTTTCCCTTAACACAAACACCAGAGAAGTGCTTTAGTTCTTAGTAGTAGCGATAACTCATTTATATCGCATGGGATTCACCTACTATACACGGAAACTGTCGCTCGCACTGCGACCATCTAATCGGGTTTATCCTGCCCACTGCTCTTTAATCCACACGTTTTATGTTGCATAGATTCGTGCAGATCAGGCTGGACACGTGATTAAATAGTGCAACAACAACAAAAAAAAATGGTGTCGTTCTCCTTCATGTTTATTATTGCAGTGATACATCAGTAATCTAGAAATATACAAAGTAAATATAATAATGAGGCTTCTGAATATACGGAGAGAGAAAATATTGAAGACAAAGGAATACAGGGATTCTCTAACAGATGTGTATGTTTACATAGATATTACTCTATTTGCATGTATAAATTTTTTTGGGAGGGTCCACATACGTTATAATACAGATTAGATTGTTTCCCAAACCGGATTTTTCTTATAATCTACAGCAGTTTTTGCGATATTTTTCGGTCCCGATGATAATTGTTACAGATTTTTAATTAAAACGTTTGAACAACTTGATAAGTTAAAAACAATATATCTAAATCCAGAAGCCGATTGGAGGTCTGCAAGTCTTTCTTCAGTAACAGGGCGTTTACTGCCTCGAATAAACTGCTTATCTAAGATGGGCTTGGGTGTCCATAAATGCGTTTAAGAATGTTCCTTACGGCCTGCGTGCGCCCTATAAAGCATAGATTCCCTGCTTCACGTTGATACTGTACTACTACGCTCTCCTCGAGAAAGATGCGTCGCTGGAGCAGCTGCTCGGGAATTATAATACGTACCAGCACTTGGTGGACGAGTTAGAGGGTTTCCACTTGCCCCGGTGACGCCAGGAAGCTCGTACCAGAGTCGTGCCACGAAAGCTAGCAAATCGAGAAAAGCGGCGGACAAGTACCAGACCACCGCGGAACACACGGCCCCAAAATGCGTCTGTCGTTCAACGTCGGTTCCGTCATCGACTTCCGCCCGCGAAAACGCATCAGTGAGCTGAGACGCCGCAGCACCGGCTGCGGAAGATGGCGCAAGATTTTCGACACCTTCATCCGGCGCTGTCTGACCGCCAGACTGCCCCTCATCGACGATGTTTATGCCGGCGCACATTATCCACGAACGGGCGGAGACCGGTCCCCTAAACGAGCCGCTCTATTGGACCCTGTTTAGGTGTCTTGTAATTTCCTATTAACGTTTTGCTGCGGTGGTCCACGGTTTAGTTTTAATACATGCAAATTAACCCCCATGGAGCCCGAAAGTAACGCCAAATTTTATTGGTTGGTACCCATTATCTACAGAATTTCACTAGTCGTCGCGTTCTTCTTCCAATAACAGTAATAGTAATAATTCTGACGGCATATTGCAGAATAATTAAGCTGACCAAAAGGATCACACGAGTCCACGTAATTCACGAAGAAACAGGGGTTTCCGAGTTTCGCATTAAAATAAAAACTGGAAAAGTAAACGGGACGAAGAGGTTTCTGGAGGTGACCTGCGACACACACACACACACACAAATACACCGTAGCTGACGCCGGCTACAAAGCGAACTCGAACAGGTACTTTGGCGCCCACCCAATAAAACAAAGAGAAAGCAAAAGTGCTCGACACAAGTTTTCCCTCCGACCCCCTTTTGGTCGACAAAATTTTTAATTAAAAAAAAAAACAAAAAGCAACAACGACATCAACGAAGAACCCGTCTGGATGTTTTACGTTGGTGATGCTTCCGCCGAACTTCCTTAAAGTAGATCTTACATATTAACAATTTTAAATCATACCTCGTTGTTCTTTGCCATAATCACTGAGATCATAAAGGCTTAAATAAAATAGTCGAACGAGTTGTCTCCCATGTTATTGCGGAGAAAAAAAAGAAGATCAAAACAGTTGAATTAAGGGGGTGGTTTGTTTTTTTTTAAAAAATAATACTGTTTCTCAGCGAGTGGGGGGGGCTGAAACTTGGTGAGCTCCTATCAAAACGGTTAACCTACAAGTGGTCTGATTTTTATCGTTGTAAATCGAAACTATTTTAAACACCGAAAACCTTAAGAATTTACATGGAAAGGGTTAATTAGTTTCTTCTTTTTTTTTTTTTTGAAAAATAATTTTTGATTGGATATTCCGAACGTCCGGTTAATTTTTGGTAAACCAGGGCCCCTATAGAGATGGCAGACTGCCGTCGTCGTTGTTAGCCCGGTGTACAAACCATCTTACGCCAAGATTTTTGGATTTGTCATTAAAAAAAAACAACAACAACAACAGAGATCTTTTTACAAACAATAATAATTCGAATAATAAACGGCTACAGGCAGCCAAACCACGTGCACAGGTATATGTCGGATACGTCTGCGATCTTATCACAGTAAGCGAGTTTTTAGCGCCTCCTTAGTTATGCAAATTCCTGCCCCCCCCGGGCCGCCATCTTCAGGGGGGGGCCCAGGTGGTATTAAAAGCCACTGGCTTCGTGAAGAACAAACCAGGTTCATCGGTGAGCGCCGTCGAAAGAAGCGACGGGGAGGGAAAAAAGAAACAAAATGGAAGGCGTTGCTGCAGGTGAACAGGCTAGAGACGAGGCGGCCACGACGGACGCCCAATCCGGCGACCAGAGTGAGGTGGCCGAGTCCGAAACTGTGGCTTCTGAATCGGAAACGCCGCAGCCGGAGGTTCAGCGGCCTTCCCTCGAGTCCGAGACGAACGCGGATAGCGTCGCCCTGATCAGAAGCGACAGTGGAAATCGTCTGTCGCTGCCGATCCCCGTAGGAGTGTCCTTCGTCATCCTGGCAACCGGCATCGTCCTCATTCTGGAAATCATAGCCGTGGCGTCGAACTTCTGGTACGAAATAAGGACCGCTCCTTCCGCCAGCGAGCCGCCTGTCATCCCTCATACTCAGATTGTTCATGGGACGTTTGGTATGCAATTCGTTTCTTCACATACTTGCTATAAACGAACGAAGTTGGGGAGGGTAACCTAATGTGTGTGGCAGTAAGAGAACTAGCCGCCTTACTCCGTTCGCGGTAAGACGTGGCCATGCGTGGAGGGAGCGATCATTGCCCCTTCAGGGTCACCGTCATACTGCCCACATTCCTTGATTTAGAAGTTTGCGACGTTTTCTAGAGTATGACTGGGGGTGGGGTGCCTCAATGCCTTCTAACTTACAGAAGATTCTGTCTGATACCGCCCCCTCCCTCCCCGAAGTTTCGTAATTCGTGCCTTCTCTCGTCGAATGTCTTTCTGCGTGCAAACTTCGTGCTGACTGACTTTTGTTTTCGACTCTTCCAGTTGGGCCGACCCTGCCGACGAGGATCCTGTTCGCCGCAGCCACGCTGTGCAGTTTCTCCACCATGATGGTATTGTTAAGTCCGTCATGTCTGAAGAACTACGAGCCGTTCAGAGTGCTTTTCCTGGCATTCCTAAGCAACACGGCGTCGTGTAAGTACGACGCTAACGCCAACCGGCTTATCCGGATTAAAGGCCGACTGACTAGCGTAGTGATGCATACCGAAGCGAATAAGTATAAGTTCCGTAGCGTAATACCATGCAATGCGATCGTGTCAAGATTCAACGAGAGGAACCCGATGATTCCTCCGATTTTATCAGAAACAGTTCTAAAAAAAGAGCCAAGGTTAAGTGACACTTAAATTCGTTAGCCGTTACTGGATAATCTCACTCGCCGCACTGTTGCCATTTCAGTCAGTCCACTCTTAACTGGTCTTCACGAAGACCAGGTTAACCCACTACCGTCTATTACTTATAGATGAGTGCTCTGAATTCTCCATTAAAACCTGGCAGGTCCGAGACCATTTTCCGGAACAATAGTAGCATCACCACAGATTTCTAAAGTGTCTTCAAATGGTAAATGCTGATGGTGTATTTCTTAAAATTGTGTGAGCAAGCTCGATGAGTCCTCATTTAGATCTTTCGGGGTACAAATCTGGTAATGAGAACTACACAGAAACGAGACTTGATTTTAAATGTATCATCACTAGCTTAATTTTTGTACTCGTGCACCTAGTCTATGGTCATGACGGAAGTTAGACGGTTGAAGCAATCCACGATCGCATCAATTTCTATATTTACACTTCTGGAAGAATTATCACGAACGGGTCTCCTTAGTATGAATGCTTATTGATTTGCAGTAAGCGCTGGCATTCAGAACTTTAGTTACTTTCGAATAAAGTCAGTCGGTGCATGATATTATAAACCACTCGAACTAACGAGTCTTCTTTCGTCTATTCACAGGGAGCCTGGCAATAACCGCTATAATCCTGGCAGCCATTCAGAAACCGTCGGACTACAATCCTTCCTGGGCCTTCTACTTGGCCTTGGCTTCTCACGCCGTCAATTTTATAACGTTGATGGTACTGAGTGCGTACACAAACGAATCTCGGCACATTGGACGAGTTTTCGTGCAAAGAGGCCGCCAATGAAGAGGATTTAATAAATTTGATGTTCGCAGTTTTGTAATATCGTTTGATTCCCTTTATTGCGTTTAAATGGTTAATCTTAGTTTTTTTTGGTGGTGTTCATCTATCAGGTCTCCTCAGAGTAAACAAATCGTCGGGTGATTGAAAAAGTGGACTCCGATAGTATTACAGGGTACTGGACGCAACACCTTTTTGGATAAACCTCGAATATCCGTCGTTCGATATTCGGAGGATGGGGAACAACTCGAGCCACGCTGCAGTTATCGAAATAAGCAGGGAAAAAACACAACCTTAGGGACTGATGGTTTTGGTTAGTGACGGAAATGTTATTGACTCTTGAATAAAAATTGTTACTCGGTATATTTAAGTTGTCTGTCTGTTAACCATAAACAGTTTTTGTTAATGCTGAGCGTGAGGCAATCAAACGTTCGTGGTGCGATGGCTCTTGTTTAGCCACAACCGTATGGTTTAGCATTTCCACTCGGCTGTCTCGGGACTAATTTCGTTAAGAATTCAATACTTTCAGAACCAAAACTTTACGTCTTAGTTTTACTTGAAAGTAATTCCATTAAAAAAAAAAGAAACTTTCGCTAAAAAATAATTCTAATTTATAATCCACAGATGTTATTCAAGCTTCTATTACTATGGCTACCAACCCAACATTTGAATGCTTAAAAGTTTCTCTAATTAGAGAAGCACTTTTTTTTTTAAAATCTTGAGTAAATAGATGTTACATCCAAATACGATATGTCACTGAGACTTTATATGTATATATCGCACATTGAGAAGGTAGATATCAGTAATTTTGGGTGAAGGTAACTTTTTGATTTATCTTTATAAGAGGTTTAGATTTTTGCAATTGTGCTGATCTGAAGGCGGAATGTGCGGCATCGTTCTCTTTCGTCTATAGGTACAGCCGTCAGATTGTCTGATTGGGCCATGTTCTTAAAAATGCGAGACTCTTAATCTCATTGTACAAGCCAGTGTATTCTCAAAAAGATAGGAGAATGTACTTCCGGTTAACAGAGCCCTCATCGCTTATAAAGAAGATACTTTATCGCATATAAGAAACTAGGTCTGACTTTCCTTAGACTGATAATGGAATAATTAATGATTTATTTTGAATGTTTTAGTTGTCACGTTAATGCTGTATATCGTTACTTCGGCATCTCTTCGCGAACGATTGATTGCAAATAGCCGAAACGGCTGGTAATGAAACCCAGGAGAGGTGAACCTTTTTGATCTTGTACTGTTTTCTCATAATAATCAGTTTCAAAGAAGCGAAACGGTTTAGAGCAAGCTGGATCATCGTACTGAGTGAGGCTCGTACAGGTCTGTCTTACGAACGCGTGCCGCGATCGCATCGCGGCTAGAATAGGTCTGATATTTTTTTGCGAATTTTCGACTTGATTGAAAAAAAAAAAAAAACATCACTTCGTTCTTTAATAGCTGCGTGAAAGGTCGCAAAAGACCATTCGGCATTTTCTACCTTGCAAATTTGATGACATGAAAGAGCACGTGAAGATAACTTCACCAAGCACAAGACGTTTATTGTTGTAGCTTTTGTGGAAATCCATCCGTTTTAAACTTTAAAAAGAAAAAGACCTGATCAATAAACACTTCGGTGTCCGCAATTGATGAGAATACACTGAAGACTTGGAATTATTTATAAGACTCCTTGTCAGTGGTAGCTCACAAATGTAGCAGTTTAAATATGATCTTGATAATGATTGTTTCTGTGCAAAATGGTAAAGGATTTTCTGCTGCTCCTGTGAAACGTTTGTATCAAGGGACCGTATTAATATTTTTTTAAATTGTACTGCTTAGATGGGGGGTCAGTGGAAGATTAAAGGGTTAACGTGAGTTCCGGTCACGGACGGAACCGCATCGGTTTGGCGTACCTTCCTCTGTTAACTGGCGACATGGATTCCCAAACCCCCCAAGAAAGAAGAGTTATAGTAGGGATTTTCTGGGTAACTCTTGACTGGCCTTCACTTTGATCACCTCTGAAGAGCTCCCAACTAACCCTAGGTAACTTGTTTATTTACCGAGGCAGATTCTTCACGTCCTCCATTTCCGACTCACTTCTGTGGGGCATCCTTAGATTCCGGACCTCATCCCCAGAATTTGTTTTACGGATTGAAAACACAGCGACCCCCTGTGGTTCTCTCTATTTGTTACGCGGCTTCGTCATTAAACAACTTGTATCAAAAGCAAAATTTGGAAGAAAAAAAAATTAAAGGAGCATTTATCCTGTAAATAGGGTTATTTTTATTCCTAATAGCTTGTCCGACGTCCGATACTTTTCGTACGTTTTATTGTTTGTACACCGATGCTTGTAAGAGAGATAACTCTGGCGATAGAGCGTAGTGTCGCGGATTCCCGTTAGGAAGCGTTGCCAATCTTGCCCCGACACTTCCAACTTCTGCAGGGAAAACTTTAAGAGAACTGTTAAATTTCTTTTTTTGTTTGAAACGTGGGAGGAAACCCACGTGACCTGGCTGGTAAAAGAAGAACTAGGAAAAAAAGGGAGTCACGCCAAAGCAAACCGGTCCGTCGGCCTTAGTCTGCCATCATTCTACCGCGCTCTTAAAGCAACATAAAAGAGATCTTGTGTGTCTTCATCCCAAATAAGGCAGCACTCTCTTGTTCCATCTCCCACAACTGATCCTCGAAGCACTAACTTTTGTTAAGTTAATGCGCTGAAAGTAATTAATTAACTATTATTTCATACTAGTTGAGTAAATATTGTGATGAAATAATACGTATCATGACTAGAAAGGATATGTATTTCAGATTGTTATCTCAGTAAATATCCTTAGTACGAAAGAAATTTGGCTAAATATTTGCGTATGATGTTTTTCCATAACAAGATGACATCCATTTCAGTAAATGCATTGCAACTAATAATAATTTTAAAAACTAATGAGATCTGATGTAACTTATAGACTTGCCGCTCTCGGTAATTCTTAATTCTTTTAATGAATTAAAAAGGCTGTTACACTTTGCAGCAGTCCGCGGGGAGATTTGAACACCCATACAGGCCGAGGTGTGTGTGCCTAGCGTTTTAAACAGTTGTAATGAACTTTAACAATAATGATAACAGTTACTAGAGACGTTGGGATACTGGAGCTACGCTATTTCAGCCGGGAATAATTTAAATGTCTGTAGTATCGAGAACAGCGCGAAGAATATTAACCATTCCATATGCAGTTCTGGTTTGTTCCGAAAACCGCGGTTGGATGTTTCGGTTTCCCAGCTGGCGCGAGTGAAGTTTGTAAAAGTCCTGTCTGGCAGAGCGCGCTTAAAGATACGTAAAGAGCGTTCTTGATTATACGTTAGAAAGGATGGTTTTTAGTAATGACACCTTGCCCCTGGTAACCAGGGGTGGTCGTTCACATATTCCGTGTAAACACCTGGGTGCGTGAGTTCTTTATATGATAGGAAGAAGCCGACGCCCGCACAGTGCAACCTAGTGTCAGGAAATGTCGAGAAGATCAGACAACCGTGTTCTACAAATACCCGAAAAGAACCCTACCAGAACTTCATTTCGTATATGTGGGAGCGGATAATGGCATACTATATACATGGAAGCAGGAAAGCGTAAATATTAAAAAGAATCTAGTAGTCGCGCAATTTTTTCGCCGAAGGGGCTTCAATATAATTTATTTCCTGTTTCTCTAAAATTCTACTCTGCGGTCAGAATAACTACGAATGCTATCTTCTAGAGTAGACCATTTATCAGTGTTACTGTAATAATAATGGCGGCCAACTAGCATTCTCAAGGTTTGCCGAGAATAAGATCCAAAACTCTGGATAACCAGATATTGTTCTCTTTAAAAACGAACTTCTCAATTTGTTATGCTACTACTTTCTTTATAACTCTCTTGGCTTTTTGTTGTTGTTGTTGTTGTTGTCCTCATTTTGCGATGGAGCAGCTTTAATTGTAATAATTAAAAATGAATAGAAAGTAAGAGAAGTCAATTTGAGGCCGTTGTATTTGAGCTTTCATTCTGTTAGTACAATTACACTGAATATGGAAATATGTTATTTAATTATTAATAATAATAAAAATAATAATAATCTTCATCACTGGGCTCAAAATATTGTAAATGATTAAAACAAACAAAAAAAAACACAGTGATAAAATTACGACTTTGGCACTAAATATATCGCCAAAACCAAGGCGTGGCCTTCTATTGTTTACGCTCACGCTCAGCACGTGCGTTCACGAACCAAGACTTTGTGTTCAGTGACGACAGAGAAAAGCGAGATCTGCTTCTTTTCCCTGCAACTGCGATCCCCGTCGGCCGAGCTGACGGGAAAACGAGAGAAAAGGCGGCAGTGAGAACCACTGGAATGACAGCTTTCGACAAAGACCGAAAAGACGGAGCGGTCAGCGGGACGACCGGCGGCGACCTGAGGCGGGAACGGATCAGTCTGATGGAGATGCCCAACGTCGACACGGTGAACAGGCTCCTTGGTGAGAGTTGGGGCGAGCACGCGGCGCATCGACTGCCCCTGAGCCCGGAAAACAAGAGGCGAGGTAGGGAAGAGGCCATACGGGCAGTCGAGTCGAGCAGGCGCCTGCGACTCCAAATACACTTCGGCGGTCTGTTTATCAGCACCTGGACCGCGATGTGCCTGGTCACCGAGTGTGTCGCGCTGGCCAGCGACTTCTGGTACACGGTCGGGGACCCCGTGCGCTATTTCCTCATCCCAGAGATCTCCTTCCACAAAGTCTTCACAGCCGTTTTGGGTAAGTACGCGACCGCTATGATCTGTTGGTCGGTAGGATCTTCCCGGAAATTGCACACTAATGGAGCTTTGTTTCCAAATTCTCTGTAGGCGGAGGGTGGGGAGAGGCAACCAAATGGCGGTTAGGGGCTCTTCTCGAAGCTGGTGTATCTCCAGCGAGAGCACTGGGCGGAAGTTGGCTGGCTCAATTTGGTGCGCAGGCGATTTTGAGTGGATTTGTGACCTTTGAGCTAACGAGGTAAAAGCTTTTCTCGTTGTTTGGCCGATAGTTTCGGTCACATGGAAACGCGTTCAAGTTCATCCGACTAAGAACAGATGCGGATCATTCTTTACCTAAGATAGGGCGGGACTCTCCCATAATTATCTGTAACCCAACATTTCAGCCAACTGATCGGCGAGCGAGTGCTTAACGCTCAAGCCACACCTCAAATAAGTCCAGAACCGGCCAACACTCGATAGTTCAGAAAATGTATATATAAAAAAAAAAAAATTTTAAAGCTGAAACACGCTAACACTGAAATAACAGTGTTCTACACACTCGGCCGTAGCTTCAGATGTATCTTTTTTTTTCTTTGAAGTCACATCATCGTCAACAACCTTCATCCTGATCTCCACAGCCATACCTTTCTCGCTGTTCACTATCCTCCTCGTCATAGCGCCTTTGTGTATGCGATTGCGGAGTCCAGTTAAAGTCCTGTGCGTATCCAATGTCACAATGGTTATCTTCTGTAAGTATCTACTACCCATACTTTTTTCTTGCCAATCTCTCCTGACGGGCTGTTGACTCGAATTAAAGCACGAACTTTTAATCTACCGAAAATCAACTTATCAGTCTTCGGATTTCTCTGTTGTTAAGGTTGTGGTAAAATCCAGAGCGGCTGTCCGCGTGACTGTGACTTTAATTTAAGCTTTAACGGTTCTCAAACTGCGACGGCCGCGCCACAAATTTGCAGAACGATAGAGAGCCCTATTGTGGAACAAGAACCTGAAAACAAAAAATGATGGGTTAAAGTATTTTACATATATTTGTTGATTAGTAATTTCAGCACTAAACCAGCGGGGACAACACGCTTTAAGCTATTTCTTTTATACGTGGTTATTACATATGGAAAAGGTTCAATGAGTGAACAGTTGCTGGCTGATATTTGGTTTAGCGTTTGCAAGGAGTCGGGAGGCCATCGCTGCCTTATGCAAGGCTCCCAAGAACAGAAATATTGATCAACACAATTTTAAAAAAATCTTGTTTGCTGTACAGACAAAATAGTTGAATCTCCCCGCACAACGGACGCCCGGTTGGCGAACATTCGCTATAACGTATATGGGGGAAATTAGCACCAAGAATTCGCTGCACGAATCGTCGCTGAGACGAAAGATTCTCGGAGCGATTCTCGGGTCTAACGGATGTTCACGGATACATTAATATGCGGAGTGATCTGCGCGCACATTCGAGCAGCATCGTTCTGCCGCAGCACTTTGTACACGCATCTCTCAGCTGCTGAACTTTGTAGAAAGCATTTCGCAGATTTTGCCCCCTATTACAATCCGTGTTGACTGGGAAAAGGGAAAACGACTACCAGTGGTGCAGCTGCTGCTGAAGCAAAAAAGGGAAATGCGTCTCTTGGGATATTAAATTGGATGTTTTGAGGCGGTTTTATGTGGGTGAAAAGCCAGGCGGAATTTCTAGATCTTTGGGCCTGACTCCGTCCACTGTCCGCACGATTCGCAAGAACGAGGCAACAATCGGAGCAACTGAAAACCCTGTGTCGCCTCTAACAGTTACTAAAGCAACACGCAAACGGGGTGGCGTAATGGAAACTATGGAGAGACTACTGGATGTTTGGATAGAAGGCCGGCATCAACGGATCGTTCGTGTAAGCACTGCGGTTATTCAGGGGAAGGCTAGAAGTTTATTTGGCGATCCTCCGCCAACGGGAAGACGGTACCAGTGAAGAACCGTTTAAAGCTAGCAAAGGATGGTTCGATAGGTTCAAACAGCGCAGTCATTTACATAACATAAAAGTGACCGGTGAAGCTGCAGACACCGCAACAACTGCTCTTATCCGGCTGCATTGAAGAAGCTCGATGACGAAGAGGGTTACACAACCCCAACAAAATTTCAACGTCGATGAAACGGAGCTTTTTTTGGAAGCGGATGCCAGCCCGCAAAAGGAGAAACGACGGCTTCTGGACTCAAGGTTGCAAAGGATTGCCTAGCCCTCCTGCTCGGTGGAAATGCCGAAGACGACATGAAGTTGAAACCTTTGCTGGTCTACCATTCAGAAAACCCAGGTGTGTGAAAGGTATCGTTATAGCCTATCTTCCGGTAGTTTGGCGCTCTAATAAAACCTCTTGGGTGACAATGGCACTATTTCGGAACTGGTTTTTGTCGCATTTCTGTCCTGCAGTTGAAAAAATTGTCAGGATCATTACACTGGTCACAAAGTACTGCTTCCGTTGGACAACGGCCCTGGACATCCGGTCAACCCGAAAGATTCGTCGCCTAATGTACGCGTTGAATGTCTTACACCCAACACAACGGCACTGATTCAGCCAATGGATCAAGGAGTCATTTCAACCTTCAAAGTGAATTATTCACATCGCACGTTCCGAAAACTGATCGCAGCGACCAATGGAGGAGACGAGCTACAATAAGGGACTTCTGGCGGGGGGCTATAATATCATGAATGCCGCCGAAAACACTGGTCAGGCCTGCACAATGTGTGGCGAAAATTGTTGCGAAGTTGTGTCCGCGACTTCAAAGAATTTACTACTGAAACTGTCCCAGACGTCCAGCAGAACATCGTCAATGAGACTGATGCGGTGGAGTTACTGCAGTCACATGAAGAGGTGCTGTCAGTTGAAGATTTAATGAAGATGGAAACGGAACGAGCTGCATTAAAAGATGGAGAAAGAGGAGAGTCCTGTTTCAAGTTCCTAGTTTATTAATGTCAGACCTCTCAAAGCCACTTGAGTATTTAGAGAAGGCAATGGAGATCTTTGCCGAAAAAGATCCACTCGAAGAAAGGAGCATGAAATTAGTCATCAATGTCGACTCGTTACAAGGAATTATATCTGCAGAAACAAATGTCGTCAGAGCAGACGACATTGGATGGATATTTGTCTAACACTGCGACTCCCCCCCCCAAAGTCCATCAAGACCTGGTACCAGTAGCACCAAGCAACCTCCCTTCGATGATTAAAACTATTATTTACTTCCTAACATCCATTTATTTATTAACCCCTTGACTCCGGCTGACCACATGGGAAGCAGCGGATAAACTATATCTAAAGTGAAACTGGCATCTCCGTTGTACTGGTGCTTTAACTTGTAATGATTTAATTTTAAAGCCGAATTCTTCATGGATTTTAGTTTTTCTATCAAGACGTATTTCACGAAATCGTCTCTCATCGCTTACATTACTTCGTAGTTGTATATCGGCACGACCCGCCTGCTACCCAAAGCGGTGTAAAAGATTAAGTGTACCCAGCGGTGATATTGACCCCAACGCTTAACTGGAAAATGTTTTTTTTTTTTTTTGTCTCAAAAGTGCACGTCAAATTTTCCCTTATGTCTCCCCGAGTGGTTAAGTATATCAATATGATAGCTAACACACAAATAACACGTTTACCACGTTCTACTACACTACCTAGTTCAGGCTGGAGTGGCCCTGACATCACTTGCGTGTGCAGATGCCAATCATGAGTTTCCCTTTTCTTCCAGGTTTGCTAACCACAGCCGCAGTAATTACCGCATCTCTGGAGAGACCAACAGGCTTGAGGCCGTCGTGGTCTTTTTACCTGATAATAGTGGCTGAAATTCTGGCTTTTCTGAACCAGATAGGCCTTGCCTTATACACGTGGAAGTTCAAAAGCTTGAGAGACCATGAGATGTTTGGCTATCCGCGCCTTTCTGTGAGCTATGTTTAACTGGGCGAGCACCGGCTGCAGCCCTCATCCCTCCAGCTGTTTGCTGGTTCGAGAACATAATGGAAGCACTTTCTTTTGTGTGTGATAATCTTCTGATCCTTTCACACATTTCTTTAGAAATGAATAACGACAGATCATCAGCATCGATTTGTTGAGGGGGGGGAGGAGAAAAATTGAATATTCTGAAACGATTTTGGAAATGAACAATTTAAAATGTCAAATATGGAAATTAGTGCGCGTGTGTGCGTTCTCACAACTTGTACCTTTTACCCATTGAGCATGTCTTGTAGGTGCAAGAATTCTCTTCCACAGAATGTACATTAACTGGGTATGGCCTTGATTCAGAAGTGACAAGCCCTACCAACTTGGATGGTCAGACTTTTCCGAAGCAGTCAGTCAGTCTCTCTCCATGTCAGCTTCACCTGATGAGGACTTGATATTTTTAATTTTCAAAAATACTCCATAGGCAAAAGTTGGGATGTCATTTACTTGTTAACGTGTAATGATATCCATGGATTAATTTGGCTAAGGGATGAATTTTCTGTAACTTTGCGAATGAAATTATCACTATTATGAAAGTGATAGTTTTTTAAAATAATCAATTTGGCTTGGTATTCTGCTCAAATTCCCCTGACTCTGCATACTAATTTTTAAAATTAAAAATGTAAGGGAAATAACTAGAAAAAAAATTTTTTAGTGCATACAAGGGAAATAACTTCCTCCGCTGTTTTGCGTTAATATCTTAAAATTACTGCATATATGAAAAAAACAAAAAAAAAAACATTTCACGAAATTACCGGAAGATTAACTCTATTAACCTCGTGGCGAGGTTAGATTACCAACGTGCTTAATTCCCTTGGATTTTTGTGAACGATCGTTTCCAGACCGTCAGACAAGGCGAAAAAAAGTTTTAAAATAATTTTCCAGCGGTGAATGTAATCTCAAGTGTCGAGTAGATGTGGTGACCAAACAATTAAACCTTATAAAAATCCTTACACAAATTCAAGAAAAACCCATGAATTCTTTGGAGGAATCTTTTTCCAAGATCATATTTTGTTTGCTAAGGGAGACAAAAAGTGTATGTATATATACATTTCTCAGGAAGTATTTTAAAATGTATGAATGTTTTTAAATTTTGGTAAAAAATCTGCTTGCGCTTTACTTTCTAAAGAAAATTTTTTCCCTCTGTTTGAGATTGATTTAATATCTAACTCTGCAATGGTTCGAAAAAGCATGGAAACTACTCTTTAGTAATAACTAGATTTTGAATGTTAGTATATATTAGATTCCACTAATCAACTAGAGTATTCATTGAAATGGGAGATATTTTTTTTTGGTATTAATCTAAAACAAGAATAAACAACAAAGAAACTGAACAAGTATTTTAATGCAATTGTCTGGCAGAAATTTAACAGTCTAACATAAATTCCACAAGAGCATATCTATATGCTGATATTATAGTCTGAGAAAGTAACACACTGAAGTCTAAGGAGCTGCTTGAAAATTTTAAGCAAGTGCCCGGCACAAATTTGAAAAGAGAAAAAATCCCATATGCTGGCAATTCCATGTGCTAATGAAATACTTGTTTAATTGCCAGTCTGGATTAGCAAACGTTTTAAGCATTAACTCTATTTACAACAATTTTGTTTAAAGGCCTGTAAATGGAAAATGCATTTTTAGAGGCTAAACAAGCTGGCTTAAAGAATGTGCAATGGTGTTCAAGAAGACTGCATCAGCCAAAGGAATTAATGACTAATGCATTGATTATTATTCTTGCACTTTAACATATAAACTAAGACTAATGTATTATTCAAATATTTGTTTCTTACCTTTTTAGTTAACAAGATAAACTTCAAAAAAGGTGCTCTTAATACATTGAGGATGTTTAATACAGATATTCCATGGACATTATGTACAGTAGTGAAATAAATTTGGTTACACATATAGTTCAATATTTAAGTGAGAAAAAGCAAAATTTTATTCTAATATGTATGCAAAAGGAAGAAACGTACAGGTTCCAAGAAATGTAATAAATTTCTTAAAATCAACAATAGATGATGATAGAGGAAGTCAACCTCAAGTATACAGGTGAGGTATCTTCACAAATTATTCTACTGCAAGGTTGCTCAGTTCAGATTTTCCAGCCACAATCAGGATATCAGCCCTGCTTCCAGTCACGAAACTTGGTGCTTTTTGGAAGTTTGATTTTCAAGTAGATATGTCAAGAAAAGTTTCTAAAAATATACATAAGTTGGCTTAATGAACTTAAAGTATTCTGTATCATCGTGCTGTTATACATATAACTTGAATACATAAGCACTCTTTAAAATAATTTTAACTTCTGTTCTGAGGTTTAACACATTTGATTACAGACATAACACAGATCTTCTCTGGTTGTTGACTAATAACCAAAAAAAAAAAAAAAAAAATTCATAAATTTCCACAATGAAAATTTCAAATAATTCTTTGATTAAATTAAACATATCTTAGAGAAACTTAATCCCCATTTTTGCAAATTTAATTAAAATTTAGCACTCCCTAAGAAATAATTACATTTAAATTGGTTAAGGATTACTGTGGATCATAATGTCATTCATAGGAGCACTTTCCCCCTTTTAAAGTATAGGATGAAAGCCAGTCAATCAGATCATGAATTATCAGAAAGGCTGAATACATTGTTAATTGACTTAATCTATAGATGTTCATATTTCCCTGGGTTTCCTACTAAAAATAGTAAAACTTGGCACTTTATTTTTCTAACCTTGATCCAATACAGAAAAATAGCAGCTAAACTGAGTTTGGTGCATTTATCCCATTTAAAGGTGACAACCCTGACAGTGGGGGAAACTGAGTGATTTACTAGAACAGCTAGGAAAATGAACTATTAGCTACCAGGTTATCTAGGCAAAGAAGTAAAACCTCCCTGGGCTCTTGCATCAAAAGTTGTGCTAGAGATCAGATTACAGCTTTCAAGGATAGTGAGGAAAAACAAGTTTTTAATGTCTTTGCTAGTTTGAAAATCTGTCAAAGTATGAGGAAAAACTTCAATATGGGTTGAATTGGGTAATTATCTAAATAAATAAATTTTAAAAAGTGTCTTAAACAATAAGTACTTATTATGTCTATGGAGAATGTATAGTATGTTTCAACATTGAAAAGGCCAAAAAAAAAAAAAAACAATTTTGAGAAATTACAACAGAAGCAACATTTAAAATTGAGATGTGGTGATACCATAGAAAGGCCAGTTAAAGAGGTGTGTACATATAGTGTATGTGAGAGAGAGAGAGAGAGAGAGAAAGAACTTATGTATGCAAATGTGAGTGTAGTGTGTGGGAGAGAGAGACAACCTGTGTATGAGTATGGAAGATGTCTTTTTGAGGGTTCCTCAAACAGTAATCTTTGTTGTTAATGTAATCAAATTCTGCTGGTACAAAGACATAGCAAAGAAAAATGGGGGTCAGGTTTGTTAAACAACAACATTTAACTCTGTAAAAATGAAGATGCATTCTAGAAAAACAACAACAAAAAAAAACTGTTGCTTTTAGACAGTTGCAACGAGGAGAGAAATTAAAGGGTTAACACAATGCTGAAGCAACACTATTTTTCATGTTTCTCGAAAGTTCTAACCAGCACTTTTAGATTTGCAATATAACTTGAACATCCTTTATACAGTCAAATACAGGAGGACTGTCTGTGATTGTACACAAAACTCCCCTTAGACCAGTCTCATTCTGAAGGTTTTTTTTATGACAACAGCAACATGCTGTAGGTTCTGATAACAAGATCTGTTATTACACATTGCTTCATCAGCTCCATACATTAAAAGCACCACCACAAATCAAACAGATATACATGGGCACTTCCCATTTGGCAAAGTAAACGCGCATTACTACCATTACTGTCATTAGGATGTTTTGACTTTGAAAAAAGCTTATATTTCACACAAATTTAATCACAATAAATATAGCATGTAAGAATTAAATTTACATGGGTTTATAGTTGTGTTATACATGGTTACAAAGCAAAGGTTGAAGATTTTTTTAAAAAAAGAAAAACCAACAAAACAATTATGTAGCCTTGTCAGCAGCATTAACATATATTAAAAAAAAAATATACAAATTTCACAAATTTACGCTACTATAAGTTACACAATGCACAAACAAATAAATTATGCAAATGAATATGTATGTATAATTTTTTTAAAAAAAAATCTCTGCTCACCTTATTAATATGTAAAACTTCAGCAAGAAGAATTATAAGCTTATCTGGTGAACCTAAGAAGGAAAGTTTAATATGGTTACATACATATACACAAATGTTTAAACAAAAGGACACTGTTATGTCTAGGTTAACTCAGAACAGCTTTCTTAATATCTACAAAAAGTGTCTTGGTGATTGAACAAGATTATCCCAGGGAGGAAATCTTCTTATCAAATTCTTGATTCTACAAACAACATACAAAAATCATTTCTCAAATATTCTTCTGCAAGTAGTGAGAAAGCATTCGACAAATTTTGCTCATGTAAAAAAAAAATTATCAAGATAAAATAAGTACGACTTAATATTACCCACGACAGACATATTTCAGTTCAGTTCGGTTTGTCATTCGAATAATGCTTCCGATCTTGGCATTCAGCAAAATTTTCAATCAGTTGGCAAAAAGTTTATAATCAAGTCTTCTGCTGCTTAACACCCCAAAAACAGGCTTCCAAATAGAGTAACCATAGTCAATTGGAGGCATGGTCGCCAAGCAGGCGGCTGTTGTTAAGGTGTCATCTCTTTTTAATGTATACACTTGGGAAAAAAAAAAAATCATCAAAATGCAGAGGCTCTGAAGAAATGTACTACAAAAGTTTCTGAAATAACCAAACACAATGTTCATCTTGCAAGCCTTCAGAATTTCCTCTAAAGTGACCGGGGCGGAGTTAATCACAGCTTTCATACATTGCATCAGTAAGCATTTCCTAAATGTCTGTAGTATATCTGAAAGAATGAACAACATTGATTATTCTGCAGGTGAGAAATAGCTTTGAAGGAATAATGTCGAACACAAAACACAAACAGGACAATTTGTGAAGATAATTCTCGCACAAATTTCTGTTTTAATTAGTGAGGCAAATTTAAAACATCTTAATGGTATCTTAAACAAAAAAAAAACTGCAATCATATTTTTTTCTTGATGAAACCTGCATGCCCCGACTGTCAGGGGGTCTAAGGACACCTCGCAGCAGTGAGCCAGAGGGGGAAGGTGTGTGGTGTTAAAGATGGCGACCAAGTGAGCTATCTGGTTACAGCTGGGGGATTCTTGAGCAGTGGTCAGAATGCTAGCCAGTCAAGAGTTACTCGCAGAACCTCCATCATATGTACCCAGAAAGTTCTACTAAAACTCTCAATTTTCACATGATGTTGAAGAGAACTAGAGCAACTGCAGGAAGCCCGCATGTTTGGCTGCTGAAGAGGAGGAGGAAGAAACCAAACCTGTCCTGCCTGGGATTCAAACCTAGGCAATCAACCATGACATTCCAGTAACCTACCACCAGACACCCAATCACAGTCATACAAATTTCTATTAATTCTGTTGCCTTTTTCTACAGGTCATGAGTTAAAAGTCAACTATTCTTCATTTTAATGACTAAGACAGAAAACCAAAAGACAATCTTGGTGGTATTCCTATGACATTAAGCAGGAAAATTAAAATCATCTGTCGATGCTAGGTAACGTGTGGCTCTTCATGCCAGTCTTTAAAGACGTCTTTTCATCTGGTGCTAGCCAGCTGTGCCTTGTCGGTAGCACTGGGGCCATTGCAGTTCCCACAAATTTGTTTGAGTTATATCAGGTCTTTCACTTTGCTAAACTCATAGAATGGATCTCAATAAAAACGACACAAACTCCAACTATGAGATTACACAATGAACGCACGAGAGAGAGAGAGAGAGAGAAAACAAGGAAATTCTTTAACAGTCAAACACAGGAAAACAACAATTTCATTGCATTAATCTTTCCAGCAGTTTATACTCAATAAGACACCTGGCCTAAGAATCCCCTAAACTAAGTTAAAAAACAACAACAACAAAATATGCTGGCACTGAATTGTGAAAATTGTGAAAAAAAATTTAAACAAGCTTGTTATGGATGATTAACATTCCCAGTCTCAGTGTGTGTGTGTGGCTCTGTTGTCTCTGATTACTGTTTCTATAAACAACTCTTAAGAAATAAATGACACAATTAGCAGTGATGTCTAAGATTCCAAGTTTACCTGCTGGTAAGAAGTGTTAAAGGAGGAGGAAAAAATGAAACCTACATTTCTCCCGTGTTGTTTTAAAGAAGAAAAGCAATTACTACATGGTTGCTGTGCTTATCCCTCAACTTATTACTAGACTTGGACCACAGCTGTTCGTTTCATTTGAACCCTCTCATTACTCTTTAAGTTACTTCAGTTTTCCTCCACAGTTAAGTAAAAACACCCCAAAATTAAGAAATTTAATTTCTTAGAAATGTTGCTTTTTTTTCTTCTTTCTTATCTTTTTGAAAAAAAAAAAAAACACTTTGTCTTATTGATCCGTCGGCATTTAGTAGGATAATTTCTAGGAAAACAAAGCACTTTTTTTGTTGACAGAGTTTAGACAGGAAGAGTTTGGCTAATCGAGGATTATTCTCGTACATATACAACATTAATTACTCTTTATGCACATTATCAGTAATTTTAAAATAAAAATATTAAATAGAATGGAAGGCAGTTACTAGCTTCTAAAGTCTGGGAATCATTGTAATAAGCTGTGACTAAAACATTAGTAAGTTTTCAAAAAACCAAAATGCATTAGAGTGTTAACTAGCTTTCACACAGGTATTGCAGCATACACCTTGTCCTTCAAACCTTTGACACTCTTCAGAGGAAGGCATCTGGAGCAACTGGTCCACGTTGTCCTATTCACCTCCTAGTAAAGTAGGTAAGGTGTTCACCCAGAAGTACTTTAATGTTTTTTTCCACACTGAAAATGTCTGACATCAGGATTGTGCTGTTGGTTTGCAAGGTGCTGTCATTTGCAAGCTTCCAAATAAAACATCTTAACATTGAGATACAAGATGCCTATGCAATATATACAGTAAACCCTCTCTAAATCAAAATTCTGGAACCAAAATTGAAAGTGATTTTTGTCGACAAATTAAAAATTCGAAAGCAGCTAGAAATTTCCAGATAATATAACTAGCTTGTTTGGCTGAAACAGTTGTGTGTGACTTGTGTTGTGTTTACATGTCTCACATGACACAAGCAATGCAACCATGGATAGAGATATGCTGCAAAACAACTGGCTGATGTAGGTAATGTAATCACTAATGGCAGATCATTATGTTCAATATTTCTAATGTTTTGTTTTCAATAATAACAAATTTGAAATTATTTATCCATACAGTGAAACCCTTTCTTTACATCCCAAAAATCTTTAAGGAAAAGAATCTAACCTAATAAAATTTTAGTTTTTATTAACCAAAAGTATCCATTGAACAAAAGGGGTGCATGCCAACTATTCTGGTTAAGAGAGGGTTCACTATAATGGAAATAACTTTAGGAAAAAGAAAAAAAAAATGGGTATAAAATGTGAAATAGTAGAGTCATGTGTTGATCTGGTACATTGCAATTATCTGTCATGCAAGCAATCAGAAGGTACCATACCTGTAGAAGAACTATAAAAGAATAAACAGAGATGTCATTGTAATGTGGCGATTACTATGGTTTCTGAGGAGGAAACATCACATGACAAGTATGCAGAAATCAAAGTCTTAGTTAATGGAAGCTACTCTGTGCAACGGATTGCAGCTCGACTTTGGTTAAGAAAAAACTAAGTGCAAGATTCTAAGAACAATATGCAAAACTGGTATTCCTGACAAAAGACATTATCAAGGAAGCAAGCCCCTATCTCCCCTAAAAGTGATGGTGTAGCCTATACATAATAAACCATGAGCCAACAAAGATTTTACAAATGATCTAGCTGCAAGTATGGGTGTTAATGTTTCTTCAAAAACAGTAAGATAAGCATCAGTGCAAGATGGTTTGAATGAATGCATAGCTGCCCATAAACCTTTGAGGAGGAGGAAACCAAACAACAAGGCTGAAATAGGCAGCGAAAATGAAACAGGGAATGACCAAACCTGGAAGGTGGTCTCTTTACAGAATCCAAGTTGTCTGACAATACTCAATGGCAGTTTGAAAGAAGACCGACTAGTAGTAAAACAGTCAGTGTACAACAGCTATAGTGAAGCATGGGGATGGCTCAATACGAGTGTGGGGCTGTATACCAGCTAAGGGTGTCAAAGATTAGCCTACATTCTTAGGAGCTCTTCCCATGGAGAAGAGAGATAGATAATCACAATATCACTCGTGAAAGAAGGTAAAAATAATTTTCTAGTTAATACACTGAATAGCAAGATTAACACCTGACAAAGTCACTAAGTGTTCTATAAAATGCAGACAAAAAGTAAAATCCTTTCTGCGTGGTGCTGTTGTCATGGTGTTTGGTAAGAAGTGGATAAAAACAAAGCACCTCTCTATCCTCTCCACATATTTTGGATATATTAAAGTTGTTTAGTGCCATATTTAGTTTTTATCAAATAAAATGATAAAAAAAAAAAAGATTAATTTTACCATCGAGCATCATAAATTTTTTTTTAGCTATTCTGCATCCATCACCTAAACTGGTGAATCAGTGAATATTTACCTGACTGACTATTTACTCCTTGATGTTGGAATGTTCCAACTTGGAATATTCTGATAGTCACAATCAGAAAGTTTGCATTTTCAGCAGTTAATTAATGTTTCGTACCAAAATGTCTTCAGTGCATCACAGCTGAGAACACTTATTTCCATGAATTCTGAAATATGCTTTACCTGGTAGACATATGCTCTAGTATTTTAACCTATTAACCAAAACATAGTTCTAATGACTGGGTTAAATAAAATAAATGAGACTAGAAATAAAAACAACAACTTACTTTTCATATTAGTTCTTTGTTGTATGTAGAAGGAATCTCCTGTAAATTTGACCAATCAAGTTGTATGTTAGTAATACAGCACCAAGATGGATGAATAATGTCCTTTGTCTCTGCCTTTTGCTGCAAAAATGGCTCTAATCTATACAGCAATGCAGGAATTGATTCATATCCTTCTTCATCCAGATGTCAGTAAAAAATATTATGGGTAATTATTTACAAATTAAAGCTTTTCATACAGTTTTCCCATTTGTTTGTTGTTTTGTTTAATAGCTTCCATATCCTACTGAAAAGGGTGGCTTTGTACTAAGAGTAATCTTTGCAGGATTCACAACATCTCTCCTTGTAGTATTTATATGGACAAAGCCGAGCCTGAACAACCAGCTTACAGTAGCCCAGTTTGTCTTTGCAGCCTGGATCTGAAAACCAAACAAACAAGTTAAAAACAGAAAGATAATGGTGATGTGTTATTTGTGGAAATTAGTCCTGGGTTTTCCTACTACCATATCAGTATTATTAAAACTACCAAGCGATAATCCTAACTTTTCGTACCCTTTCCCCTGTTACCATCATAGAGTCAATCTCTGAACTAAACCCCAATAATCTGAACAAAGAAGGAAAGGGGATGCCAAAATATTTGTTTATTACTTAGCTTTATTATTACTAATAAGGTGATAGAGAAGCCCAAACTAGCCCTCCATCTTCTGTAAACTTTTAAAACTTAAATATTATATTTAAATTAAATCAATAAAAAACTGTCTTTTTATACTAAAATAATTCTGACTCTTCTAAAACAATGCTATATTTTCATATCAAAATACATGTGAAGCAGCATTAGGCCTGATGACAACACATTTCTTAAACAGTTTTATTACTGTTTTCCTGGATCTGCAAAAGCAATTGCTCTTGTGCATAACATGTGTGGATTTACATCTGCAAGATTCACCTCTCCTTTGAACTCCAATGTGATCATGAAAGAAAGTTCATATACTCCGTAATAATCCAAACCATACAGAGCTCTATCATATTAATTTGGCAACCCATAAATAAATGGTTCTGTTCAAGGTTTACATATTTTACCATTTACCTAAGATCATGTCATAGACGTTGCCATTTCTTGTGGATCTGGAGCCAATATTATTGGGAAGTTCACAAGGCAAGTTGCAGAAAAGTAACCTAAAAGGCCTAGATACATCTACTACCATTACACCAGCATAGCACAATAAGATTTGATACCTATATTCCTCAGGAAGATGTGATACATGGCATATCTTTCATGCAACCATAGTGTATAAGATGAATCAAGGCATTAAACTTCTTCCCTGGGTACTATAAAGTTCTCATATGAATGTAATTGAGCACCCGAGGAAAGATCTGGATTAGCAAACTGTTCATGTGCTGCCAGTATGATGAAATTAAAAAAGCTTTCACAAGGATATAGAAGAACCTATACCAAAATTGAGATTATAATGTCAATGATTCAGTGCCAAACAGGGTAGAGACTGTTTTGTGCTGTGGAAAGCTGGATGATCAAATAGCAATATGAATTTCACTCCAGTGCTTGTCTTTATTTGCCCGTTTCACAACATAATAACATTGTAATACTAACAGAGTGACAAACTACTACGGCAGAGCACTGTATAAATGATAGCTGCTAATCAGTAAAATATAGAACCAACTGCTTTATTTCTTATCAATTAAAAAAAAAAATTTCATATACAGTCAACCCCCGCGTAATCGCGGTTCGGCATTTGCGGCCCCTGTTATTTGCAGAATTTTCCTTAGAACCTAACTAATAATTGTTTGTGGAAACCCCCGCATATTTGCGGAATCGCAAATATCTTCCGCGATTTTTAATGACTTTTTTCGTGGCAATATATATTTTTTCACGCTTTTTAACGCTAAATTATTAATAACATTATAATTTACTAATTTTGTAATATAAATGCTAACGTAAATTCAGTAAAATATCAATATAAAATAAACGCTATTGGCTGGAGGTTTGAAAGTAGCCAATCGGAGAGCGTTATTCATTTCTCCTTGCTGCTGATTGGCTGCTGCCCACGAGGCGCTGTCTCAGGCAGATGCAGCCCAGCATCATCCCAGTTTACCGCGTGTAGCTATCTCGAGTGTTTCGCTGAGTGTTGTATTTTTTATTAAATTATTATTATATATTTACCTATATTTTTTAAATTATATATTACATTATATTTTGACGTTTATAGGCATTTTTATGGACCACGTCCAATATTCGCAGGTGCTCTAGGAACGTAACCCCCGCGAATACCGGGGGACAACTGTACACGATAATTATTTAAATATAAGAACTGATTTTATTCCCATTTCTTGGATATACTTAAAAATAATTAAAACAATTTTCTCAATTCTGATAACAGAAGAAAACAAAAGCATTTTTATAAGCATGCAAAAGCTAATGCAATTTTACAGGTAAGAAACTTGTTTTAAAATCTGAAGGTGGTAGAAATATTTATTAAGATATGTCATTGCATAAAACAGTTGTGCCTCGTTTTCTTTAGTAATAGGATATGAAAATAAACAGATTACCTGAATCTAGTTGGGGTCGGTGGCAAGAATACGAGTTGCAGGTTTGCCTTGTTATGGGCTTCTTCTCATTACTGCACAATGCGCTGAACTCGAGATTTTCATCCATACACTTCACTTCTCTGCTTCTGTAGCCAGTTCCACAGCTAGCTGAGCACTGAAAAAAAAAATACAACAACAAAACTGAAGTTGGTATTTAGTAGCTTGATACAGATATTCATCCTGTTTCAAAATAAACATCATCAAATAGAGATTAGAATTAGCGCTAGATATGTTTTATCTGAAACTGAATAAATATCCATATCAAACATACAAACAAAAAATAATGTATTTATTTTGACAATTTTTTTTTTCCACTTTGCCTTTGCAATGGGATTCTCTCCTCTAACCAATGTTGAGAAGAAAAACTGAATGTATCACTACTTGGTTTCGTGTGTTTTTTTTCACTTTTAAAACAGGACTTGGTGAACCCCATCACAAGTCAAAGCAGAAATCCTGGTAGCTCCAACAGGAGGCTAAATCCTCCAAAAAGATGATCAGAAATGTGTTATAAATGCCTGTGGAGATCAACTACAGGCCAAGCCAAAATAAAACGTCCATCCAATTATACAATGAGAAAACAGAAAAGAAAGTTAGTTATAAATAATTTTGGATAAGTGACTATTTCTTGTAAGAAGAAACAAAAAAAATAATAAATCAAGTTGAGAGAAAACTATGACAGGAAACTGAAATTTCGGCTTATCTATTAGTCTTGCCTCATGGAAGACAATAGTGCAAACAAAAAAATAACAAAAAAATATTTTTTTTTAACAAAATTACCAACTGTCTTTGAGTCAGAAGTATTAAATAAGGCACAGTCTTACCTGCTTCTTAAAAAATTAACATTTCAAAATTTTGTTTGTTAATTAGCAAGAATAATGATCTTCAACAAAAAGCTTGTCCATTCAGAAACTGTTTAGAAAAATTGCATTGTACTAAAAAATAATTCAGTCTAGAAATGCACCGATTCTTTTTCTTCATTACCACTACTCAATAGAAACTTCTCACGTCTGCAGTTTCACATCAGGAAATAGTCTAGCCTGGCCATTAAACCAACCCTTGGTAGCGTGTTACTAAATAGCTTTACCTCAGCCCATTCTGTCAGGTACCAATCTGGGGGACAGGAAGGCAGGGTGGCACATGGCTCCTTTCCACTGGGTTTGCTTGTACTCAGGCAGTTCTCCTCTGTAACAACAGTGTACAAGCCAGAGCCCAACCTCTTGACACAAGCAACATCTCGAATCCTGAACCCATTACTGCACGTCGCTGTGCACTGAAAAACAAAACAAAAAATTTTCTCTGCAGCATTTATTCACATCAGATAAATGGCAAAACTATAAATGTAGCTTTAACGTAAGCATCTGTTCTTCCATGCAACACAGCAAGTAAGAGATTGGCCAGCAAGTTGAGATGAATACTGTTCACTTCTCTCGATATTAACTATATTCGCCAAAGCCTTGGAATGCATTGGCAAACTGCTGCCATTAGGATAACTGCTTTTTCTTTTTAAAATACATTTTTAGCTATACCTGTTCCTATCTAAACAAAAACTGCGCAGTTATTGCACAAAAGAATCAACAGAACCTGTCAGAAAAAACAACAAACGTTCATTCTTCTTGAACTCTACATAAGTCCTTCACTTTTCCAATGGATACCACTTTTTTCAGTCTCATCTTGGATTCAAAATGTTAGTTTTCTAGAAACATCATAACCATAGAAATGTAGCAAAAATAATTACCATCATTACAACCTACAAAACAAACAGGCATGTAAAACTTTCCCTTCCAGCAAACAAGAAAATCTTTTTTGATCATAAAATTAGATAACTATTAAACAATTTCATCTTTTCTTAAAAATAGACAGTAAAGTTTCATTTCTTTTAGAGCCTGGAGGATCTCTGTGTATGCCAGTCAGTTAGCTGTAGAGTTCTTGGCACATTGTAATGCCTAACAATTGCTTATGTTTCCAGTCAATAATCTGGCATTGGGATCTAACAACTCTCTTTAAAGGAGATATAAGTGAAAATTATTGGAGCTGTAATATTCAGTACTTTAATCCCAAATTAAAAAAAAAAAGAAAACCTTCATTGAAGAATAGAAATAAAATGGATCAGCAGCGATTATACTAATACTGTTAATGAAGAATTAGATGAAATACCAAAGTCTCATCTGATTACCTTCTAACCTGATTATCCACCAACAAGGATCTCTTTCGAAGTAACGACACAACATTTAATTATACGATGAGAAATACTAGTTTATCTTTTACATTTTATTTCCATAATTTCATTATCTCAAGATACTTGCATTGAGACAGTTTTATTATTTATGAGGGTCCATGTGAAAGTTACACTTTGGCTTAATAGTTGTGGATGTGTGCAACATATCATCCCCAATTTGGCACAGAGATTGGTCCACCGGTATGCAGAAAAACAAGCTAAGAGCGGCATGGTAATCCAGTGAGAGACTAACAGACTGCTAGAGTCAAAGGCCCACAGTTTGAATCCAATTTGGAACTGGCTTGGTTTATTTAGCATACCTTCCTAGCACAATTTCTTCTCAGTGTTTTTCACTGGCTGGCTATGGACATTCAGGTTTCCTTCCACATCTAAAAATGAAAGTGTTTTAGTCGGAGCCAAGGCAGTCAACATACAAACCTTCCCCTTCTAGCTCACTTCCATAAGATTTTGTTCAACTTTGATGTCAGCAAAGGAGTTTCATAAAACAAGGCAATGACGCTGTCGTGTACTGTATCCAGTTCAATTTCAGACTGGCTTATTTTACTTATTAGTACTGTAACATTCAGTATCCACTACAATATCTTAATTTTAGAACATTAATATGAACAGTGATCGAAGACTTTGTACTTTTAAAAAATCCTGTTTAATCTTCCCAAAATCTTATTTAAAGGTTTACTTACTTACTTAATTATTTTGTTGAGTGTGAAAGGTATTTATTTCAAATGCGAAAAAAATTAACCATTATGTTTCTCATAACACTGGGGAAGAGAGCAAAATAAGTGAAAGATGGTTATAACAGCGTGACACATTCTGCAATAATGCTTGAAGAATTTAGCTTCATGCTGACCTCCCAACCATCACAAATAAAAAAACGTGCCAAGTAATGTTTTGCATTATGAAACTAATGGAGACAAATTGGAAGTGTCCAAGATAAGGCCTGTATCACATATCTGAGTCTAAGGCAGCAAACACATCTGACCAACAATTTATTGCTCATTCATTAATCTGTCTTGTCTGGAGCTTTTATTTCAGACCAATTTCTTCGCTCTAGTTACTGGAGGTAACTTACTGATAGAAAATCCTGAATTTGATATTCCACTGTAACTCCAGTTCAAACATGGAGCTTTACACATATATTTTATCAAAAAAAAAAAGAAAAAAGCAGCATATTTGGAAGTTTTGATAAAAAAGGGGGAGCCCAGTTTAACTGAAAGAGACTATACTTACAAGAGTGTGGCTATATTTATTCAGAATGCAAACATGAACTGCTTAAACTCAAGGCTAATGTCTTCTTTGAAGAAAACTAATAAAGATGCCCAGTTAGAAAAAAAAAAACACCAAACAAATGATAAATCGTTTTAAACAAACAGATAATTTATCATTGAGTGATAAGAATGAAAACAAGCAAGTGAAAACTTTAGGGTAGACAATGTCAGGTCACAAGATGGTGCCAACATTTATAATTTTTTTAAAATTCTGCTTTTTAAAAAAGTTATTTCAAAAAAAGCAAACAACAAAACAAATAGTTTTTGTAATTAAAATTTGGGTTTAACTGATGAATATTTAAAAAAAAAACTGCTTTTTTTTTTTTCTTCTTCTTTGTAAACAAACCTATGTCCTGACTGTTGAAGTTTAAGGACATCAGCCTTAGTGTCCAAGTGAGTTATCTGGTTTTGGCTGGGGAGCTCTAGGGCAATGGTCAATGTACAAGCCAACAAGAGTTACCCAGTACCCAGAACTATTACTAGAAAAAATTGTATTGTCCAATGGAAATTCATGTGGCTGGCAGGTGAAGAATAGAAATAAACCATACCAGGGTGGTATGCCAAACTGAGCCAGTCTTGACTGGGATTTGAACTTAGGTCATCAACCACAGCAAGTCTACCACTAAACCAATGTCATACCCTGAAAAACTTAAACCAAAATTTAGAAAAGTTTACTATGTTTAATACTTTCTAAAAAAATTTGTTCTAAATGTTTCAATATTTTAACAACATACTAAAGAAGTGATTAAACCAAACTCTTTTGCAATAGTGTCAAAAGGTCTTTGGTTCTAAAATTAATAGTCTACCTGATCTTTCTAATGGCTTTTATCAGCATCTGAAACAATCTTCGCTTATCAGATTTACTGATACTTACAACTAGCTAAAGGTGTTTTCTGAATCATTATTATATAAATGAGCTCCTCTGATTAAGTAATACTAAGATTTATTCATGGATAATTCAACGATTTTTAGTGTTGGATCTCCACTTTCACTTTAACAAGGTTTGACACATTGTTTAGAGTCAACTCTAGTATTTCTATTATAGATATTTACACAAATGCAGGTTTTTCATAAGTAAATAAAGTACATATCTCTCTCCTAAAAACAAGACCTATAATTGAACACTAAGAGAAGTACCAGACACTTTAAAAATGAAACATTAATTTAAACTAACTTAAAGGCCATCTATTTCCAGCCAGTTATCTATCTTTTACAATTTTAATTTTTTTTTAAAAATAAGTTTAAATACACTGTATCCACTTGATTATTTAGCATCGACTATACGCTATCCAGAAATTCGAGAAGAAAGCATTACTTCTCAAAAGTGATTCATTCTCTGATAATGGACTCACCTTACATTCTATCAAAATTAAAGTGCCAAACACGTAATTTCCATTTAGATCCACTTTTTTATTTTTTAAAGACAGATATAATTTTAAGGGGAGAATTTGTAGTCTTTTCAATTTTTTTTAATTTCTAAGGATTATTCAGGCTTACAACTCAACTAGTAGATACATCATTACACTGCATGCTGACCTGAAAAATAATACAACTGGTTTATCAGCAGCAGCTCTACTTGGAGCTATTTCTAAGTGGTTTAATACAAAATGGTGATTCCATTTTTCATTCTCTCTTTTAAAGAACAATAATCAAATCTTTTAAAAATATGACAACTTTGTTTTTGATTATTATTATTATACTTATATATTTCTGTTATTCACTGTAATTATCTGAAGCACATTAGTTGGTTGCTAACTGATATTATAAGGAAATTCTGTTTGTAGGTTGTGTAAACAAATATGGCCAACACGTTGTCGCAGTGACTGGCATAACTTGCTTTTGACATAATCTTTCACCTTAACTAAGATTTAAAATTAGTAAGTCTACAACTTAATTCGATATTTATTAGAAAAATAAGATTACAAACATTGTGAGTTAGCAAAACAACTAAAAATATATTAAACAGAAAAAACACAGCAACAAATATTTACTCTACTTTCCAAATATTTCATTATTTTTTTCAGACACTGGAGTAGAAAAATGAAGCTATTTCCTGAGTTTCATTTTAATTTGTTTCATAAATATTTGTACTAAATTATTTGACAAATTAAAATGTAGCGGTTTTGAAGTTAATCATATAATAAATGTTTCCATGTAAACCACACAGTACTACTGAATTCTCACTCACACACGCACAGAAACAAAAACAAAACAAGCAAATTTAATTTTTATAAAAATGTTCTAGAATAAATCGCTGAAATATTTTTACTAGTGATAACTGTGTTAAAAGATATTTTTTAGAATATTTTCTATTTAGGTGCAGAACTGACACATGAAATCAAACATCAATATTAATACTTGGTTATTTTTTTTTGGCTTTTGAGTGGATCCTTACCTGCCTATGTACTTTAAAGTTACCAAGACTTGAGACCAAATATCCATATATTAACGGAATTTTCCATATTCTTAAATATTTAAGCAACCATATCTTCAACGTTCTTCAAGCTAGACATAAAACGAGTGCCAAAAAATAGAGAGAACAGCTCTAAACCAGAGTACATTTTGTTGTTTCATGCCCCTGATTAGTTGAACTACAGCCGAGGCAGTCAGGCAGGGAAGAGGGCAGTGTTTACCATAAGGCAAACTAAGCCAGTGCTGGGGGGTGGGCCCACAAATAAGGAAGTCAAAATTGTGGGTTTCAAAAATTAATACCGCCGCCACTAATAAAATACGAATTAACTAAAAGTAAACAATTTATAAAATTACATCTCCAATGGTATATTCTTCATATTTTTAATTAGCAAATTCTATACACAGAAGTCTAAATTAACCCTTCTGTGCCCATCTGCACCATTTAAAATACAGATAAATGTGCATCATCAACTTTAAAAAAAATTATGTGATTTTTCCAAAAACTTTCTTCTTAATTTTGTAATTTGATCCTCCAAGCTACATGTTTTTCAACAGGTGCCTGGTAGATTATTATAAGTACATCATGGATAACATTTATGTCCATAATAAAATGAAGCAAATATTATCTACTGTAAATTCCACAATATAAGACAAGACTAATACAAGGATACAATTGAAATACCTCAGTATTGAAAAAAAAAACATGTTAACCCTGAAAACTTGGCTGTAAAGTTCATATGAAGCTACTTGGCAAACACTGGATTTTTTATTGTCTGGTGGAGTTCTCTTAGTGTTCAATTTTAGGTCTTGTTTTTTAGGAGAGAGAAATGTACTTTATTTCCTCATGAAAAATTTGCATTTGTGTAAATATCTATAATAGAAATACTAGAGTTATTCATTAATTAAAGTATGCCTAATTATCCAATCGATAACTAGCCACCGCCATTTTGATCTATTTCCATCTTAATTGTGAGTATAAAGACCCCTATTCATTTTCAAAATGCACAGAGCAGCCTTTAAGCTGGAAGTCATAAAATTTGCTGATGGAATATGGCTGCTCATCTTAAGTGCAGTATCAGTGAAAAATGTGTCCGAAAATAGCACAAGGCAAAAGATGCTCTGTAGACAAAAAAGAAAACCAAGGCAGCAAATCACAGGTATACACTTCAGTGGAAAAACATTGAGGACAGGTTAGAAGAGTGTATATATATATATATAACAACATGCCATGTGTCGTGGACTTAACACCATTCAAGTGAGATTCAAAGCAAAACAAAATCACTGCTGAGTTGAGATCTTTGTGGGTGGTCCACGGTGATGTGACTGTGTACCAGGCAGCACACGACCATATCACAGAATACGCCTGAAGACCTTGAAGAGAAGTTAGATAGTTTTTTGAAAATTTGCCACAAAGTAGTTTCCCCGAGTTCAAAAGAGCTCATTAACATTCATGATCATAGAAGTACCATAAACACAATGTTATTTTATTTATTTTTTTGCTGTTCTGTAAGACTCCATGCAGTATTCTGGCTGGTTTTCGTCAACTATCTTTTACCTTATCTAGCTTCGTCCTATAATCCAATTCATCTTATTTATGAAAGTAGTTTAAGAAAATGGGAAATTTATCCCATTCATCTTATAACCTGGAAATCACAGTATTTATTAGTTTTAATATTTTAGACAATTTGTCACTGTATCTTGTCCTTTTAACCAAGTAGCCTAAGCTACAGTAGTCTGGCCTTCCATTTGTCATGTGTGTAGACTGAGCAGCAGTGCCCATGAAATGGCATAGTAATTTACTACATTAGTGGTTGTTTATGCTATACAATAAATAATAAGTTCACCAATAAAATCTAATATATAAATGTTTTAAGAGATAAAAAAAAAATTTATTTCTTGTATTTGAAGTTTGTTTCAGATTTGGTGACATTTATGAGTTGTTAATGCTTACATATAAAAATAAAGGGATGGCCAAAAACTGTGTTGTTTGTTTTGTTTGTAATCCAATTATTATTAAGTTATGCACTTTGTAATTAATTTTTAATTTTTTATTTCATAACATCAGTTTTGTATTATCTGTACAGATACTGAAGATGAGTGAATTGAAGGCACAAAAATTAAAAAAAAGCAGAGAGAAGAGGGGCAAAAAACTACAAGAAGCAACAATGTTGTTTCTGAAAACTGATACTGCAAAGTCAAATGAGGGAGTTCAATTTACCAGATAAGGCTTCCCAAGTTCAAGTCAATAAAAACATTAGTCTAGCTTCAGAAAATACAAGTGACAATAATGAAAATAGCTTACAGCAAAGCGCAGACAACACTGAAAACTTGTGACCTAAAGATATAGGTTACTGGCCAGATATTATAACAGCATAAATTCAAAATTACTTTTTAATACAAAATCTTTTCTTTGTATACAATTCATTAGAAACTTCAAAATTAACTGTTAAAGAAAGATATAGAATGACAGCTAGAATGTTATGTAAAAGTTCATGTTATTGCCAAAAGAAATGGAGAAATAAATTGAGAGACCGGCTAGTTTATAGTGCACTTAGTGGTTGTGCATACTGTTATGTATGCAAATTATTTAGTAAGAAAAAATCAACTATATTTCTGGTTAAGACAATTGAAAAAATGTAAACAAAAGTTTATTGAACCATAAGAAATCACAAGATCGCATGTCATCAATGAGTACATTTATAACAAGGTATCTGTAAATCGCATAGAGGCAGAATTAGGAAAAAATAGTTTGAAATCAAAACTAGGTACTGGAAGAAAGTTCTAAAATGTGTTGTTGTAACAATAAAACATTTAATCAAAATACATAATTGTATTTGAAAGAACATCCAGATTATTATTTTCTTCTAACAATGGAAATTATCTTGTCACTATAGGATATCTTAGTGAGTTTGATCTATTTCTTGCAAAAATAGTGATGAGGTTTTGTCACCTAACTACTGTCCATGGCATGCAACAAATGTGTAAGTATTATGAATGATACCATAAAAAATTAATTAATGAAGTAAAGGATGCAAAGGATTTTTCATCAATTATAGAATCCATTCCAGACATTAGTCATGTCAATCAGTTGATGATCATTCTTAGGTATGGGCAACCCAAAGGTAAAGCTGTAGAACATTTTTTCTTCTTTGCTCCTATATTTTCTCATAGTGGAGAGAATTTGAAATTTTATGCAAACTAATGTACTAAACTGCCAGGGACAAAGCTACAACAATGATGCTAATATGTCAGGCAAATATCTATGTTTACAATCATGAAATAAATACCATAGTCCTTCTGCACTCTATGAACCATGTTCAAACCATTCACTGAACCTAATTGAAAATGCTAGTTGTTGTGTGGTTGCAACAGAATATTTTGATTTGCCACAAAATATTCATTTATATTTATCTGCCTCAATCCATCACTGGGACCAATTAAAGAAGAACTTTAACTCTAAGGTCGGTAATCACCTAACAATAAAAATTTTGTAACACTCGATAGTCTACTAGAGCAGATGTCATGAAAGCTGTCAAAATTGGTAACTATGAAATAATGCAAACTCTTAAAGAATTGTGTCAACACTGTTCACAGAAAATGGTCAGACCAGTTAAAAGCAAGGAATAGCTAAAAATAAAAGGGGGAATTTGAATTTGTTATTATGACAAATTTATGGGACACGAGATAAGGAATCTCAGTCATTTAGATGCACAAACAAATCTTCAGAATTCAGCCAACTACCTATTTAAAATCAACAACAGACTTGTACCAAGTTCTCGTAGAATATGTTAAATGTATAAGAAATAACTGTGTAATTTAAAATGACAGAAATACTTTCATATTAAGATATAACCCCCCCCCCCCCAGAATCATGAGAAGAAAAATGTTCCTTTGATGAAACTGATGAAAGAGATGCTCCTTTAACAGATATGAGAGCCTTTCTCAGGAATACTTTCTACCCAATTTGTAACAGGTTTATTTATATCAGAGTTATCAGAAAAGTTGAGGACATCAATAACAAATTCAGTGCATTCATCAGCAATACTAATGCTAATACTAATATTAGTAGAGAGAAAATTTTATCATTGACAAATTATATTAGATTTTTTATACAAAAACGTTTGAGACAATGAATATTTCAATGACGTTTTTAATTTTGGGAAAAACAAAAAAATAATAAAAAAAAACAACTAAGAAATATTAAATTGTATTGATTATCTATGAAGAAATCACTTATAAATTTGCAGCAAAAAGCAAGAAAGAAGACTATTTAGAAATTAGTTATTTTAAAGAAAATTTCTTTGCATTTCTTCTTTTGATTATTGTGACGTGCATTCTATGCTGTAACTTTTATGTTAATTACATACATTTCTTGATCTAATTTTATTTATGATTTTTTTTTCTTAATTAAGAGATCTGATTACTCATTTTATAAAAAAAAAACAAACATTTCCAGGACCCCAAAAATTCTAAACATGGCTCTGAAAATAGGTCAGCTGACCATGATGATTCAGGTACAGGAAACAAATGACTTGAGTTGTTGGGAGAAAACCATTGGAAATAGGTGTGTGTGTGAGAGAGAGAGAGAGAGAGATCTCAAGGTGCCATGTACAAAAGCTGGGCATGGTGATGGAGTTGTTCTTCAAATGTGCCAACAAGACAGAGATAAGCCAAAACAACATTTTCTGAAGCTTCAAAACAACCAGCCAGCCTAACAGGATATTATTAAAAGAATGGCAGTGTGTGTGTGTGTGTGTGTGCGGTCATAATTTTCAAGTAATATACTGGTGTGTGTCTTGTTTGTAACTATATTTTTACTTTTGTGCAGTGAATGCATGAATTTGCATTTTAGTAATGTTTTATGACCTTAAAATGTGCAAATCCAGAAAAATTTTCACAGTAATTTTGAAGGCTTCAAACCAATATGTATATCACAACAAGTCATGGTTGTCTAACTGAACCAGCAAATTTCCAATTAAATGCAGCAAATATGACGGTAAATGGTATAAGATACACAGAAATAAAACTTGGGCCAAACACAACTAACTGATGAATTTTAGTGTATTTTAAATAAAAAGTTGCCCATCAACCCTGGCAGCCATCTTGAAAGTAGCCAAAAGTTAAAGCTAGAAATAGGTCCATGTGGGCAAGTCGGTATGGAGCTTAAACACCCAGGGGGTTGTACTTTACCTATCTAGAACGTGGTCTGTTTTTAAGTATTATGGTATAGTAAACATTTTAGTTTTATTAAAAATGATTAAGAATAATTACCAATATGAAAAATCACTTAACAGATGTAGAGGCAACAGAACCCAAACCAAGGTGGGAGCAACAAAGCCACATACCCCCCAACATGCCCCCCCCCCGAGTATTTAAGGGCCCTTCTAAGGGATTTTTGTACTTTGGTGGTTTTCACCAATATTATTATATAAACTATCAAAACAAACACTTTTTTTGTTTTGTTTTGAACCCATCTGTTTTAATATCAAAAATGCATAAATATTTCCTTAGATTCTTATTTTTAATAAAAATCGATAAAACACAAAATATGTACCATGTAATCTCTGCCTCCCCAGTTTTGAAGATCTTCCACCAACTCTGCAACTACCTGTGCAGTGCACTAGAGATGGGTATTATATCAAAAAACATCATTATTTTATCTTAACTGCCTTTCAAGTGCCAATGATACCAAACAAAACATATTTAATGATTTACTGCATTGAAAAATCTGACAAGAAAAGAAAAGAAATGAGGAATTTTTATAATGAGTTAATTACTAAGACTGTCAACCTCTCTTTAGTCCCAGTTAAAAAAAAAAAAAAAAAGCCAATAATTTTACAGCAAAACTACAGATTAATAAAGACCAGGAACTTTCTTGTATGGAGATATTTGTGGCTAAGACAGTATATCAATTACATGTCAGTTTAAACTCAATCAATAGCAGATGAAGATTGGCAAAAGGTATTTTACTGTAAAAAGCTTCTTTTTCTGAAATGTTAGTTGACAACAAGAGGATAAAGGGAGTACTTATAAGGAAAATAAAATAACATGAGGTGAAAGTAGAGCATGAATGACAAAAAAACAACCAGAAAGACCTCATTAAATGAAAGGTAGCTGAATGAAAGGCCAAGAGGCTTAACAGAAGCAGGATCCAAAAGGGACCAGGCAATCAGGCAATGGTAACTTGAGGAAGAAACTGAAAGTATGTTTGCCATGCTGCTTCCTTCACAAAATCAACAAGAAATACCCTGAACTGAGATCTCTCTAGATTCAATGGATTTCTGCAATATAAACATCCTAGTATGTTAAGCATGTAAAATACTAATACAGCCAATGTTCCAGCACATGAAGTAGATTGAAAAAAAACAAAAACAAAACAAACAAAAACACACACTCAGAGTTAGAAACAAGATTTAAAAAATAAGCATTTTATGTAAAACTTTCATTCTCACATTGTAATCACTTGGATTCTCCAAGTTTAAGTTCGAGACTGATGAAGTCATGGGCATAACCACTCAGCCGATTTGGTGAAATCAGTAAAAATTCATCTTTAAGTTAGCAGTAACTAAAGATAGAATAAACCGTTCTTAAACATGAAGAAAGACACCCCCACCATGACGATGCTGAGAAAAACTGATGAGGTGTGGACACACCATTGCAACTCCCAGCCTCGCATAAACAAATACATACTGAAGACCTGCTCTAAGTTTTTCACACGTTCCACAAAGTTATTTATTAAAATAAACTAAGATTAAAAAAAAAAAATAATAAAAAAACAACACTTTTAATGGAGGAATAATCAGAGTTATTAGAAGTTATTTAACAATAAAGTCTGAACGTTACATATTTTTAAAAAGCATGATTTTTCTGAAGCAGTCTACAAACAAAAACATAAAAAAATAATATTAGTATTTTAACACTTAAGCCTAAACACTTAAAACTACATCAATAGTTCACTCAAATTTCCCACTCATCATTCGTTCTCTTCTTTTCTATCCATTTAGGTTTTCCTAACTTTTGTGATAGTTATAATGCTACTGGTTAGGTCTTAGTTTAACCCTTTATTAACATTCCTTTTCTTTTATATAGTAGTTAACTAAATTTGATCAATATAACATGTCTACTTTGTCGGGAAGCACTTGTGTTGATTGTCTCAGGATTTCCCAATTGGTTGTTCATTTTGTGATCTGTAATCTCCCCGATAAGTTGTAATTCTGGCTATTTAAATTTAGAATAATTTGAGAAGCCATGCCAGCAATTTCTTTCTTTTTGTGTTTTGAGGATTAAGACCCCTCCCAACAGCAGCATTTGACTAAGGTGGTGAAACCCTTGTTTATCGTGGTTGGTAAATCATCTGTCAACCATGTAAGTGAAAAGCCTGGCATGTTAATTGATAAGCAGCAGTCTTTTATGAAAAGAACTACAAAGCGAAAGGTTACAACAAAAAAGTACTTGCACTGATTCCCTTAAAGCTATGACAGTTTAGTCAGTGGACACAACTTTGAAAAAAAAACACAAAAAACAAATAGTTGAGGGTTGGTATATCCAGCACACACAAAAGCATGTCTTTATTTTAAACTCCACCAATATGCACTGTTTAAAGACATAAACACTTGTTTTATCTTCCCTAATATTCCTGTTAAATAACAAAATAGTTCTAATGAATTCATCAAAAAGAATGCTGCACTGTATGTAGCCACCAGACCGTGGCAAGGTAGAAAGATGTAGAATGTTACACAGCTGGGATTATTCAGAATTAATTGTCTTTTTTTAAAACACATTTCCAATATTTGAGGGTTTTCATTCCCTTTTTAAATTGGAGTAAAGGGCATAAATTGGCACTGCATTTTTTTTTTGGCATAATTTATATCAAGTTTTAAAAAAGGTAATATGGATTGGAAAACAAAATTTTTGAATCTCAAGAAAGAATACCATATTATGACTACTGCATTTTCAGTTTGGCATAATCTTGAACTTTAAATAAATATTTTTAGTTAATTATACCTTACCATGCGCTGCACAGTTTTTTTGGGGGGATGAGAATTTTGTATCAGCCAGCTACTCTTGAATGTAGAATTCAACAGTATCCACTAGAATTTGGTCATTGGCCTTTGCTTTCCCTCATATAAAACAGTTTCAATGTCTTTTTGAACTGCCAGTGATTTTTAACATGGGATACAATCATCCAGCTGAATTATTTTAACTTGGTAAAATCTGTATGTCAGCCATTTTGTTTATAGTGAGCCCTGCACTCCATTGTGTTGCTAGATCCATCTTGTAAAAACATGAAATTTCCAAAAACCATCTATACTGGAAGATATTCATTGTCAGAAAGATTTTGGATGATGACAGTTCTTCCAAATGTTTTCCAAGAGTGGGAGAAGTCATACTTTTCTGATCAAGGCTAGACCTTGTAAACCTGAATATAGTAATGATGCCATGTTGCTGTGATCCAATCATGTAACTTTCCTATATGTTGATCATATGTATGTACCTGGCCTGAACAAGAAAATAAACTCAGGGTCAAGTGTAACTGGGCTGTATCTAATGCTGTTGGTCTTTATGAGCAGAGCAGTGTGAATGAATCAGCAATGCCCACAAGCCTGAATGCTTCAATAAATGTATGAAAAACTTCTAAAAATGTAATAACAGTACAGGAACAGTTAAAAAAAAGAATGCAAATAAGTTTTTTTTTTTTCTTGGAATCATAATGAATGCTATCAGGAAATCAAACAAACCAGAAATTTGTTTCTCCACCATGCTGCCATCCCACTATTCCAAACCGTTTGGTGATTTAACAAGACTACTAATATAACAACAACTCCTGTGTTTGGTTGTCACTGATATCAGTAAAGCTAGTGATCCAAAAACCATCGTCTTAATAATTTGAACTGAGATCAAGTTGTGTCGTTAACTGTGACCTGATAACTACTGTCTTTTTAACCACGTGAACTGGAAACCGCTGTCTCATTAACAATGATGGCAGCCATAAGGTACTCTGGTAAAAATGGTTAACAGTTTCCGTGAACTGAAGATGATGTGAAGGATAGAACAACGTTATGAAGTGAAAATTCATAAAGTACGTGTGCATGTAAAGATTTCCCATACCGGAGACCAGTTACCAGTAAACCACATGCCTCCACAAGGTTGTGTGTTCTTGCATGATTTCTCTGTATGAGGCTTCTCTGATGTATTGCATCTACTATCTGGCAAAGATGTACCATCGTCAGCTGAACAGAAAACCTTACGTGTGAGGACACCCTTCCCACACGGTGTGGAGCACTGCAACAAATAATAAACATCTGTGTATACAAAAAGTTTTTTCTTCTTCTAGTTGTGATATATTACAGGTTTTTAAAAAAAATATTATGTTAAAGTCATCTCCCCCCTCTGTTTTGTTTCCAAGCGTTCTAAAAGATCAAAATAATAGTTGGGAAAAAAAAGAAGAAAAAAATGGTTGAGCTCTTTTAATAACAGCATTTTGGCTAGACATCATGGAACCAATTAGAAAAAAAAAAAAATTATGACAGGAAATGTTGCAGACAGCTAACAGTACCACCAGAAATGAATAGGTATGGCTTACCATAACCTATTGTAGCATACTATTATATTATGTACTGTTGCTAAGTGAAAGGAAAAATTGATGCTCAATGTTCAGTTTAGAAAAAATATCTGACATCGCTGCTTGGTTAAAACTAACATCAAGTCTAAACTACAGATAAACAATAAACACCACTGTTTAAACAGAAAATCTAATAGTCCCATCCTCTTCATAAATAATTATATTGTATTTTGTTTTTTATTTTGCTTTTATAGAACCTACGAATGGATAACTTACTTCCTTTGACCATGAAGTGTAAAACCAAGCTTTTGCACAAGAACCCATGTCACATATCTCCTCTGTTGCAGGCCTGGTTTCAGTACAGTGGGTATCAGAAATTTCAACATCTTCAACATTTACACACCTTACTTCTCTCGTCCGCTGGCCATGGCCACACTCTGCAGAACACTGAAAAAATAACAGTTATCTTACTGTATGAATGGTATAACTATTACAGAGAGAGAAAAACAGTATTTTTTACCATTTCTCTCACCATTATGCTAAAATTACAATCAGAAGTCTTTGTGTTGCATCTTTGTCCCTGGGTAGCCTAGAAGTAATTCTAAAGTTTGTGGTTTACTAAAATGTGTCTTATAAACTATAGTTTGTTAATATAATCTTGAAAATGAGAATAAAATACCGTAAGTTACAAACACAGCTTTCACCAACAGAAAAAAAAGGCTTTTTTTTTCCATAACCTATAGTGTTTCAAAATGTTGGTTCCTGAAATTTCAGAATCTCTTCAGCAATGAGGTTTCACAAATTTTTCTGAAAAATTATCTGATGAGAAAGCAAAGATTTCTCTTAATTTAATTCTTCCATATTGAAATAACATCAATCTAAGCAAAATTCAACTGTGGGCTATATCTGTACTGTAACTAACATCAATCTCTAAAATGACATTATTTGATAATACTCACCTGTCCTGAAAAACCATTGCTTCTACCCGCACTTTGGTATCAATATTTGCCAGGAAGACTGATCATCCAATGCATGGTTGATTAATGGTATTAGTTAACTTACTTAAGAATCTTATATTATATGTATACCTTTTTCAATGACAAACAGATGTTGCCTCATTGTGAAAAGTCCACAAATTCAACTTAGACAGCAAAACTTGTATAATATTTCATTGCTTTACAATGGTGCTAGCCTCCAATAGATTTGCAATGTTTAATTGCCTGTCAACAGCACCAGATACAGTGATCTCCAAACACACACACTAAATATGACAGAATTATGTATACCAAGCTTTTGTTGTAATCTTGTGTCATGTATATATGCACAACCAAAATTATAGTAGACTATTTACTATCAAAGTCAGCTTTACCTGCAGTGTAAATTTCTTAAAATGTAAATGTAAAGATGAGGGTGCAAAAATTAAATTAAATTTAAAAAGCAAGAGGACATGGCAGCCACACAAAAAATTAATCTTTTCTTGCTTGTTTTATGTTGAACTGATTGACAAATATTCAAAAGACAAAGCAAAAGGTTACTTACTTTTCCCCATTCTCCAATTCTCCATTCAGCACAGGGCTTATTCTTGCATTTCTTTGTTGTCGGTGGACGAGGACTAAACAAGCAAGCAGTTGCAGAAACCCACAAATAGTAAGATGGGGATATTCTCTTCTTGCACTCAGCGGATCGAGTCTGAATACCTTCTCCACAGGTCACACTGCAAGCTGACCAGTTCCCAACAACCCATCTGTGGAAGAGTTTCATTTTCAGTCTACGTACAGACAATTGCAAGAAATGCATCAGCAGAACTTAAGATAATTTATTCAAAACAGGCTTCTGATGTGTTGTTTTTTGGATTGTTGGATGTTCTCTGTTTTGTATTTTTGTCTGTCAGTATCGCACAATTACATCTGTTTGTTTATTTTTATGTTTTAGTGAAAAACACCAAGGGACATCCCTCACAAAAATTTTTAAATGGTTTAAAAAAGAAAAACTTGCAATCTTGCACTTCCTACTGATGTAACAGACATTCATAAATGATAAGAACTTTGATTTCACTCAAAGAAGAAAATAATAAGTGGTGGCAGTGAAAAATAATAAATTTTACAACTCAAATAGTCTTCTTTTTTTTTTCTTTTTCCATTTTATGGTCAAACATTTCGTTGCCTTTTAAAATTCTCATTTATTTTGATAAAAACGAATTTCAGCCAGACTTCATTTGAAAAAAATAGCAACAAAATACTTTTTAAAATTTCAAATGAAAACTCAAACTGTTGAATATACAACACTAAGGGAATCTGAAGAATTTATAACTGTTGCATTCCGATATATTTTTTCTTTAGTTTTATAACTTTCCATTTTACATCAAATTTCCAACCACATTTAGAATAATTTTCTACACAGATCTGCACTAAATCATTTCCTATTACACTGTTAGAAAAAGACAAACTCTCAAGCAATTTGTATATTAATCATTAGAACAGTGTATGATCTCAAATGTGGTATATAAAAATTGCCTATTTCAAAATATGCCAAAAAATGAAAAATTCCAGAAAGATTATTTTTATAAACTGTTTTAAATTAGATATGTTGCAGGGAAGAGGGAGAGAGGCATATCTCAATGCCATTTAGTAAAACAAACATCAGCAGTGATGACTTAGGTGGTCTAAGAAAGACTTAAGGGTGGGCTACCAACTAAATGTCTCAAGTTCTAACCTGGAAAACATATTACACACATTTGGCTTGCATTACTTTAATACATTCTACTGAGAAAGCACATCCAGATAATGGTTTATCAGAATGTTAGGAAACAGAAAAATCATATAAGATGACATACTGTACAGGGCAAGGTTCGATGTTACAGCTGATGACCTGTGGTGTTGGTTTTTCCATTAAGTCACAGTTATCATCAGTCACAACCAGCTGAGAATTCTTCTTCATGCATATAATTCTGGTTTCCTGAATGCCTATAAATATGATTTAAAAATTTAAAAAAAAAAAAAAAAGGTTTCAAAAGATCAGCATAACTGACAGAGTTAATAACATATATATACAGAGTTCTTGGCAATGGTGATACAAATGCATTTTTTAGCAAAAAAGTAGTTTTTTTTCTGGGTGAAAAACTTTTTCACATGCATGCTGACAGATCCAATCCACAGGTAAGGAGATTATTAAAAAAAAGACATTGAAAGAGCTTCACCATTCCATCTTTTTCTTGAGGACAGAAATTCTTATTGCAGCTTCTAGAGCCAGAGTTTCTGGCAAGCTTAAAATATCTTTTTTGATAGTCACCCCCCCCCCACATCCCATCTTGGTATGTAGCTCAAGTACATAAAGAACAAAGTGTCAGGGTTTATTGATGTGTGGCTTTCTCATATCACTGCTTTTACTACATAGAAGAGCTGAATCATAAAAGATGGAAATCTCTGACACTGATACCAAAATACTTAATTATATCTTTTATGCATTTGATATTTATGATAAGTGAATTTAGCACTGAAAATGTGACACAAATAGCAAATATATTAGAATTATAAGACTAAGTGAAAAGAAAATAATGTGTGTTACAAATACAATCAGAGGGCATATTAAAGAAATTAGAATTCTTTATGAATCCATTTATTAAAAAAAAAATTAATTTAGCTTTAATTTTTAAATTTAAAAAAAAAAAAAAAAAGGTATTGCTTGCCTGTCACCCAGTTTGGAGTTGAACTGCAAGGTTGGCCTAGCTAACCATTCCTCCATTTGCTAATCCTTGCCACATTGCTTGCTATCATGTCACACAGTGAACCACTTAATTTTTTTTTGTTTTGTTTTCTCTATATAATTAACTGGCTGAACCTTTATGCTAGTCTATCTAGCCACAATATATATTTTATTAAAATCATAAATTTCCTGTATAATTATTTACTTTAAAATATAATTTACAATATATATAGAAATACATATTGTTTTTACATACACATAAAAAGAGTGGTTTAATTTTGTAATGCAGAAACACAAAATTATTTTGCCTTGATTTAAGTCTTACCAACAAAACATGAAGGGGGTGATAAAAAATCTCATGCTCACTAATTTTTGTTTCAAAAAACACAAATATACACACAATTTCTGGAAATATAGGAAACAAAACAGATCTTGATCATGTAATACTGATTCATATTTCAGTTTTGCAGAACTATTGCTTAGCGTCAACATGATTCTATCAGGAAAAATCCCCTCATAATCTGATATTTTTAGTCTATACAGCTCGTGGTCTTGAAGAATATCAATCAAATAACTAGCTTAGGTTTTCTAAGCACTTAATTTAACATTTTGATATCAATCTGGTGATGACAAATCAAGTGTTAAGAAAATGGTTCTAACTTATACTAGCTATTAAGACTGAGTCCAAGAGACGAAAGCTCTGGGCATATGTCTGGATAGTGAAGAGAAGTGTGTCAGAGCAGATCAGATGGTAGAACTGATTGCAGATGATGGAAAAGTTAACTACCATCAAAGAATTTCAACATTAAGAACTTAGTTTCCTCTTCTCCTAAGAATGTACATACTGAAAAATTATCATAAAATAAGTCATCATCTCAATCTTGATAATTCTATTAGGTCATTACAAACGTTTTGTCAGTTTTTATATTAAGTTAATTTGGGGTTCATTTTTTGCATGCTTGTGAAGGTGTATGTAGATAAGTTATATATCGTTTTGTAACATGTGCTTTGGCATACATTACGCAAAACCTACATTTTTAAAAATCATAAAATGGATATTTGTTTCAGGGTTCTGAGTGAAGCAGGGATAGAAAAATTTTTCGTGTCACTTTGCTTCACGAGTTCAAACCTAGCCAAAAGCGAGCGAGGCAACTCATAACATAAAGCAAGCATGGGGTGAGGACAGAGCAAATGAGTGCACAGTACAATGATCGTTTGCAAAGTTTCGATCAGGAGATATGAGCCTCAAAGATAAGGAACATAATGGATGCCCTTCCAACTGTGATGATGACTGTCTAAAAGCCTCAGTTGAAATGGTGCGAGAAATTGCTGGAGAACTTGATGTAAGCACTGCAATTGTTTCCTGACATCTTGATGCAGTCAGCAAGGTGAAAAGGCTTGATGAGTGGGAGCCTCACGAGTTGAATGAACAAGAACATCGTCGTCGATTGGAGATCTGCTCTTCACTTGTCATAAGAAAAAAACCTGGCAAAAACATCACAGCCGAAAGGTACTATCGTGAATTAAACGTTGTTCATCAGAAACTCTCCCAACGACAGCTGGCAATGGTGAATCAAAGAGGCCCAATCCTGCACCAAGACAATGCTCGTCCTCATGTTGCAAAAGTGACTCTTCAGAAACTGAACACGTTGGGGTACGTGGTTCTCCCTCACCCAGCCTATTCACCAGGCCTTTCTCCCACAGACCACCACCTTTTCAAACACCTTGACAGCTTCCTCCGTATGAAATCCTTCTCCAACCAGCTGCCATTGAAACTGCCTTCCAACAGTTTATCGACTCCAGAAATCCAGAAGTTTTTCAAAATGGTATAAATGCACTTGTAGCTTGTCGACAGAAGTGTATCAATTGTAATGGAAGTTACTTTGATTGATAAACTTCAGGTTCAGCAACGATATGAAGTCGCATTGCTGCGGTAAGAAATCCGATAAAACTTTTGTGAACACCTAATGTATTTAGTAAATATCAGTATTGAGTAATGGAACATCCTTGTTAAAGCAATACTCATATAGTTTTTAATAATTCAAAGGTGTTCTACTCAAAGGTAGGATAAACAACACAGTAACATCCAATGTCTGGCAAATATATAGAAATCCACATTCCACCTATAACCTTTCTTTTAATAAACTATTTTGCCATCCTCAGAAAAACACCAATAATCTAGCCTTGATGTATTCTACACTAATTTGTCTAAGAGAAAATTATGGTTAGAAGATATAAACATAGACAGGTGTACATAGACAAAAGCATCCATACACATAGAAAACTATTTTTTTTTGGCATACACGCATCAGCTTAGACTACCCGGATGATGGTAAAAAAATTTTGGTGTCCTTTTTAAAATTCTCTCTTTCAGCACTTTTATCTTTGTTAATTACAGACACCAAGAATATAAATTAGCAAAAAAAAAAAATTATGATTATCAATACAAAATAAAGAGTAAAGATCTGATATTTTAGTTTTATTCCAAATTTTTTTTGATTGTTTTAATGTTTGTGTTTGTTTTTTTTGTTTTTTTCTCCATGAAGATCAATAGTTTGTTAGCGATTGAAATCCGCCATTGTTGGTGATTAGGACTGAAGAAAAGCATAAAGATTTCTATAGAAACGATGATTTTGTAATTTATTCCAACTGATTGGTGTCATGGAAATATCATAATACAACCCACCATGACCTCTATTGCTGCTACTTGCCACCACCTCCATGGGTCCTTTGCATTCCCTACCCAGTGAGTATATTCTGATTCAGCACATTTTTTCATCATGTTCATGGTCTCCCCACCTCTTTTGCCTGTATCTATCTCTATCTCTCATACTTTCATCATGTTTATCACACCACATGCCTGTGACTGGCTTGTCTTACCCTAACCCTGCCCCAATGATGTTCATGACCAGTGACACCCCAGTCAACTGCTGGATCTGTTATATCCCCTCCACCACCCTTCTGATTACCATCATCATATACTGGTCCACCTTTAAAATCTCAAAGCATTATCATCTAGCTTCCACTCATACTCTATGTCTCTGCCACATAAGTTAGTATTGTAATTACCATATTATCGGAAATTCTTGACTTGTCATTTCTGGACAAGGATCTGCTTTTGAATAGATTGTTTCTTGCCAGGAAAGCCTTGGCTGCTGCTCTTATTCACACCTCTGTCCCTTCCAATTCCATTCTGCTATGATTAATCCCAGATAGCTGAAGGATTGTACTTTGCTATCTTACCCCAAAGCCATATTCCATTAATTCTGGCTGGAAAACCAAGTTCGCTCTTTTATTTAAATTCGTAATCTTAGTTTTACTATTTTTGATTCTTAGGTCAAATGACAAAAAAATTATTTTAAATCAATCTTCATCCAGAACAGGTAAAATATTTTTTTTTTTTTTTTAAAACTCAGGATGTTGCCATATGCTGAAACATGCAAACTTGTTTTAACACACTCAAGTCTGCTGTTGCATGTTTGCTTAGCTCATCATTTGGTAACCTCTTCATTTAAAACACAATCAACACAACAGAGAATACCAGATTTAACAACAGGAAATCTGCTTTCCATATTTTGTTCCACTTCATTAATACAAGAGTTTCTTTTGCAACTAAAACTGTTCATTGATAGCCACACTGAGTCAGGACATCATGTTGCTGCTGCTATATACTGTCTGGAAAGTAGTTTCCTTGATACTGTGTAAGATAGCAGTTTGAACAGTTGCCTGATAATTCCAAGATTCACACTCTCCTTTTAGAAAACTTTATTTAACTTTACCACAATTAGTGGGATGTCAAGCAACATTTAAATTATTGCAATAAACTCACGTCTTAACTTGACTTAAAAGTACAATGTTGGCTAGGTTACTTCGGCCATCTTAAAAAAAAATTGAATAAAAAATGGCCAATTTATTTTGATATCTCCAATAGGTTTTCAGAGTAAGAACCAATGAAAGCTACATGGTTCCTTCAGAGACGGAAAGCCAGTCAAGGATCTTGATGAGTTTGCATAACCATTCGTATAATATGACTAAATACTTGAAATAGTTAAGTTTGTTAACAGTTCTGATGCCTAACAAAATAACATCTCCATAATATAGGAAAGACAGAAGCTAGTTGTTTTAGGACTAGTAATTCCTAATTAAACATTTACAGTAGATGAGCTATAATCAGCTCATATGCTCTGACTTTTGATAAGGGATCAAAGTATATGATACAGATTATAGCCTCACTATATATTTAATTAAAAGTTACTGATGCTGTAACAACATAACTCTATCAGCCATAGTCTTCCCTACTTAAATTGTTTTTTTATCTAGCTATAAAAAGAAGTTTTATTTAGTTTTATTTCCTTTGCAAATTTTTCAAGAAACACTATTGGCTATTAAATAATAATAATAATAATAATAATAATAATAATAATAATAATAATATAATAATAATAATAATAATAATAATAAAACTATTTCTGTAAACAAAATGGTAACCAACTACAATGACTTACTTTTCTTCCCAAATCTAGTTTGTGTCCTAACCATTGTGTTGCATTAATAAAGAAATGCACTGCCATGTGCTACTTACTAATTAAATCACACAGGATTGGTCTTTTTGAAATTTTTTTTAAGTAACTTGTTGTTACCATTTACTTTATTCTTTTGCCTGTCACCACCTTCTAATGCTTTTAAGAAACTTGGATGTATTGTGTAAATGCATATGTACTAACTACTCGCCAGTGACTTAAATATCAACAAGAGAATCTTTCAATTATCAACAAAGGAGTATTTTATTTGTGAATACCACACATCCAACACAGCTATGGTGTAATGATAGGTTTGCCAAAAAAATGTTGGTTTACCAGTAAAACACTTATAAGCACACATACACCAGGAAAAAACTTTATATTATCAAAAGACACATCGGTTGGTGTATGTGTAATATGTACATAAAGTCCTGTTACTAGGCCAAAGTTTAATAAAATAATGAAAATGTATTTAAGTTTTATTAAGTAGAAGAATCTTAAGATTGTTTATAAACTGCAGATTTATATATTTTCCTCCTCATTATCTATATAACATTGAAGGGCCATAGAAAATATATTACCTGTTTATAAGTTATAGTACTTATCTTGTGCTGAGTTCTTTCCTTGAGGTTCTCCAAAGGCCCATTCCATGTTACATGTGTAGCAGTTTGAAAACGCTCTCAATCATCTTAATATAGGCTGAGAAGTTGGTGAGATATTTTCACAGCTATATAGCCAAAAGCTTCATTATGAAAGATTCTCCGGCTTAAATGTTTAAAAGATTCATAGGTAGTAATTTTCATTTTTACACAGGCCTTAATATTGTGTTAATGGTACCCATATTTAAACTTAAAAGTCTGAATTATGAAGGTCTTTTGCTTTTAAATAATTGTTAAATATAGCAAGAATGTGACCTTCACATACAAACATCACTGAAAGCTATTACAGCAGATAATTTTGACTGTTGTATAATCCGAATTGTCCACTATAATTTTAAGTTTAGAATTATAAGAATGTTGTCTTTAATTTGATTAAATTGTGTGTGTGTGTGTATTTAGTTAACAAATGGTAGATTTAATTTTCTGCCATGATCCTACTGTATGTCACATGATAGCCACATACTTGCTCATCAGTGCCTAAAAAGTACTACCTGGTTATGCTCCTGAAAAAAACTTACAGGTTCTCAAATATTGCAGAGAATGTGCTGCCTTGGAAGAACCAACCAGCTAACCAGTGTAAGTGCAGGTTTCATAAAAACTTTACTTTGAAGTTAAAACCATTTAATATCAACTATAGTTAAGAGTTATCAGATAAAATATTTAGTGATTCCAAGAATATGGGTGGGCCATCTTGGAGATGCAAATACTGTCAAAATAGTGCAAGGTTGGTAATAGATATGAATAATTTAGAAGTGTTTTGGAAGTAATGGAAAGATGACAACAACAATGGTAGACTGAAAATGAATGCTAAACATAGATTTGCTAAAGAGTTGAGAGAGGATGTAGTTAAAAAATGTGCCAGCCTTTAAGAACATGTATGTATTAAGCATATTCAATCAGATTCATCTGGAAATAACAAGCAATATCCTAGTGTTACTGTTCTGCAGTAAAATTCTGCAATGGTAGACAGTTGAGAGTATCAAAGTGAGGTGTAAACTGCCCTTGAGTAAGTAAGAAGTTTTATATCCTTAGGATGTGTTTTACATTTCATTTCTTGTTGTAACAGATAGGATAAATTAAAAGATTCAGGTGTATGTCTTCACGAAGCTGCTGAGTTTGATGCCCCTCTTGGGTTCTGATGAAAAACTAGTTGTGTATACTAATGGGTCATTATTAGTATTAAACAATAAGTTTATGGTAAAGACCCAGATGCGATTTGGTCTGAGGATAGCTGGACATAGTTTGTCACAATGAATAGAAAGGTAGGTAGTATTAGATTAAATAGGTAAGTTAGCTAAATCTCCGCTTAAAACCAAAGTCATGAGTGCAGGTGCTATTATAGTACAAAATTCTTTGATTTTGCTAAAGTTGCAAGAAACTTGATGCAAGTAGTTTCTGTGGTGTATACTCCTAAGAAAGAAATTTCACATGTTATTGAACAGACCAATCCATAGTCATCAGTAGAATATATCAGTAAAATCCACACAATTATCTGTGGCAAAGATAATGAGGCACTCTGTAAGGTTGACTTAAAATCTCTAAAAAAAAAAAAAAAAAAAAAAAAAGCCAACTGCTTGCATTTCAGTACCATGCAGTATTGATGCCAACAAATTACCAAGCAGTTCAAGCCTTCATCTGTCACACAAGCAGCATCAAGCAGTTAAATGTAAAAGACTGGTGAGGTAGTAATAAATATTGTCAGTCAGAATCTTCATGCAGTGTTAGTTCTTGCATGCCACACTCAACAACAATTGGAAATGTTTAATCATTCTCTAAAGACTGAGAAGACTTGTTTTTCCTTACTAGCTGCTACATATCTCGAGTTGATAGACTTTCATAGTAAGTTGTTGTTGGTTTAGTGCAATTTTGTTAAAAGTGTTTTATGAATTATTCTAATTAATAAAAAAAAAGCAACTGATTTAAAATCAGAATCTGCCATCATATAGTTTGGAAATATCATATATAGAATCAAAAGACCGATAAAGGATATCCATAGAAATTAAATTTATACAAGTTTATGCAAACCTAAATAAAATTGTTACATGTAATTTGAATGTTTTTTGCTATAATAAAATGCACAGTTTTAGTAATTTATATTGTTTTTAATATCTGATGTTCTGGACTATTTTCTGTGGAATTGACTTAATTTGTGAGGCTTTCTAAATACTCGTTGTACTTTGATTTCTCCCAAAGGAAGAAGTCTATACATATCAAATCAGGTGATTGGGAATCCCATGCAATAAAGCTACTGTATTTAATTTATGTTTGGAAAGATCTCACCTAAACAAGATGAACTTTAATGGCATAGTTGAGGGCCCTGTCCCCTTGGAATAACATGTTATCTAATAAGCCATGATCTAGAGATTGAATGAAACTTTGTAACATCTTCAAGTATGAATGACCAGTTAGTTACTGTATTTTTCTTCAAAAAGAATGACCCATAAATTTTATTCCTGGTAAAGGCACACCAGACATATCTTAAGGTATTCTTCTTAGAAAAGAATGGCCCATAAATTTTATTCCTGGTAAAACACACCAGACTTTAGGAGAGTCCCTCTCATGTTCTACCTCATGTGGATTGTGTTGCGTCCCAAATTCAAGTCATGCCTTTTAAGCTTAACTTTGAAATAGTAGCAAGACATTATGTACATCCTGTATAAAATTTGATAACATATTAAGATACGTCTGAATTTTGCTTAAACTCATTCAAAAATATTTCTGAAGATAATTTCTCGGACAAATGTGTTCCATATACTGAAAGAGTTAAAGGTTTCCAAATTAGGTAAGGAGAAACATTTTCTTTTTCATTGTACTTCAGCTTTCATACAATCTGTATATCTAAAGAACACAGCAAATCTACTTAATATGCATACTCTCACATATATATTGTTGCTGCTCTTTACATAAATAACAAAACAAAAATAAGTACTTATAATATCAGATTTTTAATTTCTACTATGCCAAATTGTCACAAGTGGTTGAAAGTTGTCAGTGTTACACTGTATTTTTTTTTTTTTCTTTCTTTCTTGTTGCCTTGGTGACATTACTATTGAGTTTTTTCTTATCGAAATCAGGTTTTTGGAAGTGTCAGGCCTTGCTTTTCAAACATGTGCACATGCACACATACAATAAAACCCCTTTAATGCTTGGATAGGGCATTAAAACGATTCTTTATGCGAGCACATGTTTAAGGGAGATTACTCAGGATCCCCATAATGCTAAAAGCTGCAATTGCAGCAGTATAAATTAAATGCTCCTAAAAAATGCTGTCCTGATTAAATTGATGGAAGAAAGAGTAAACATCAAAAGGAAACGAGCAGATGGATCAGTTTAGCAGAGAAAGAGAGAAAGCCAATTATTAATGCAAATTGTAAAAAAAAAAAATAAAACATACACAACTAAATTTAAATCTGACACACATGCAAGACGCTTGGTACACCTTTCACATAATAAATCATGCCAGCTCGCCATAGAAATGTTTTGCTCCACCCACTTATAGAACTGAACTAAACCAAACTCTGACTTGCAGATAATGACAATGAGTGTAACGTTTTAATCTGATACCTACAGATATATCAATGTGGAAAGTATTTACCAAAAGAGTTTGCTTTTAAAAATACATAATACTTTCTGCTTTCAATACTTGTTCAGGTAAAGCATTCCAGATGGATACTACCAAATTACTAAACTAATTTTCTATAATGTCTAAATGAGAACATTTCTTATACTCCTGACACTTAGGGAAATGTAATGTGACACTAGAATCTACTTATTTTTTTTGCATTCCTTTCTAAAAAAGATTTCAAAATTTTCAGTCATTGCTATCACAGAAATATGTAGGCTAAATAATGCAAATGAAACATCTAAGAGATATTACATATTACTGATCATCCAAGTAAATATTTTTTTTTGAATTTATCCCAAGATATCTATATCCTTAACATAATATGGGATCTGATCTATAAGAGCAACAACTAATATTTTATACATAGGGACCTTAATTGTTACAATTTTACCATTCGTTGACAATTTAAAATACTCAAGACCTTTATACTACCACATTGCTGCTGCTTTTGACTTTTTAAAGTTTTATCTATTATAACTCTTAAATTTTCTTCTTCAGTTGCTGTAATTGTAGCAAGGTAATAGTGGTGCAGAGTTGCATTGCCTGTCATATGAAAATAATGATTTCTTCCATGTTTCTGATATCAGCAAAACTTGTGGAGGTGTCACAATATAATGATGTGTTAGTGAAATGTTTCCAGCTTTTCATCCTTGAGGCAGTTTTTGTTCAACATTTGATTTTTTTCGTTTTGCAAAGACAACATGGTACTTCATCCATTTGCAAAGTTGTTTGGGACCAGCGCATAAATCTGTGGCCAATGGAGGTAAAAATTTGCTGTGCCTTGAGTTTCATCAGTTTTCCTATGATTCATATGCTATGCATAAAGCTAGTAAAAGAGTTTATTTCTTTCAAAAGTTTTGCAGTCTTCAACCATGCCCAGGTAGCTCCTTTCTCATCTTTTGAAAATCAATGATCAGCTTTGCCATCTAAATTTTGTATAGTTTGTAGCATCCATCTTTAAGCTTGACTGTGTAGCTGCCATCACTGGCATTCTAACTTTTCTACAGACAGGATACATGACACTTGCTATAAAAAAAATTTCAAATGACTGAATGAATGCATAAGAAAGAATTGGTGTTGCATTAGAAAGACCTAATATGATAAAAGCACAATAAATGATCTAACATAAATGCCATATGTATGTCACTTAAATAGGATGTCATGTTATCAATGATGCGAAACTAATCGATATATTGCAGTCTGACCACATATTTCAGCATTCCAAAACATCTAACAATAATGAGGTAATCAATTTTTAATGGCATTTCAACAATGTAGAATATTTTTGCATTGTTAGAAGAAATTTTTATAAAAAAAAAATTGGGAGAAAGAAAAGTTGAGTTTTCATAAAAGTCTTTTAAATCGGTAAATCTATATGAAAATCGATCAAAAGTAAGAGAAAGCTGGCATTTCAGAAATTCTGGAAGCAAATATATTCAGCATATTAAAAATGGGGAGAAGAAAATTATTGAATGCCTGGGTGATGTCTGGCTAGTTTTAAAACATCCCCCCCAATATTTACATCTTGTTCATTGTACAACTTTCTGTTGGATAAAGAAAATTAAATGACACGCTGAGTGTGATTCCTTTGATTTTTATTAAACTTATTGAAAACAGAACTGATATGTATACATTAATCTTATTCGAAAGACCAGTCTTCAATAAGTGGCTAGGCCTTTGGTATATACACTTATAAGTACAGCTGTATCAATTTCTTTAGAAGTACATGGGTGTGGGAAGTTGTGGTAAAGCTTGCCTTTATTTAGTTTCATGGTGACCTTGTCATATGAAGTGCAAACAAATCTTAACACTTGGTAAAACATTGTATGATTACAATGCACATATGTAGGACCGAAACATGATAAGATACTTTCTGCAGACAAAGTGAGCTCACACAATTGTGGGTATCAGATGATCACAGAAAAATAAATTCTTGAAGTGGTTTCCAAACTTGTACAACAGCTACACACATATCCACACAGGTGAGTATGTAAAAGTGGCCACCTAGTGAGCAAATATTCTTCTTCTTTTAAAAAACCAAAACAATTCTGAATGAAGAGTAAAAAATAGAAGAGAAAAACGACTACTTACAAAATGCAAAGTAACATCCCAGCCGTGATATGAGGATTTTAAATTATTTAAAAAATTTAATTTCATAAAAAAAATTTTAAAAACCACTCACCATGGTAGAGTAGAATGTAAAGGATCTGAACTGGAAAAAAAGATGTTGGGAGCATCATGATATAAACAGTTTTAAAAAGTCTGGACCTATTCAACAGTGGTCTTAAAAACCTCACTTATATTTTACAGTAGTAGTAGGATGAGAAATAAATGGCTTTTAAGCTGGGTGAAACATAAAAGTCCAAAATACAAGCACAACCAGACTAAAATAAGCCCTACTGTCGACAAGTTGCTACCATCACACACAAACTTCAGCAGTGCTATAAGTATATATTAAATTTTAAAAAAAAATTTTTACTCTCTACACACACAATGGAAACCCCCTATTTATTTTGAAACTATTAAGTCTCCTTTTAAATAACTAATTCCAACATGGTAGATCCAACATTTTAAATCATTTAGCATATTTCAAATGTTCAAAACTAAAAATATTATGGTAAATCAATGCTAAAACTTAATAAATCAGCATCCATATTAAAAAAAAAGGGACTTAATGCAAGCACAGCATATTTGTAGTACAGATAAAGCAAGGATTTAAACAATGGAATAAAAACTCCTTTATTTCCTTTCTGATACCATGGTTAATTAAAATATTGTCCAGTTTAAGTGTCAACTATAATTATCTCTATTCCTTGGCTGGATAGTTTTATAACTTTTACCAGTGACTAATCCAATAGATTATTAAAATTTTACCTGGAAATTACTTTTTTTTTTCAGCATTAACACCTGCATCACCTGCAAACTGTTTAATATTAATGTCTATTACGCTTTTGTACCATATCAAAAAAGTGCATATGTATACATGAAGGGAGTCATGGAGAATAAATTCTCAGAGTTTTCATATTTTGCAGGTGGGAGAAGACACTTTAACTACGTGTTAACATTTCTGATGTGTCCCACCCCTCTATATAGGCTTAGAAAGCTATCAGAATGTATTAATTTTCTTGCAGAGATGCCTGCGAACAAAGCTTTTGTGAAGTTTTTCTATAGCAATGAATGCAATGTATGGGCAGCTTTGTTTAACTTTCTGTCATGATAGAGCTGTTTGTCAAGATCGGTGCAGCCAAAGGGCCTTGGGCAATCATGAGGAGACGGGATTTGTGGCTGATGCACAACAATTAGGACCCCAAACAAACACCTGTGAAATTTGTTGCAGAAATTCAACAAGCATCACCAGAAATTGAATAGGGCAATTCCAATGAAAAAAAGAAGTACTATAATGTTTCCAGGTCTGCTGGCCTACCTGGATAAACTGTAGGTGGTGATGCGTAAGACACTAAAGCTGTTTCCATACAAGATGTGGAGAATGCAGAAACTGCTTCCTGCTGACCAAGTTCAGTAAACTCCTAATAAAACTTTGTTTCAATAAATTAATGTTGGTACACCATTTTTTTTTTTTAAAAAAAAAACTGTTTTATGTTACTGATTTTAGAAGGAACCATTTTAAAAAATTGACAAAATATCAGAGGTGGCATCACATAGCATAAGTGATGTCATAGTGGAAAAAATCTGCACACTTTGGAAATGCATTCTCCATAACCCCCCTCCCCAGTACTGCTTCTGCGGTGTCCCCTGTCAAAACAGGGAAGAAAGTTGCGACATGAGGAACCGCTGCCAGCACAAAACTTCCTGGTGTACTCCAAGCAGCTGGCCTACTGTAGTTCTTCCTTTTTCAGATGTTTGTGGGGGGGGGAACCAAACTGTCCAGAAGAAACCCATGCAGCTGCTGGTGAATAAGAAACCAGTCTAGGAAGGTATTCCAAACCAACTCAACCTCAACCAATATCTGACCTTAGGCCTTCAACCGTAGCCATCCAGTATTTTACTACTCTACCATCGCAATGCCTGACCTCCTGCATGTGCACACTTGCGTCTGTTAACGCGTTGTGGTTTTTGAGTTATAAGCAAGCGGTCAACTTGCATCTGAGTAAGAGCAACTGCATACAAACTCCCCCTTAATCCAAATTTAAATAAAACAGGTCAACTTAAAACTTAGACCAAAAATATCATGGTTCAGTTCCTTCCTATGCAAAGATTAATAACACCTGCAAGAAACTGTTGCATACTAGCCATCCAGGTCACAATGTTCCTGTAAAAATACTTACACTAATAGATTATATATTAAAATACAAAGCAATTAAATAAAATCAATGAGTAAAACCTTTCTCCAAATGTAAACCTGAGATCACAAGAAATTGGAGATATTCACATAACCAAACAGTCATCTTTAATTTTACTTATTAACTTTGATAAAAATTCTGCTATTTGATAATATTTTTTATCTACTTTGGTGGTGACTAACTCAAATCCAGTCTCTTCACATATTTTTTTATTTGAAATATTTCATCTGATATATTTTACTATATAGGAATTGACACTTTCGAAACTTGTTATAAATCTAAAAGTGCAAGACAAATTTTTACCTGTTTTCATAAAATTCAATAACTGGCTACACTATCATCTTCCTTGGACTTACTACTTGAGATAGTATGGATTCTACTCTGCTACAAATTGAAATTTACGGTTGCATGAATAACTTTGCATTTCCTATAACTAAACGGTTAGCTGCTTGTCATACTTCTATTTAAACATGCCTACAAATTCTGTTTTATCATCTAACCACCCCATCAAATACTAGATTCATGATCAGTTCAATCTTGGACATCTCTTTTGGAAGAGTACAGTATTTTGGCAATAATCCCTATAAAAATTAAAATCTATAATCCAAAGATACTCCATATAACAGACAGTCGTCACCTATATTTTTCATAATTTTAAAACCGTGCAGCAGTAAAATGAATTATAATGCAAACTCATCATCTGGCATAAACCACTGCAATTTAACAAAATTGATGCTGAGACTTCAGAGATCTACAATATCTTTTGACTTTCACCAGCTAATATTACAAACACCCACTGTTAGTAAAATATGAGTATAACACACATGTACACATATATATTTCAGAAATATCTCAAACACTCCACACTGGTATCGTAAATTTGCTTCTTTGTAAATACAAAAGATTTGATATTTTTATCAGTACAAGAAAATGTACTTTTTACCGAATAAGAAAATAGATATTTAGATAAGACAGATTGATTACATAGGTCTGATGGTTGAAATCATTGATGGCAGCAATGTCTCACCTAGTGCTGTTTTAGGTTTCAAACAAAAGTCGAGAAATCTTTAAGAGAGAAAAATAGTGAAAAAGAAAACATTTTCGTGTAACTCGAGAAACTTTACATCATTTTTTTTTCCAGAAAGAATATCAACTATATAATGACTCTTTAAAGATACAGCTGTGCTGATTATCTATTTGATTACAAGTGATAACAAACTAAAGCACTAATTTTATAATGTTAGCTGCAAAATAAATACAGTTCACTGGAAAAATTGTTCATGAAATAAAACAACAACAATACAATTATGGAGGCATGTGTGCATCTACACATGCACACGCGCTCAAACAAATTTTTTTTAAAAGCAAAGGGGTATGGTCTGGTACACGATCATAGTACAGTGTTATACTGAGTAAGTATAGTCGTATATAGTATGGAAATATTTTCCACCCAGTAAAAATTCCATGACAACCCAACCATGGTTAACACTTGTGGAACATGTGCGTAGTGATGTTTATCACGAAATACTAAGCTAATTTCTCATATTACAAATGTTGTCAGCAGGTTCACAAATGAAAATCAATCATTGTGAAGCATTTCGACATGAATCCACACACACTCTCTTCCCAAAATAAAAAAATAAACAATTTTATTTTCTATTTAGAAGGAAACAATCCAAATAATTGTTAATTTAACATTCATATTTTAGAAGATATACAAAACAATGTAAAAAAAAATTAAAAACTGAGATTTTTTGGTCATCATTTGGGATAACAAAATGTCCTTTGTACATTTTCTGATTAAAAGTTAAAATTGGAGAAAAGAAAAGATGGTGATGATGTAAAGTTAACCCAACATTGGTGCACTGTAGTAGTCAGCAAGGCAGGAAAGAATGGGTAGTTAGGGCTCCATCCTTGACAGATGTAGGCTATCTTTGTTGATTAGCTGGTAGGGTGATTTCCCTCATTTTTTCCTCCTGCTTTCTGGCTGTGTGGGTTTATTTCAACTCTACTCCCTCTTCTTATCAGAGATTCTCTCATTGAGATAGTGGCACATCAGATACTTTTGGGCTATGGTATGACCTCCCCCATCTGGTTGGAGTCTACAGGTATTGGTTTGAACCAAAAGTGATGTGCAGCCAATAATGTTAATAAAAAAAAACAAAAGATACACAATATATTGTCAAGTAACCAGCATCTTTCTCTCTCATGTACACACACACGTTTATCATAGTAGGTGTAGAAGAAAATGCCTAACATAGTAAAATAGCGATAGATCTGAACCATTTCAAATAAAGAAATTACTCCAACTCATTCCAAGTGTAAGATATATTACAAACAAAACCAAAATAGAACAAAAAGATAAACAAATAATCATTGATGAATATTAAAGACACAATTTATCATAGATTTCTTGAACATACTTTTTTTTTCTTGCTTTGCCAGGCCAGCTTCATCATTTGGGAGATTGGAGCCAGTACTAGAAATCTTGATATATTGGAATGTGACACATTTTGATTTCTTCACAAATTGAATGGAAGTCATACAGAAAAATAAAACAATTTATTTCTTATATAAATCAGCCCACATATTTCACCAAAACTCGCCATTAGAAGAATGACCTCAATTTATACAGGCGCCCTACAGGGAGATAATCATAAGATGGCTGACATAACCAGTACTGGGCATGACCACCCCTAGAGTACATGCAGATAGGGTATCCTCTACACACACTTGAAATAAAGTCTCATGCTCTCCACCTGGTATTGACTTGCCACCCCTAGCCATGCAGAGACTGGGGTAGCTTCAGTAAAAGAGATTCCTGAGGCTGCCAAAATCCATTGTACTGATATTAATTATTAGCTTTAGCTGGCTTTTTGTTGCTTAGCATTATCAAACTCTGATGCCACTTGTTGATAGACTATTTGTCTCAATGTCTCATCTAGATAAACTTTCATGGTCTAAAGTTTTCATTATCTATGATCCCTCTCTACACTTTTCCCACCATGACAATTAAGCTGAACATTAATGGCAGCAGCAGAGCACTTCTTGATGATACCTTACCTGGGCTAATTTAGTACAGCAATACAGGTTACCCAAAGGGAAACCAAGAAATCAGTGACTAGGTTATGGTAATCCTGCATTGAAGTTTGTCTAAGCATCTGACAGCAAACATTGCTGGACCAGAGTAGTCAACACCATCCTACTATGCAAGGCCATGGCATGCATCTAGTAATCTATTAGCTCTATACATATCTGCAGATTGAGGAGGGTCTGTTAACCATTACTGATGTGCATGTATCTAAACAGATGGGATACCATAAATGTGCAAGCATTCTTAAATTGCATGTTTTTATATAATTTTACAGATCAGAAGGGTTCACGTGATGCTAGTGTATCTTTCTCTTGCATTTTCAAACATTTGTTTTAGGTTTATTAGTTTAACTTTTTTAACCATATATTTTAGGTTTATTTAGCAGCTTATATTTTGTTTATTTAGTTGCCTTCCAAGGATTTAAATTGAAAAAAAAAACAACAAAAACCGGTAATTGGATTAACACATTTTCAGAATATTCACTTTCTATCTGATAAACCTTAATGCATACACTAATAAAAGAATATGGCTTCAGAAACCAATCTGTTCGAGTGTTTGAGAAGCAGCCTTGCTAGACAGCAGGGTTGTTGAAGTCAGACCGGCGCGCCAACTGAGTCGTCTTGAAAACACGTGCGCTGGGCCCGCCTCTAAAACACAAGGCCGACTGTCCACAATGGGGCCAGACATGTGGCCCCACAAAGCAGCTCAGTAACCTTCAAGTAATCATCCTTCTCACAGAAGTATGCACTGCACTAATCCAGAGCTTTTGATGTTCTCAGTCCCGATGACTGCCAGTCAAGCTATTTTTGCAGGGATATAATTACAAGGAAAATTAATTCCAAAAATTACAACTTTGTGAGGGAGCAATGTCAAGCTAACCAAACATTACTACTAATAAAAACCAGACACCCAATAAATAAAATTTGCCCAAAAGCGGTTGAAGTTGTTTTAAAAATTTATTTATAATCACAACAAAAAAAAAATAATCAATTTTCAACACAGAAATATTTATTACATTCAGTTCACTAAATCTAGCTAATACATAAAGGTAATTTTTTAAAATTCTTTGTACTTTAAAGGAGAGCTAATATTTAAGAAAGCTTCAGGCTCACAGGATAAATGCCCAAATTTGTAGCACAGCCATTTTTTTTAACCTGAACAATTCCCAGATTCCTCTCAGCAGGAAAGTTAAATAATATGCCGAAGCATTTTATTCAGAATTTTTAGTTTTGTTATTTAAATTGTTTCATTAGTTTTACGCCCCCCCCCTCTAAATATTTCTCAGTCATATATAATGCTTTAGGAATATCCTGAAGCTTGGACGACAACCAGGGGGGTTGGGGTCACTCAGATTTCAACAAACTGTAAAGAGTTAAAACTACAATCAATAGTGGTACAACATTGGAAGAAAAAAAAGGGTGGTGTTAGGGTTAACCTGGGGCTTTTGTACACTATCCTGACTGGCAGGGATTTTAAGGCATTTGTTTTAGGGATCTTTCCCTAATGATGTTTACAATTATTCAGAACTTCACCAGCCATCAGAGGACGAAAAGGAGGATATAAATAGGCACAAAAGAGTTGGCAAATATATATATATATATTTTTTTTTTCTTTGTTTCAAAACAATGAAATTAATCTTTATTATTTTAATAATAAAACAAAAAAAATATAATTGTGATTTATTAAATATAAAGTATTTTCGGGAATATTTTCAAATAGCAGATTTCAATGTAGGACACGAGGGTTCCATGTTATAAGAATAATTTTTAGAAATTACCTGAACTGCAGTTAGTGGGGGGGTTAATTTACAAGATATTCAAAATAACTCAGCTTCTTGAAGAAAATTATTAATAAAAATGATCTTATAATAACAATACTCAATTAATATACATTAATGGTAAAAGTTAACAACATACAGCTAATGAATGCTCCCTCTTATTTGCAAGAAGGTGAAGTCTGCACTTAAAATAGGGGATTTTAATCAAACTTTAAAATAGATTTTAAGTTTTGAAAAATTAATGTGGAAAACCCAATCTTATTACTTGACTTGTACAATAAAGGAACACAGTTTGAATGGTTTAGAATTTTCTTATAGTTTCTGTTTTAATAATTTTCTGAAAATTCTTGCAAATTTAATTTAAAAGAAATCCCTATAAATTTTAAATATAATGTTTGTTTCAAACTTAAGATACCAATAATAATGACAAATAGTACCAAACACCTAACAAGATTAAAGGTATGACTAATGGAATGCTCTCAAACAGACTATACTAAGAAATGACAGGTGTTTATTTTATTTTCTTAAATGAAATACATTTTAAAATATTTGTTTACTATTTCATTCAATATAAACATTGAAGTATGTTATCATTTAGCACTCAAAATCCAAATAAGTAATGCAATTGTTACCAAGAAGAGGCTAATATACTAGATTTTCATTCAACAGCCACAAATTTTCTTTCTGTCAAAAAGAATAACATTCTGATATTTTATACTTGAAATTTATCAATGACCGCTTCAAAAAGTTGACAACAGTAATGAATGTGATAAATGTACTAAATAGCTCGGTTTTGTAATAGTAGAACAGACTGCTAAAAATACAGCTTCCATTGTATGTGAACAAAACTTGAATTAAAAGAAAGCCCTAACATATACTGGAGTTTTTAGCTAACAAATCTGACCTGATGCATTGTATTGTGAAAACATGAAATCTAGCCAATTCTTTTACATCAGTTAATTGTCCCCTTTGCATCTCATTAAAAAACTTTTAAAAAGTCTGATTTTATCTAGAACCTTAGGTGATATATATATATAAATAAAATAAAAACTGCATACTCTATTACCTATTTAAAAGTAAAGACCATATATGCTTCTAGCCATCTTTACTGTTAATCCAACACTGCTTCAGATAAACCCTAATTAAACTGTCTTTAGAAAATGAGGTAAAGTCCCCGCGCAATTTCTAACAGTTCAATAAAGTTTACCAATTAATTATCAGAATAGTTTTTTTTCATTATTCAGGAAAAAATGAAGAATACTGATCACTTGCAATCTGTAGAAAAGTTTTAAGCAGCTTTACCAAGTTCAGCAAACAAAGTGAAATTGAGAGAGATTATCTTGCATTCCTTGGTAGCAAACAAATGTTAGACACACACGCACATAGGAAAGAAACCCTACATTAATGGTGGATGAATCTAATGTGATACTTTTTCAATATCCAAAACTTCAAAAAATAAATGTTGAATTCCCTGAAGTTGTAAAGTTATTTTAGCAGTAGTAATTTCTAATTAAACATATAGACTGACTATAAATGGATGCCATATGCTTTGTCAAAGCATATGACATCTTACCCCTGTAACAGCTAACCCCAGTCAGCCCTATATATGCCACAGTTAAATTGTCTAGGCTGCTTACTGTAGTGACTGAAAATGCAGCTTTGAAATACCTTGTCTTTTATGGTAATATCTTTCATGAATTCCTCTATACAGTATATACCAGAGCTTGGAGCTCAGTTTAGTTTGGTAAATAATCCATTTTGGTAGCTGAGTATCTTAGCACAAACCATTCAAATATACAAAAGAAACAAAAACGCACTATGCAACAACATCTACCAGCATCTATAAACGCACTGAAATAGGTAAGTGTCAGCACTTTGAAATCAGTCTCGATACACAAAAGAAATTTTGGTTTCCTAAATACAATCAATCATTTTTCCAGAAGAAATAAAAAGATGCTGATGCAGATGCTGATTCAGCAATCTCTACAATATCTCATATATAATATTGTAGCAGTTAATTTACGTCTCAAGCGTTTTAGCCAATTGTGTAATTGACAGTGGTGTTTTTCAACCAGGATGCACTGAATAGCCATAAGGTGTGGCAGGGTTAGGGTAACAGCAATTCTAATGAAGCTGTCATGGCCTGTTTACTGAGAGCAAGAGAAATTCAGCATAAACTTATCAAAACGGAAAAATGCTATTTGATAAGTCACATGAAAATGCTAATTATGATTTCAGACTATTACGTGTATGTGCATATATTAAAAAAAAAAAAACAGCTAAATTAAGATTTTTAAAAAGTCTTTATCAACTCACACACCTTTGGAAATAGGACTTCGTTTGCTCCAGAATATAAAACAGTTTAACTCTTGGCAATATAAAACTCAAAAATGAACACCAAATAAACGATTCATTCAATGAACTTCATGAATTAATTAATTAAAGTAGAAAGGAAAAAAACAACAAGTAACCATATTTTTGGAAGAAATTTGTTTTGTCATTAAAACATTTTTTCCTTAATTCATTGCAATTGTACTTCAGAATTAAAAGCCAGTGTTTTATAAAGGTATTTTACAAAAATCTAAATGTAAAATTTTTTTAACCAATAATATCTAAACTTAGTTTTCAATTGTCTAATTTTAATCTGCTTAAATTTTTTTTCAAACTTGAACATTTATAACCTATTTATTTATAGTAAATTTCACACTGGCTATTTGTGTTAAACAGTGCCTTTAGTGTGGGGGAAATTTGTCGTAAATTATTTTATTTGCTGATTTATTATTATTATTATTATTATTATTATTATTAAATGAGAAGACCAAATGTAATAATTTGTGATTAGCTCAAAAAGTTTTGTTCTTGTTCTTATTATAACTTAATAAAGGTAAAAAAATTGCTTTTATTTTGCAAAAGAGAAATCTTCTATGTACTTTTCTTCTAAAGTTCTTGAGTGACAAATAAGCAAAGTGTTCATGTAAAATATATGCCACAGCTTCACCTTTCATGGTGGCTTGTATTCAAGCCAGAGGTTATGTTATAAAGCATCAAAATAGAGTATATTCAAGCCTTTTCGGTCAGGGATTTGTTGTTGTTGTTGTTGTTTTTTAAAGAAAAATGATCACTTTATGTACGTTTACACAGTTTCAATATTTCCTGCCACACATTCCAAACAAAGCGTTCCCAACAAAACATTCCACAAGGCGACATTAAAAAAAAAAGTGTCTTTAGGAATGTATGCACCCTAAGAGTAAATATGTTTATTTTCTTTTCCTTTCTTGAAAAATTTGACAAGAAAATAAATGTAAATAATAAAAAAAAAAAAAAAAAAAAAAACCAAAAAACAACAGGTTGCAAGTCTGTCTGTCTGTCTGTCTGTCTCTCTCACACGTACACACTATTTAGATAATTCTAAACCATATTATTTCTACAAAGAAAGCCATATTTAACTTACAGCGTGGTTGTGATAAAGAAAACAAGTAAGTAAATTTAAACAAAAATAAAATTAAAGAGAATGTTTTTGGATGTAAAGTTTCCATACTTAAAACATTTCTAACAAGTTATTACTACTAACATCTGAAACCTGGTGAATAGTTTAAATACTTTGAGAGTGAACTAACAGGCGATGGTTTCTTTAACGAGGATATTTAATCTGGACTGAGAAAAACAAGTGTCGCATGTTGGTGACTTGATATCCAAGTTTGGAATCAATGTGGCACAAAATAAGAAACAAATAGAAAATTGTATGAAGCTGTGGTTGTCTCAATTCTATTGTATGGCACCAAAACATGGACTTGGTACAGATGTCATGAAGGAAATAAATCAGTTTCCCTACAGACATTTTTGGAAGGTTTTTTTCTTTTAAATATTATTATTATTATTATTAAGTGGTATGGTTCTGTCCATGCTAGAAAGAGCAAAAATACCATGTGATGAATACATAGTAATGAAAGAAAGTCCATTTGAGGTGGTTTTGTCATGTAGTCGGAATAGATGATAGTGTTCCCACAAAACTATAATATAGCAAACTCACACCTGGTACATGAAATCAAGTGGACAAAGGAAAAGATATAAAAGTTTTGTACAAAAAAAATACACATCAACCTTTTTGTTGGGCTCAATCCAGATAATTTCAAAGTAGCCAAGGATCATTCAAAATGCTATGATATGGTTTTTCAATGGTGTTAACAACTTGAAATAGACAAAACATCTAATTTGAAAGCCAAGGTCACTGCTAGAAAAGTATCTTTGCAACAATGTGCTCAAAACGTGTCAACACCAACATTCATCTGTTTTACAATCCTGTCTTTTTAAAAGTAAGTAAAAAGTTGTCTTAGCTATTCAATGTCTTCAACTTAAAATGAGAATTTTTTTGGTAAAATTTATAGAAAACAAACCAATTGCCATTACTCAACAACAAATTGTACTCAGTCAATTAAAAAGGTACAAAATTCAAAAATTTTTAAAGTTATAATCACTTAAAAAAAATTTTTTTTTTACAAACTCTAATAACAGACAATACCAGATATGGTTTTGAAGGAAACAACTGCGAATCGGAAGAAACCAAAAAAGCAGCTATTAACAGACTGGACCAATAAAAAGCCTTTTGTCATTCTCGTATCAATGATCAAAATGTTCATAACGTTGAAGCTGAACTAAATTAAATCTTTTTTGATGTTCATAGATAAGTCTGGTTTAATTCTTTTATTATAATAAACAGCTTGCCAACCAAGCACGAATACTCATATACAGGATGTCCCTAAAGTTGTATGCGAAGTGCTGGACAGAATTCTTGCTTTATTTGTGAGATACTTAAAACATGATGCACTACAATGTGTGTTCAAAATGTCCACCATCGATATCCACGCAGGCATTGCAGCATGTATACTTAGCAGCAAAACATTTTTACAGGAATAGCTAGCTGTTGAAGGATCAACAGTCCTCTGTTAGAGTTTGTGGATAGTAGCTGCTGGTTTTGTAATGCACACCTTGTCCCTTAACACACCCCGCAGAAGAACTATTTGATGGTGAGAGATCTGAACTGATTCAAGTTGTCCCATCCACCACCTAGTAAAGTCAAAAAATTCTGTATATTTTTTCCAAACACTGAAAACAGATGTCAGGGATACAATGCTGCACTATATGGTACTTTTATCTGTTAAGCTTCTGAATAAGATGTTTTAATAATGAGATATTATATATATCTATATATGCTTGAGATCTATACAAAAATATTGATATTACTTAATTTTATTAATCTAATTTGGGATTCATAAGAAAGATGGTTTTCAGGCTTTTTCTTACAAGTTCAGTGTTTACCCTAATGCACTTGATTTAGTTAATGTGGTTTATTTTATAAATTTTTTCATCCTTTTGTGTTCAAGTCTGCTAAAAGTGGTGTGTTACCTAGTTTGTTTATTTACTTGATATGTGATGGAATCCAACAGTAAATTCTTTCCTTCTGGTCATGTGAAGGCTTCCAAGTGTTCCTACCTTGGATCTCTCATCATTTAGCTGGTTGGACAGCAGTGGAAAAACATTAAGGAATGCCTCCATGAACAGTAGTAACAACAATGGTAAGGAGAGGGAGTTCATGGAGTGGAGTTTGAGTCATCTGCTGCTGATCAACTGTGCCAGTATTTTCATACTCTGCTGGCCCAAAGATTGATGTCCCTGATGACAAGAGGCTGGTAAATTTCTTCTATGAGCTGATACCAGAAGATTTCTTCCACCACATGACTGAGTCTAACTTTATGCCAGGCAGACCAAAAGGAAAGCAGACAGAGCTGACAGCAGCTGAATAGACACCACCAGGAAGACCCACAAAAAGCGTTTGTAGCAGTAAACATAAGTATAATTCTGTGCCATCCACCAAAGATTATTGGAATAAGGATGACAGAAATAAAGCTGAAAGTATTGACAGTGAAGAGAAATTGAATCAAAACTGACAACTCTGTGATAAAATTTGGTGATCTTACTCTCTATTTTCTACTTTCTGCACTAGAAATTAAATTTTACTTTTTAATGTGTTTTGTAATAATTCTAATCAGGTAGGTGCATTTTGAGCAGCCATCCTGTAAATTGTCTGAACATTTGCACATGTACTGCATTTCCTGAATGAAAATTAAAGATATAAATCTGTGTGAAATTTCTACCATGCACAAATAGAATATTGCCCTATATTAGAATGGTGCACCCATATCCATTCACAAAATCTAAAACTCATGAAAACAGGAACTCTGCCAAATTTCTGAAAGAAAATCCCACAAGCATAAATCACTTTTACACCAGAGAAAATGGTGTAGCAGATCCAATCACAGTATCTGTTACATCCTGGCATTGCAATTATGGACAAGCTGATTTTAAAATTCTCCTTCTAAAATATTAGATATCAATATTTCTTTACTTTCCTATCTAACTGATTGGTAACAAACCAGGAAAAAACACTTTGCTAATTACGATCATTAATTTGGAACCCTGATAGTAATTGTACTCTTTAAATTTTATTTTGTGTATCATGAATTGATTAAAATAATGATTTTTGAAAACTAGTCAAGAAAATGGTCTATATCAATTTGAAAAACAAATAAATTACCTTCTCTGAAACTAATGTGTTAACCATGAAAATCCTAGGTATTTATCATCTAAAGGAACTCCTAATATCTGTTAACCTTTCGAAGATTTGCTCATATATTTACAGGGAGTGGATACTGTTCCTTACAAAGTAATCCCTTAAATATAAATTTCCAAGGTTCTGCAGTCTACAAAACCTTGGAAAGATTTTAATGGGATTATTCTGATAAAATTAATAACTACTCCCCATAAATATATAGGTGTACTCCTTAAACGGCTTAAAAAAAAACACTCTTTAAAAAGTTAATAAACACAACAAATTACTCCATAACTAAAATGTCCTTGTAATAACTTTCACATATTAATTTCAAAAAGACCAGTAAATTTAAACTTTAAATGCTTTTTAATATGTACAGGCAAAGTCATAGCTCTTCTAACAAGACAAATAATTTCGTACAGTGCTGTATGGAAATTAATTTTGCATCATCATAGTGTATTGTAAGGTGCTATCAAGGGATCTGTAGTCATTACTTTTTCCACTCTCAGTTCACAAGAGCTCAAAAAAAGACAAGATAGCAATCTTTGAAGTATCAATATTAGAATGCTTTAGCATTGAAAAATCAAATCATTGAGATTAATTCCTGCCAAAATAATTTGAAGATCATGTTTAACATATGTGCATTTATTTTGTAATGTTTGTATTATAACTGTTTGAAAAGTAGTTTCATTATTTGGTTGGCATACCTTTTAAATCATGCAGAGTTTATAGATGTCAGTCAGGGCATATCTAACAGACCATCAATGGTGACTTGGTCCAGATTTTCCCATAAATATTGTATGTATATTCCTTAAATTGCTGCTCTGTTGGTCTTGGTCACTTGGCCTTTAGTCGTCTATCAGAATGCTAGGTGCTCAATGGGCTTTGTATTTAGGTTTGTGGGAACAAAAGAAGCAATTGCACTCTATTTTGTGTCTTTCAATCTCCGGCGATTCTGGATGTGTGGGATGTTGCTCCATCTATGTTTTGAACATTGCCAGTAGCGTTTATTGAGCAATCTGTGCAGAATTAAGCCACAGCTAATTGGTAGTCTAGTGGCAGACTACTGGACTGCTTGGCTGAGAGCCCGAGTTTGAATACAAGTTGGGACCAGCTTGGTTTAGCACACCAGCCTGGAACAGTTCCTTCTTGCTTTTCTTTGAGCTAGCAATGTGGATTTCCTCCAAGTTCTCTGCTTTTCTCCCACATCTAAAAAATAGAATTCTAGTAGGGTTTTTTGGTACCTTGGTGGAGGTCCCTCAGGTAACTCTTGATCGGCTTGCACCTTGACCACTGCTCAAGAGTTCCCCACCTGTACCTAGGTAACCTGCTTGGTCACGAAGGTTGTGATAGTCAAAACCTTCCCCTTCTAGCTCACAGCTACAACATGACCTTGGATCTCAAAAGTCAGCACAAGGCTTTCCAAGAAGAACTTCCACATCCATGCTGCAGTAAATGTCAACTGTCATTGCTAATTTGCCAGACATTAGTTTGTTGTGTGTGTGCATAATGATAGTGGCAGCTGAACAGGTCATTGTCATGCAGTGATTACATCTTCCATAAACAGACAAATTATTTCATGCACAACAGTTATGGACAGCAAAAACTGACTGCAATACAGTTTGCACTAATCAACTAATTACCTGACTCCCCCAGATAAATAAAAAAAAAGTATCTCAGCTATCACATTCTGTCACCATCTCACACTTTTGTAAGAAAATGTATTTGCCCACTTACAGGAGAGATGGACAAATATGCCAATTATGAACAAACCTTCTCCTTTTCTTTTTCCTTTACAGATCTTCAAATTATGTCAATAAGGCTAGGACCAATTTTCCATCAACTTAATAAAAGACTACTTTAGCACTTCAAAAGAAACCTAACCATCTGCAACGGCTTTAATCCAACAAAACACCTACTGCAAAAGATGAAATTGTCTAAAGTTATAATTAAATCAATATTGAAAATACTTTAAAATGTTTTTATTAAATGTAGGTATGTTGTGATTTGAATGCAATGGTGTTCACTGAATTTATAATACAATTTCATAATTGACCCTTTTTCATGTAGATAGTGTCTGGAAAAAAAAAAGGAAATCTATCAGAGACACACTATAAAGAAATATAACTTTCAAATGGTTGTCTCTATTTAAAGACTACTGTTCAAGTTATGTATAACTTAAGATGAATTTTATGTATTTCATCTCTCCTAAGGCCTGATAGTGAAAAAAGAATCCGGTACACAAGGTTACAATGTTTTCCATACAAATGTAAAATTTTTCCAGTTACATTTTCTTTCATTAGTCTATGGAAATCTATTTATAATAAAGTACACCTGGCACTACCTAGATTATATTAGTTGATGTGACTGTATTAAGAAAACATCTAGTCACTTATACAATGATGACCTTACTACACAATAAACAATAAGCTACTACAAGAGATATATAAAGCATGGCTCCTTGTGCCCTATTACTGTAGAAGGAATCCGTACTTACTGCAGCACAATTAATGCTTTTCAGAATACTTTCATATATATATATATATACATCGATCAGTCATAACCTAATTGTTTCTGGTAGTAAACAAGCTAACTACTAAATATATCTATAAGAAAATAAAGAAAGAAACAAAACTACATTAAAGCATTTATCAAGGTCATTTAGCTATTGTTTTTTTTTTTTAAAAAATCCCTGCTGGGAAACAGTATTTGTTGCTTATCCTTTCTTGAGCAACTAGTTAGCTATATGCACCAATCTAAAGAATACAGATACATAATTAAAGCAAATTAACAGTTTATAATGTGCAATTCTAAATACTTATTAACAAGATAATATAAAATCAAAGAAACTAGATAACATTATCATTTAAAATATTTGCATAATCTCTACCTAATAAAACAAATCACAAAGTCACTGTTTATCTCAGCTAGAAAAAGTAAAGAATATCTTAATCAAGGGAGACAAGTTTGAGTTGAAGATTTATTTCCCTGTAAGCATCATATTGTCATCACTTCTGCAGAAGTGGCAGGGAATACAAATGAAACGTAGTACTTTTAGTAAGGTTCCTGTTTTTAATTTTTTTTTTTATTTGCAGTTCATACTGTTTGATACTTGGCATACCCTAAAACAGAAGAGTTACCAAATCACGTTAAAGCAACCAAGTAATGATGACTAATAAAGATATGATAGCATATAGACATACTATAGATCACAACACAAAAATGTATTGCCGTTTAAAGTCCACTGACCTCTGCACTTTCTACTTTAGATAGGATAAGCAAAAGCCGCAAAAAATAGAATGACCTTAGAAAGCAAAAAGACAGTAAAATGAAAATTCATTTCTTTGACAACTGGACAAATTGAACCAGACTTTAAAGTGCTGATAGAATAGACTATCAAAGTTTAAAGTTCAAACCATGCCCCTGCTTGCTTGTACATGAGATTCTGAAATAAGATACCAAAGCAGCATACAATTATCTCTGTTATTATGTTCAACTTCTGATTAAATAAAAACTTTGCTAAACAAATTTAGCAATGATATTTCTATTTAAAATCTGCCACTTAGAAGTGCATAAGAAAAGCTTTTGATGCTTTGTCCCTGGATAAACAGATACTTAGAGAGGCTATTACTGATTCCGTAAAACATGCCTTAAAAAGCACTTAGAGAAATCTGATTGACCAAAGGAAGATAATTCATATTCTAAGCAGCAAAGATATCTATCACTTCATTTTAACTCGGCAAATACCACAGATTTTATTAATTTCTTTTTTCGCACAAAGCAAAAAACCTTCACTTACTCCTCCACCATTTCTTCATTTTGAAAGAAACTCCACTTTCCAATCCTTTTTATTTTATTTTAGTATAATAAAAAATAAATTGTTAAATCATTAACTTCTGCTAAAAGAAGACAAGTAGCTTGTTGAGACCATAGTGAGATGTGTCCTTGAGACACCAAAATTTCTTTACCACAAATTTTCCTTTCATTTATCAAGCAAAAGAACAGATCTGAGAAAGCTTTGATGTCAAACTAAATATCACAAAGCATCTCCTGGTTATCTGGGGTACAGCCAGTGACAGTTGACAAAAGGGGTGAAAGCTAGTCCCTGCTGGTCACTGACATGTGGGGGAACCTTCATTCACCCCCCTTTAAGCTAATGAATGCGACATGTTACAACAAAGCCAACACAAACAGCCAGATCCTGTGAAGCTCCTGAACATGTTGATGGTCAAGCTGATATAAAAGAAAAGGCTGGCCTTTAAAGCAACACTGTCCATACTTTAAAACTGTGTGGATGTTTGACTGGGTTCCTTGCCAGAAAACTTGAAAGAGAAAAGAGAAGAGTGTTGTGTGCAGTGAATGTGGAGGGAGGGAGGAAGGAAAACAGCTTCATACTTGCCCAGCATATTAACTCCTTATCAAATATTTATTTGTACACTTACAACCATTTGAACAGAGTCATAAAAATAACTAGAATTATAAATGAACCAAAATCAAAAATTTTTAATGTGATATAAAAACCCGTCAATCTCCCATTTTGTAAAAAATCAGGACACAGCACAGAAGAAAAACTTTTGTTTAATAAATGCTGTTGCTTTCAGTCTAAATAAATTTATTTACATATTAATAATTTTATACAGCTCGAGTGCATGTTTACTCTTGTTGTGACTAGCACACATTTTGTAAAATATGCCTGAGTGCGATTTCCACCTTTGATCGATAAGTGGGCTCTCTCTTCCCTTAGAACTGAGCACAACAAAGACTTAGTATAATGGAGGTGCATGTCTCTATCACGGTTTCCAACATATATTTTGGAAATTTGGTCCCTTCTTTTGTCTTTGTAACAAAACTCTCACCTTTCTTTGACAATTAAACATAGGCAGAAACTCCATACTGCTGTAGAAAATAATTAAGACAAACTAAATTCAAAACTTATAATGTTTATATCAACCTACAAATTACCATTCAGCAAAGTAAAATATACCATATTTTTTTGGTGTATAGGTCAGTACTCCCCACAAACATCCAGGCTTCAACTTATATTCAAATAAACTTATCTATGAATAGAGTCATTGAAATTGTCATTAAATTTTTTTTTTTTTTTTTTTGTTAAAGCAAAGTATGTTATTTTCTGAAATACACTGTTTTAAAATTTTTTTTTCATTTGAAACAGACTACAGAAATTATTGTCAGGAATGTTTGCTGATCAAGTGAGCAGTTAACTATTATTGCACCACCAGTTACGTTCTATCCATCTCTTTTAGTACCTCCAACAAATCTCTCAACTCAAAACGCCTCCAGTAAAGCCAAACAAGCTGTACACAGCAGCCTTTAAACTGGAAATTTTAAGTTTGCTGAAAAAAATGGTGGCAAGATGGGCTGCACACAGGAAATATGTTGTCGGCAAGAAATATGCTAGGGACTCAGCTGCAAGGCTAACATGAAGGAAGGTTGGAGGAATATGTGCTAACCCAATGAATGCCAAGTGTCATGGACTCAGTACTAAGGCCAAACAAATTGCAAATGATGACAACCGTCTTTATATTTTTCCCTATCTTCCACTAATGTACAATATTCACCATGATGGTTTCCTATAGGTATGTATCATGCTATCAAAAATGAAAATGTGGATTGAATTTTTGAATTTTAGCGTATTGTAATATCTAAAAATCAAATAAAAGTGTTGAGGATAGATAAAACTGACACATCTAGTTTTTTAAAGCAGGTGATTCAACACAGAGTAAATGACACTGGATTACCTGATAATCACTGATATCATGCAGTAAATGAAAAAAAATAGACACTGGACTTTCAATACCAAAACCAATAATAATGTTTGTAGTTTGTTTCAAATATCTTTCGATAATTACAAACGTGTTGAAAAACTATTTCAACATCCCATTTATCCAGAAGATCATCTAACAAAGTAGTTCAATAATATGCACAAAACAGCTAATTAATATTTATGAGCCAAGAGATACTATAAACAGCAATCTGATGCGATAGTGTTATGAAGGATTTGACTGGTTGAAAGTTTGGCTAACTACCACAGTTGATCTAGCCCTCTTTTATACTCCAAACCGACTTATCTATAAACAAAGGAAATAAAAATAGGAAAATTAGCCAATTCAACTTACACTCCACAATGATAGATAACCAATAAAAAATACAGTATATTATTACTTGTAATTACAATTACCATTTGTTCTTTTAGATTTTATTTCTAAACAATTTTTATTTATTATTATCATATTTTTATTCCTAGCTATGTAATAGCTGACAGATATATAAAAAATAATGGCAACAAATAAATATTATGCATGATTACATAACAAATAATTAGATTTTTGGACAATGATATCATTGACAAAGTTAAACAATTACCATCTGCACACTTATTTATTTTTTTTTTGACTGATTTTTTTAACGCATAGATGTCAGTATTTTTAAGTAATTCTCCCTATCAGTCATGTACTATTTATTCTTGAGAAAGGCAAACGAAGAATTGAGGAGATATATATATATATATAAAAGAAAAAAAATGTATTATAAACCCTGAAGTTCCAAATTTTTTACGATGATATAGTTTCTGTTTTTGGCAGAAGTATCATCACATTAAATAAATCTAAGGCATCTTTCCTTTCACTGTTGGGGGTGTGGTTTGCACCTTGAGTTAAGCTTACCATGGCAAACTGACCAACCAGCTGTTATGTTAAGCTGATGACTTATAATTCACAGGCAATAATAGGCTGTTAATCATCGAAGGGGGTTAGGGTTACCGAGTTCTGGTAGAACCACAGTCACACGCATGTGAAGAGTAGGTGCAATTGTAATCTTGAGCTGAATGAGAGCGAGAGAGAGACCAATAAAAACAGTAGCAGCAGTTTTAAAAATGAAGTAGGGATGATGGTGATGATGGAAAACCAAGACTTGGCATTCCATTGAGACACTTTACTTTTGTTAGACAAAAAAAAAATTTAGGAAAAACCAACACACACACACACACACGCGCGCGTGCGTGACGTGTGGAATGGCATCATCAGTTTTTCGATACTAACCTACCATCTCTCATAATCTACGATACTTTCACTTAAACTCGACAAAATAGTTTACCTTGTCACTTGGTTTTGATGACGACACTGTAAATAAAAGCGACATTTTCACAATAGCCTTTTTTTCCCTCTCTCTCTCTTTTTAATACTTTCTTCAGCCCGACAAAGACCCCATACGTAGGTGTTTTCCACCAATATTCCAACGACTTTAAGATTTCAGTCTCTACATACCAAATTCTCTCTTTGTACAAAATACCATTCAAAAATACTTTGAAATAAAGATTTAAAAAAAAAAAAAAGCTGAAATTTTAAATGCCAGTTACCTGAATATTTTGGGTAACTCTTTAAAATAAGCATTCCCAACTTGTCTTAAAATAAGGAAAGAAGAAACAAGTCCCAGGTCTCAGATTTTAAGCCTCCTTTTAGTTAAAGTGGAAGTTTTTCCACAAACCAGGTAAATGATATAATTAGCACACCTTGCTTCAAACAGTTATTCCTTTAACACAGTAATTCTCTTTTTTACCCAAACAATAACACAAATTTGCTTCCTCCTCATTAACATTTGTTCAGAGAGATGGATATGGAAAATACCAATTCATAATGATAAACTTGCTTCCTTTTGACTAATTAATGTCTTAGGGAAAATCCACAAGTATCGAAACAACAGGAAAACCAAATGGCAGATGTTGGCTGGTCGATGAGGGAGAGAAGGATATTTCAATAATCTCAGGAAGATTTTGTCAATAGAGAAACCTCCCAAGTCAAAGTTATCAGCAAGGTCCTCACGAACAAAACGGTGTTATTTTCTGAAAAACTTTTAATATTATTTTCGTGAAGCACATTACAGAATCCCCCCCCCCCACCACCACCCAGTTATCTTAGCTCCCCTGCTGCGGTTAGTTTCTGGCTACACAACGCATGGCTTGCTTTCAAGTTAGGTTGTCCTGCTCATGCAAAAGTTCACATATGACGGGAGGGGGGTGGTGGTGGAAGAAGTGAAACTTTGTAATATGTGCGCATCACAACATTTTACTGCTTCATGTAGCTTTTAAACCCCACCCTTTAAGTCCACAAAAACCAACTACCCTAACCATCACCTGCCTTCCCTCCCTTTTTTTAAAAAAAAAAAAAAATTTAAATATTTAAAATTACTTCCTCATATAATTCTAGATGTTACCATTTTCAATAAGCTGAAAACTGAGAGGTGAGACACACACATATATACGCAAACTGTTTTGCTTTCGAAATGTAAATTCAGGCACAGATCTGGAAATCCCTGACAATTTTCAGAATTTTCTTTTAAACACCTCCCCGATGGTTCAAATGACACTTAGGTGTAGCTACAGTGTCCCCCCCTCCTCTCACTTATCTCTGCTATTAATGTAACCGTCTCTTTCTCTTTCACATTATATTCAAATAAGAACTGTGTATCTTAAAACAGAACCATCATCAAACCCATTTTTACTTCCTCCCACCCCCTTTTCCTGCTCAGTATACATCCCTGCCATAACCTCTACCATAAAATGCCATTTTGAATAAACTTGGGTTCCAGATAATTTTACCCCATCAGGTTATCAGATGAAAGCTAGCATTTCGCTACTGGCAGCTGAATGATGTTGCTACATGTGCAGGACATTTCTGTCAGTCAGAGGGTGACTAGCATAGATATTTCTGAGCAACATATCCATCAATAACATCTAACTTCTTAAAAAATAAATAAATAGTTTTCTAAAATATGCAGTAATATTTTTTTTTTTTCCTTTATAAGATGGCAAAACAAGAAAAGAAAGAAGAGTAACAGTTTAGATAATAGACTTAATTACCTAACATTTTCATATGGATATTAAAATACCAAAACAAAGGTTTATGGTATAGATTGTTTAAAAAGGTCTACTCACCTCTTCCACAAGTTTCTGAGCATTCTGTAAATCCGGAAATTCTCCATTCATACAATGGCTGTTCAGGTGGAAAGGCATCGTTTATAAAGGGCCTGCCATGTCTTCTGGATGGTGAAACTTTTCTGTTTCCAGTTACTTTTGCATTTCCTGGATTTACAAGCAGATTTGCTTGCAATTGAGATGACTTGTTGATTTTCTCTAATGGAGCAACTGAGCCAATCTGTTGAGAAGCTTGATCTATATACCTGCGATTGTAAGCACCTCGAGCAGACTGTGACTGAAATCTGGTGGGTGAGGAATCCACATGGTAATTGCTTACAGAGTCATCTGGTGCCTGGGCAGGTCGATACTCATGATTCCCCAGTCTATGCTGCTGGAATGAATCATAAGGTGGTATATACTCAGGAGGTTGCCCATAATTGATACTCTTATTACTAGGATTTATTCTGTCTTTGTTTGACACAATTATAGGCTGCTGAAGAACCTGCTGTCTCCTCTTGTTGTTCGGTATCCCTTCAGAGCCTAGATGCAATGACTGCTGATGCCTGTGTAAATGACGTCTTTGTTGGTGGTGGTGTCGATGGTGTCTCTGGGACAAAGTTCTGCTTGAGGTATTTTTAGCAGAATCAATGGTTTTCATCACTTTCTTCATTATGTCCACTGGAACAGTGTATTGGTAAATAATTCCTGGATTCCTTCTATAGTATAAAATCTAGGGGAAAAAAAAACCAACCAATCAATCAGCAATAAAATTAGGAAAAGAGAGGGTCATTCATCTGCTATACATTTTATTAGCTAACTGGAGAAGTTATATTCCAGTGTGTTTAAACTACTGGATATAAAGACAGAATAAACAAGTACTTATTTTGAAGCAGAAAGCAGTTATCTAAATGTTAGTAACCATGCTGCATTTTGAAAAGCATATCTAGATATATTTTCTGAATTTTTATGAGTAAACAATTAATTTCTAGAAGGTGATTTATATAAATTCTTTATTATTTGAACTCATGAAAAACAGCTCTCACCTACTAGGAATGGTTGAAACAAAAACCTAAACTCCCAGACAATCACTGACACTATTGCTAATTCATCTGATTTGACGTTTTACACAAGAAAAAAATGATTTCCATCAATTTACTCATGAGAAGAAAGAGATTAATACTGATGACATTTATAAGTCCTATTCAGGATGCATTAACAATAACAATGCCACTCTATATCTAACGTTAAAATTGTTGCTGCAATTTATGTTACTCTCTAGCATGTAAATCCTCTTCGGTATATTTGTAACTCTTTTTGGACCATATTCGTGTACATAATCAGAATGTTTTTTTAAGGGATGCCCATTTGTTCTTTTCTCGTCTACAAACAGGTCTAATCATCAGCTTCTCGTCTTGTTTCAGTTGTATAACTTTACGTAAAAGTAATCAGTGCTTTAAAATAAAAACGCAACAGAATTTTTTTATTAAAAAAAAAAAGCTTTATGAAGAAAATTTCCATGTGTAAGGCAAAGCAGGTTCCTGACTGCCTGAAACGGTTATTTAAGCACAATACTACAAGTCGTATTATTATACAAGTGAACATAGAAACTATATTTTCTATTTAGAAACCATCATGGTTTGTACAAGACATCACAGTAGAAAATCAAGAATAAATATATTTTTATAATTTATATGGCTGCCAGCTAAATAAATTCTTTCGTCAGTCAGCTCGTCTGGTGTGAATGACCAACCACTAAACATCTCCTGGTGCAGAGACCAAATAATAAAATAGAAAACAAAGCGAAGTACAAAAACAAAAACAAAAAAAAATAAATATTTGCCTAATAAAAATAAAATCAGTTATTAATAAAATAACTAACCTAGCAATTATATACATAAATACATCAGATTTATTTACCTGCAGTTTCACCGGTTCATTTATGGGTCCCTTAGCTCGAATACATTCTCCTCGACATTTTCTCCCTCTTTTTCGATGATAATCAAATACTGTACCCACAGATTCATATTTTCCTGTAGGGCTTATTTTCCAGTTACCATTCAGAATGTATGAGCCGTCCAACTTTTTCAGGGCTGAAAGTTCATGAAAAACAAAATAAAAATAAAATAAAAAAACACACATACACACAATATTGGAAATGATGAGTAACTGTAACTGAGCGATGCATATAATACACATGGTTATTACATAAACTATACAAAAACAAAAATGACTGTGGAATGCTGTTCCAAATATCCTGTGGCTCTTTCTACAATTCATCCAAGGTGTCTGGCTGCCATTTGACTTTCTCAGTAGCCACATATCCTCATAAAGCTCAATGATTTTCATATCAAGACTTTGTGTAGGCCAACGCATCTTCATGAGTGTTCCATTAGTCTTCTTACATTCCAGATGGTTTTTCACAACATTAGCTGTATGCTATAAATCTGCCCATACCTGTTGCCAGTCAGCAGCATACCTTAGATTTAATGCTAATCTTTGACGTCTTTGGTCGATTGATCCATCTTCTTCCCCCATAACCCACTGTTTCAATGTAGCTGTTTTTTTGTACACTGATCTCATATTGCTCCCCCAGACCATTTCTTAAGACAGAAAGATCAAAATATTGTAAAAAAAAAAAACAATAAATAACCACTAAACAAAAACTCATTACAGAATATTTCAACAAAACCTGATTTGTCTGTATTTCATAAGTCATTAACATTATCTTAGATTTTTTTTTAAAAAAAAAACAACTTTGTTGTTGCACATGGAGAATTAAAATTAAGTAAAGAAGATTAACATCAATTTGCATGGAGATGTTCTTATGAGTATTAGTAACAATAAAAATGTTAAAGGTTTAAATTCCTGAACATAAGAATCAGAAACAGAAAAAGCATGAAGTATAAATATTTGTCAAAAATTCCACACCTTAAATTATTATAATAGCATGAAGAGAAATATGGTTTTTCATAAAGGTAGAAGTTTATAACTGTAATAAAAACACTATCACAGTGAAAATACTTAAGCATTGTACTGCTATTGAAATGTTTGTTTTTTTCATTTCTTTTGTGCAGTTAAAATATAGTTAATATTGTACAAAAATAAATGTATTGTCAATACATAAAAGATAAACATTAGTCACAATGCAGGAGGACTTGGATATGCTCTGTTAAGTTATGCAATTTCAACACTTTAGGAGGTCACTGCAACAATGCAATTTAAACTACGTACATGTCCTGGCAAAGACTGACATCAATTGGGGCACTAATTCACACACGTTTTCCAAACGTTAGATGAGAACTGCATTTATCACCCATTCTACTGAGAAAGAATGCTGGAAGTTGGTAAGAAATTTGTCTACCTGACTGACTGACTGACTTAGGAAACCTACTACTCTCATAACACAATGTCACATGAATACAACAAACAGATGATAAAGCAAGCAAAAAAAGAAGACGACGACACCTGATATTGTTATTGTTATTTTTATTTTAATTAATTAATTATTTTTTTTTTTTTTTTTACCTGCTGGCAAGATTAAATCTTGATTAAATAACATTGTGCTAGCCTGGCATTAAAAAAAATAATAATAAGTGGCTTAATGATAGCGATGGTGATTTCAAAACCAACTATCGGTAAACCGGTAAGTATTAAACTATATTTTCCTTCTGCAAGATGATTAAACAAGTAACAAAAGGTAACCAAACTACTGGGGTTTTTCCTTTCCTTTGTGTTAGTAAAGATTTATTATATAGAACCAAAACTTATCCTCGTGTCAGCAGCTGAGGAGTGGACTCTCAGTGTCAGGAGGAGGTTTGTCCAACTAAGAACCAACGACTACATTGAATGTAACCTAAACATTTTCAAACAATCCATAGGGGAAAAGGAAAAAAAAAAAAAAAAAAAAATTCTTTCTGAATTATCACTGGAATTGACAGATTTCCTGGTTTTTAAGTTCTAAGTTTGAGTGTCTGCAAAAAAATAATAATAATAAAATAACTGCGCTAATAATCAAAATAATGATAAATTATTTTTCATAAAGATAATCTAAGAAACAACAAAAACGTTGTTCTGAAATGAGATAATTAAGTATAGCAATTCTGACGATGCTTCATAGCAAATGTATTTGCAGCAACCATATACAACAAGATAGACGGAGAAGGGTCAATACTTAAAATGAGCCTTAAAAATGTATTGTCTCCCCCTTTTATTCAAATAAATTATCAAATAATTTTTTCCATAACCATAAGTAGTATTAGTCATTTTCAGATAGTTAGATATCAGAACTGTCAATCATATGATCAGATCCCATTACTTGTGTGTATACTTTTGGAAAATATTCTATATAACCTCAGAAATCCTTTCACAAAAAAAAAAGTCTTTTCCTGTAGCCTGACCAACTATCTACATGAGGGTGGTCCCCTGCTAGATACCATCTACACCCTGGTAACTGATCTGACCAATGAAGCAATCCCACTTGTAGGATCATCTAAAGTCAATTATGTGACTCATGACACTAGTATCCTCAATAACTATTTTGCTAGCATTTTAACTCAGTACAGAGATTGACAACCCCAAATCTAAAACCATTTTATTGATAATACTGCCGTTATAGAAGAATAAGAACTCTTATTAGCTGTCTTAAATTAGATAAAAGAGGTCCTGATAAAAAATATATATCTCCTAGGTTATTAAAATTAACTCTTCATCAAATATGTTAGCCTAAGTAAACCATAAAAATAAAAAAGAAGCACTGGGAAGATACCATGTGTGGAAACAGGCCAATGTTACTATAGTATATTAAAAAAAGTAATTATGTTAATTATAGACCAGTTAGTTTAACATCAATTATAAATAAAATGCTTGAGTTTATCATTAAGAAAGACCTTAGCCTTTCATTTGGATGAAAAGATAACTTGCTTAAAAAATAATTAGCAGGGCTTCAATTCTGGAAATTTTGCCTATCTAATTTATTAGAGTTCCTTGAAGATGTCACTAGTACCCTGATAAAGGGTAATACATGTAGATGTTATCTCTATTTTCATATGATTCTATACATTGCCAACTAAAACTACTCTCTAAGTTCTGCTGTGCAAAAAATAACAATCAATACATAACAAACAGTTATCAATTACACTGAATCATTTGCCTTTCTCTGGCCAACTGTAGGATACTATAAGGTTTGGTTATTTGGCCTATTCTTTCTTTAATATACATAGATAATATTGATGTGGGAATATTTAAAAATTTGCAGATGATGCCAAATTATATAATAGTGCTAATAAAAGCAATGATACCAAAAGTTTACAATCTGATTTCAATTGTTTATTCACTTTGTCTAATAAATAGCAACTAAAATTTGTTGTTTCCAAATAGAAGCATCTCAGACACAGAACTGTGGGCATGAGGTTACTTATATGAACTAGACAGTACTACCATTAAAAAAGTAGTAGATGTGCAGGATTAACAGGTCATAATAAACAGTGCCTAAAATGGCAGAAACGATGCATGCATGAATGTGCGTGCATCTTCAAGAAAACAGTTCTAGGCAAATCTCAGTTTTACAAGTTGATCTTGCTTGCTATCCAGGCTCAAACAATGGCTTTGGTGTAAATGGTAAGAAAAGTGGATGAAACAACAAGGAGGCAGTAAAATCTAAACCAACTTGAAGACTGAGTCTGACTGACTGACATGGAACGTGCAGCTTCATGCAGGTTTCTGTATCTTGTGAAGAAATGCCTGATTCTAAGGACTTTCTTGGAGTGTAAAAAACATGCATATAAAAACAAAAAAGCAAAGAAAAACATTTATAAAGAATACATGGAGCTAATATAAACAAGCAAACCTACCGCAGAAAACCTATTTTGTTAAAGCCACTTGCTGGTGCCCAGTTTCGTTTGTACAGTAAAGATAAATGAAGACTTCTCACCAGCGACGAGAGACAATATGGACTTCAAAGCCAGACAAAGTTTATTTCAATAAGTTAATATTTTTTCCGTAAACATTGCCGTGTGACTTGGGTGTGTGAAGCATACTACCATTGGTTATCTTTGAGCTACTGAGGTGCGAACGTGCCACCAGGTGTTTTAGTAAGAGAGAAAAATACATAAACCAAAGCAAATCTAAAAAAAAGGGGGAATTATAGAAAAAAAAAAAGAATCAAAACAAAACCCTAAAGAACGATGATTTTATTGAGTGGAATTGCTTTCTCCACTAAGTGGCAATATCGCATCTGGAAATAGTGGGGTTTTGAATAACACCTTTTCTCTGTAGAAGCAATTTATCTTGTGTTAAAATGCAATAGGAAATTTTAAAAAAAAATACCAACCTACTAATTATTTATTTTATCATATATATATATCTGTTGATGCATATAATTATTATCTACAGTAAATATACAACAAAAAGTTTAAATCCACAATTTCAAACATTTTTCTTTCAGATCTGTAAAGGCTTGACTAAAAGTAAACTATTTCCTTCCACAGCCAAGTAAAATAAATTCAGCTAGAAATGTTACTGTGGAAGGGTGTATTAAACATATTGCATTTTCTCTTTTCTTTTAAAAGCAAAGCCAAATCTGATTACAATGAAACTATGAAGTTATTTTTGTTCATGGATTGAACAAAAACACATTTTCCCAATCTTTTGTTCCCTGAACTAGGTTCAGAAGAAAAAAAAACCTGTTGATTCACATTATGGGTGGTACAAGAAAAAAGGAAAAATTTCTTAAATTTTTCCTGAGCATAAAAACAAATCTTCCCTGGTGATCTATACAAATAAGTATTTATTTTTCTTGCATAAGGCCCTGCCTACAATTGTCAGTTTTTAAAACGCATACAAATAAGGATAATGCTTTTCCTTTAGAATGCACATACTGTATACAAAAATACATTCCTATCTCTAACATGATATACAGCAATGCACAGAATGTTCTAGTGCTTTATAACCATAGAAATTGAACAATTAAGGAATTAAAACACATCAAAAGCCTTTCTGTTCTTTAAACAGAGCAGAACCCTGATATGACAATTTTTGAAATGTAATTTCTTAATGAAAAAACTGAAATCACATATGAAGCAAAATGTACGATGCAATGAAAAAGAAAATGTATGTGTATGTATGTATGTACAGTCAAACCTCAGTTATCCGAATATCAATTATCCAAATTTCGGATTATCCAAACAAGATCTCAAGGTCCCGTGAATATTTAATTAGGCATACTGTGTGTTATCTGAACTCAAGAACATTAGAAACATGCTATAATTATTATTGTTTAATAAATCGATTTATTTCTTGCAATCTTTGTTTTAACGTCTTTATTCATTGAGGCTTAAATACCTTGCATTATCTGTTTACAAAATGAATATTAAAAAAATTTGTCTATGTATATTTATTATAGTGTTGGGGCCCAAGTTGGCCTAGAGCCAAGCTAGCTGGTGTGTGTCTGGCCGAAGTCCCTGTTGCCTGCAGGCATTGAGGTCGGATTCTTTAAGCTGCTGGCTCGATTGCATCAATCCTTCTGTGATAACAGTTCGAGTTCAAGCTCCCATCGCCAGCTTGTATTGTCCGCGCTTCCATTAGGGTGGCAGAGCAACAGAAATCCCTCATTGGGGTGGGGTAGTGGTGCCAGTGTGAGTTACCGCAGAAGCCTGCGAGGCAACAGGGAGGGCTTGCCATGGGTGACAAGCCTGCGGGGCGGCAGGTGGTTATAATAGCACTGCTTTGCAACTTTGTTTCGAGTATATACCTGTTACAAGTGATCGAGTTCGTTGCTGTTACCATGTCTGTGAAGAGAAAGCGAACACCACTGACAATCGAACAGAAAAGCGAGATTTTGCAGCTTCTGGATCGTGGTGAAAAGGCATCAAAGATTGCACAAGAGTTCAACATTGGAAAAGCAACATTGTCTGACATCGAGAAAGGAAGACCAGCGATTGAGAAATTTATCAACCAAAGTGACACTTCACGTGCATTAGTGGATGATAAGGGAAATCAGATACCAACACCTCCTCCAGTCCCCATTAACAAAGCTATCGACAGTTTGTGACTTTTCAATGGAGTGGTACGAAGCACAAGACAAAGTTGATGCATCTTCGTCAAATGTTATTGCTGCCAAAAACAAAGAAACAGAAGCACCTCAAGCAACAGCGAGTGGTTATTTTCTTCACAAAAAAAAATGACAACCATTACCTCAATGAATTACATGAACTTAGCATCTTTGACGAACTCAATGAACTTCCTGTGCACATACGTAACGGTAATTTTTGTAATCACGTCATGTTTCCTTGAATTTTCAGCTCCATATTTTTGTTATTTAAACGACACATAGCGTGATTTTATTTTAAAATATATCATGAATTTCATGAAATTTTTAAGCAATATCCAGTGTTTGTACATATTTTATCGATTGAATGAAACGAAAACTCTGTAAACATGCTTTTTTATGTAATTATGTTCAGTATGGCTTCCTTTGTTTAAGATCAGATCAGTTATCTGAACAAAATACTCCCCGCCTGTCTTGTTCGGATAATCGAAGTTTAACTGTATATGTGCATGTGCATGTGAGAGAGAGAGAGAGAGAGAGAGGAGAGAGAGAGAGAGAGAGAGGAGAGAGAGAGAGAGAGAGAGAGAGAGAGAGAGAGAGAGAGAGAGAGAATTAATTCTAATTAAGACTAAGATAGCATTTTTTATAGCATATAAAACTTATGATGATTATATTCACAGGATTTTTATTCCAAAAAATTTGCCCAGCTGATATTTTCACGAGTTTTAAATGTTACAATTGAATATGAGTGACTACTCTGTTTGGTCATATTTTTAGAGGGTAAAATTTTTTTACAAGTTATCCTTTTGCAAAATTCACGAAAACCTTAAAAAAAAAAAACTTCTTTGTAATTAAAAACAATTTCATTAAATGTTATAATTATTGATGTTAATATTTATTAACATGGGTATATATATATTATAAACAGTACCAACCTTAAGTTAAGTTGCTCTCGACTTTTTAATCTGAATTTTTAAATGCAAAAATCCAGTTTGATATTTTTACATGGATAAGTTTCTATCAACTGCTTGTTTCTTTGTCTTAAAAATAATAAAATAATAAACTGGTTGTTATTAATAATGTGCCAACCAGACAATACATTAAAATAATTTGCAGGGTTCATTCTCATTCTTTTACATAATGATGAAAATCAATTTTTTTTTCACTGCCATTCCATTTTGTATTTATTGTAGTTATTTTAAAAAATTGTTTCTGTCAAACAGAGAGAAATTTTTATTAAATATTTAATATTTTAAAAAATGTAACAATTAAATATATAATATTTACTACATGCAGTTATTCCAAAATTATAGATTTAAAAAATTGTGCCATGAGAAAAAAAGATCAAAGTCAATCATTTCAATATCAATTTTTCTTAGCAGTTGTCCAGTTGTCTCCTTTCTTAAAAATCTAATAGTAAGTGATGCTGCACAGACGAGATTATATATTTAATATTATTTAAATTTTTTTTAAAGTAACAAGTGTATGCTATTATCATAAACTTACCAATGTAATTGCCACTTTTCCTCAGTTCGGTAATATTGATGTTGCAGGCACCTTTGGGAATCTGTGTGATGGTAAAATATCCTTGAGGTAATTTAGTCCGAGTCAGAATTCCAGATATGATTCTGCATGACATATTGTCTCCACCACATACTCCACAACGATCAGCTGTCTTTTTGGAGCCAACAATCCCATCACAGCCAACGTGCTAAAGAAATGAAAGGTTCAGAAAAAAAAATAATATCCAATTAAGACTTATGGTTCTTGATGAAAGTTCATTACAGATTAATTAATGTGGTATGTAGTCTGACTTTTGGCAGAGAGACTTAAAAATCACTTAAGTATAGTGTTTCTTACTAAATTACCATATTAATTTAAAAGTTGCCCTGTTGAGAAAATTACACTGATGTAGCAATTTATATTACTGTTTTTTAAAATGTTTTAATTACTGTTAAACTTAATCTTAAATATGAATAATTATCAACACTAAATTTGGGCTGACTTGATTCAGTGTACCTCCCTACCATAGTTTCTTCTCCCTCTTCCTCACCAGCCAATCATGTGGGCCTTCCTCCAGTTTTCTCCAATATCTACAACTAGAGTTCTGGTAAGGATTTTTCTGCCAGTCAGCAGTGCTGGGCCCTACGTGGTGCAGAATAACACTCTCCTGCAGATAACTGCAGCACTGCACTCCACCACTGAGTAATCTCCCTTGTAAATAGTGGTAAATTAAAAAACAACAAAACAAACAAACAAACAAAAAAAAAAACAGACTTGAAATGTTTTATCTAATAATCAATATATTAAAATGATATGGTTAGCTCGAAAAAAAGAATTCTCCATAAATGAAGTTATTATAATGAGATATGGCCCTTGGCTAATTGGAATATCATTATCATCATCAGCCAGGATTTGTTTAATAATCAGAAATCCAAATTGCTCCTGATTTTCTTTCATCTAGAAAAGTGTGTTCAATATGTGATGTAACCCTTAAAAAAAAAAGGAATAAATGAATGAAAGACATCCTTATACAGCTAAGTTCTCTCCATTATAAAACTTTTATTACATTTGGTTTGTATGCTCAATGTCAGCTGAAATGCTGCTGAATTACAAAACCTTAACAACTACTAAGCATACAGAAATAACATTAAAAGATTTAAAGTATTCATATTCACAATACAGTAGTAGAATATGTACATAATTATCATCTTTTTTTCAATTATTTGGTAAACCATGGCATAGGAAGTATTGATGGTAAAAACATTCCCAAACAAAGCTAAACACACAAACTTACAAAAAGAAAGAAAAAGGAAATCACAAAGAAAATTAAACTGCAATGAAAAAGTAATACTCACAACAAAAACCCACACCAAATTGTAGTTAAAACATCGCTACTAACAGGCAGCAAAACAAAATTAAATGTTACAAACATGTCAGCCATTAACCATATGGCCAAGAGTGGAATTTTGGCTTCAAAGCTGTACAAATATATATTTTTTAAAAAAAAGCATAATTGTCCAGAATAGATCTATATTCTAAATATATATATACCCCTGTAGAGACATGGCCAAACATGCACATCAGTGTTAATCCAGATGAATCAGGGAAGGTAGATTTATCATTCTAGATAGACCAAAGAACCTTAGCTTAGAACTTGTTTATAAATGAAAAACCAGATGCATCGTTAAACACCCAAATGACAACAAATAGGAGAATTGTCAGCTGTTGTAAAGATTTGCCAGTCCACTACAGTGGTACCATAATGACAAATCTACTGGTCAACTAAATAGGAAATGTTCGATAATTTCCACAGAAATGTCACAACCAATGTGTCATGGTGAAACACATACCTTCATCAAATTCTGATCAACCCAGAGAACCAAATGTATACACCTATCTATCTGATTTAATCCTATTAAAGACAACTGCCTATAAAATTTTCAAAAGCTTCCACTTAAATAACACAAACATTGAAGAGGCAACAACTGTAGATTCTCTCATTACCTTTGAGTGTTTAAGAAATGGTCTCCATGTGTTTACTGCTTGTATGTACTCTGAGAAAAACTTCATTAAAAATATTAAGGATATCTGTGTTCCATTTTTTGTCTTTATAAACTGCTAAGAAACAATTCAAGCTGTATAGCTTTTTTCTTTCATGTATGCATTATTTAAATATTACCTAATGTGTTTTTTAAAAGCACAATTTTAAAATTTAATTTTGCACATGAAGTTTGCAATTTTTATAAAGTAAATAAAACTGAGACAAAAGTTAATATAATGCACAGAATATGACTTTTATGAATTAATAGTTAAAAAAAAATGAAAAAAATTACTTGAAAAGACAAATAATAGCAAGAGAATTTGCTTTGGTAACAGGGTAGAAGATATTCTGTCATTAGAAAGACAGTTTGCGTTTTAAAGTATCCAGCCACTACCAATGACAAACAAACTGGGCTGGCCTGGCCTAACATGCCACTTCAGCCTGGACTTTTACAACAGTAACAGCTAGCTGTTGACACAGGTAAGCCACAAAATTCTAGAAACATATTGCCCAACTAAAATGCAAATTTATATATGTAATTTCCAGCAGCATTTTTCTGAAATGTTACACCTTTAAATTAAATAAGCCATGAGAGAATTTAAAAAAGAAATTTTTTAATTCTTTACACAATGTCACAAAGCAAATATTTAGGTAATTATCAAGAATTATTCAGAAAAATTTTAAATGGTCCTTTCAAAAAAAAAAAATACATGCAAAAAGTTTGTCTTTAGCTTTTAATAAAGTTTGCACAACATTAAATTGGTAGCAAGAACACCAGATTTTTTGCATAGTATGAACCACTTCATGTAGTGAGTTAGATAGCATTAACTTTATTTTGGATATCTTTACTAAGGTGTTATCACACAGTAAAAAAAAGATTTTTGGCTACATGTATATATATTCATATAATACACTAAAGTAGATTAAGAGTTAAGTATCAAGCCATGTATTTTAAATTTTGTACCGAAATAAGTGTTCTAAGCTCTCCTAAAAGGAACAAAAACAAGCACTTGAAACTGTCCCATCTACTACGGTGCTTATGAAGTTTTGTTATGGTCCTCTGTAGCTTAAGGTTGCAAAATAAGTTAAATGATTCTTGTCTGCCTTTCTCATTACCTTATAAAAACTTTGGTGCCTCAATTAGTTTCTTATGTAGTTTAAAAGTAGACAATTTTTTGCTCCTTCGATATAGCGGAGATCTGTTTTCCCTTAAATCTAACCAGCAAAATGCCTCTACAGTCTTTGCAGATCATCAATAAATCTGTATTGCAAAGAATGATACAAGTCCACGTCACATAAACAAAGTCAAGTCCTTAATGAAGTTAGGGTTAGGGTTAGGGTTAGGGTTAGGGTTAGTAATGCATAATTACTGTAGTTGCCTAGCACTGATGCTTAGAAGTTTTCAAGCCAAAGTTATAATTTTTGATGATTTTGGGGGTAGTTAACCAGGGACATTCAAATGAAATCTGGTCTGATACAATTATGGTGATTCTATTTTCAGCTGAGTTTCATCTGAACATCCCTTAAGTATTTTTGTCTAAAGAAACAAATGTCATTTAAAACCAATCATCTGCCTGATAAAAGCAGCACAGAAAGATCTACTACTACTGATGTCTTTATAACCATATCTAGGGTGCCAAAAGATTTATATAAAACATAAATGCTATTTACAGCAATAGCTTTTTTATTTTTATTTTAAATCAGAAAGTTCAGTTATTCCTGAAAAAAATATTTTCCAATTAAAAAAATATAATACCCCCCTTTTTTTGTTTTTTCTTAGATAAATAGTTTAGGCTACAGAATGTTTGTATAATATATAATTTTACAGAATTTAAAAACCAAATACTACTGCCTAGAAGTTTATGTAACTGTGAATCTATAATTAAGTGATAAACATTTGATTCAGATACATTGATAATACCAAGAATATTTATTCGTAGAAAAACTCATTTTATATAAAAATGATTATTTCATCAAGTTTTCAGTGATTTTAAAAGATTATTATTGTATATATATATATATTACCTATTTTTTTGTTGCTGTCATAACTACAATATCACAGAAAACAAAGCAAAAAAATTAATAAAATTTCAATAAAAATTTTTTTTTTTAAAAATCATTTCAAACCTGAAATTTCTTGTCTGATCATCAACATATTAAAATTGTATTTATAGCTCCAAAAAATAATTCTGCATAAGTACGGTTACGAATTATGAATTTTGATTGACCAGAACATAATCCTTATCTGTTTAATAATCAAATATCTGGGACTTCTTGATAACTTCAGATCATTTTTAAAAGAAAAGAAAAGAAAAGGCAGACACACCTATCCTGCCATTAAGTTGCCTCCATTTGAAACCTTAAGATCCATCCTCTAAAACATAACACCACCACTACACACACACACACGTTGGTTTTTCAGTTCCTGTCTGTGGTTTACAGGTTAGGATTCTTAAAATTTAAACATAATCTGGATGTGTCACAAGAGGGAGAGACAGAGAGGAGGAGGGGGGGGGGGACTTTTAACATTGAAAAAACACATTTTCAATCCTAAAAGATAATTACATAAAGAAAAATTCCAAATGATGAAGAAGTTTTCCATCTTATTTCATGATTTCCATTCTCTGAATCATAGACACAATTTAGGATTGTGACTGTCAGCGTCTTACCGAAATGAGCAAAACATGAAAAATGAGTACATTTTTGAAGTCCGCACCTGCTATAGATTAGGTTTATAATTTCTATGCCTAAAGCAAAAGAATTCTTAAATATGCTTCTCCAACACCAATAAATTAAGAAACCAATTCCACACAATGCCATGCTACAAAAGCTGCCTTTCTTTCAACCAACCAACCAACCTAAATAGACAGACAGAGACAAACAGACAGACATAATCCTTTCTTTTGGATTATAAAATTGTAAATATATTTGCAAGCTGCAGCATCCGTGATGTATGCCATAAACTCTATTTTCTCCAAAGGTCAATTTGAGCTATGAGTTGAGATTATGTCTGCTTCCATAGGCATTGCAATGGAGGAGGGGGGGGGGGTGAGGGGACATTCTCTTGATTTTCAGTGGGAAGCAAGAAATTTGTCCCAATTCCAAACTGTCCTGCTTTAAAGGAACTCTGATTCTATGAAATATACACCCGCTTTTGTACAAAATACTTTTACCATATTTTCCTGTACTTATTTGTTACAGAAAAACAAACATTCGTCTCTTTCTTCCTCTTGTCATCCAAAAATGGAACTTGACAAAAAGTTATTTAAGATCTAGTTATCAGATTTGTCATTTAACTAATTCTTCTTTAAATCTATATGATGTTTGATTGAAAATTCTAATGGTTAACAACTGAGTATAATTCCCAATATTTCAAATAGTGCATATAAATATAAATTAAAAAACATGTAACTAATCTCCAAATTGGGAAGCTAGGAATGCTGTATTTTCATAATTAATGATAAGATAATCAGTTAAAATCTTGTATTTTAAACATCTGCATACCATATCATTGATATAGCCCTTTGTGACAACAAATCCATGCTCCGACTTCACAGTGTTTTGCATTACTACTGTGTTGACTAAACACATAGCCACCTAAGGACAAATACTAACTATTCCTTCCAAGCTGAGGTGCAAATGTACCTAAGGTAGGTAAGTAAGGATAAAAATGTGGTGGTACATGGAAGGTTAACTGTATTCTCTAAATTTCCAAGTAGGTAAGGCATTATGTACCAAAAAAGTCTACATTTTCGATGAAATTTCTTCTTAAAATTTGTGCGCGAAAGTTTCTTTAAACACTTAATTTTTTTGTTTTCTAGAACATTATCAATATTCAAAAAGCATTTTTTTTGTCTGTTCAGCACAACCCAAACACGTTGAATCTTTTTTCTGGAAGAAATGGTTCATGCAGATGAAATTCTGAGTGTTTCCAGTGAACTCTTATTCTCAATATTATAAATGCATCGAAGATTAAAAACAAAGAGTTTGCATGTAAATATATTATTTATCTCTAAGAACCTTAGCATGGTGTACATTATGGAGGTGATCTTTATATGCAAAAAATATTATCGACACAACAATAAATGATTGCTAGATACTGGTGCATAAATGACAACATTAAAAATGAGAATAAGGTACAAAGATATGGTGTGTGTGTGTGTGTGTGTGTGTGTGTGTGTGTGTGTGTGCACACGTGGCAGAAGGTCAGTAAGAGGGCAGTGGAGCAGGTGGGGGAGCTCACAAAATATTTCAAAATAGTCACTAAAATTATGCATTATGGTGGTAACTTAAGCCAGATTGTATAAAAATACAATGTATTACTCATGGTTATTTATATGCTGTTGTATCATGACTACACACTATTAATAATACAGCTACATACTGCATAGCCCAAAATATGTTTTCTTTTGTTGTTTTTTTTTTGTAACAGTTTTCTGGAACAGCTAAACATTTGGCATCTCTGGGCAGTGAAATTCTTGTACCTTAATATGCTTACTGTCAATTTAAAAAAAAAAAATTTTTACAGGTTTATTTCTAAACAAAATAAAGTCTGAAGACTGTGAAAATATTCAAAACGCCAAGTTATTTACATTTTTCTATAGTTTGTCATACAAGTTCTAAAATTAACATGTTTAACATTATCCAATAAATTTTAAGCAGGCTGTAAAATGAGAAAAGTATAGCATTAATTTGAAAAACTGATAATTAAAGTAGTGCAACTTCTTACACACTTGTGGACAAGGCTGCATTATCACGTTTCAGGTTTCTTTAATGGCTTCAAAACTCCAAGTTCATGACGGTAAACTGCATTATGCTCAGACTTTCTTTCTACAGTACTTTTCACATTACACACTCGAAGGCTAGAAAAGCTTTCATGTTTTATTATACACTTTCTATACATGTATATTTATTAATGGAAATAAAATACTTCTATCAATAAAGGGGCATTTAAGTAACACCTGACTTCCTGTTTACTTTTGTTAATTGGTTCCACATCCTGCCTGTTGGTTTTTAGCCTATTTGCCTATAATACAAAGCTATACTAAATCATAAAGAAGAAATGAGCAAATATGATTGCCTGAATGCTTAGGAAGTCTCTTAGGCTGTTGACTTTTGAGTACAGCCCATCAAAGCAATTTCTCTCTGGATTTTGGTTCTCTGTCAAAGGTGGAACCTTTCTGAACCTAGGGTTGTACTCAAAGGTCCACAACTTACTGGACTTCTTTGAATCAGAGTAAAATGGAAATCAAACAAGGTTTTCCTCAGGATGAGCACACTACCTGCAGCTTTATAATGAAGACAACTTAAAAAAAGAAAATATTTACGCTCTTACCGGACTCCCTGTGTACTTTGTGTGATTATAATGTGTTTTGAAGCTGCGAGAATTCTGGCTACCAGCTTAGAAAAATTTCTTTTGATTTACTGAACATTTGACTTGAAAAACCTGTAACAGTTTTTTAAAGGAAGTCGCTTTTGCAAATTTCAAATGTTCAAAAAAGAGAGAAAAAAAAAACGTAATTAAAAGTATTAATAAAATCATTTTTCAAATCATCAGAGGAAGAAAAAAACCCTGAAAAAAAAAAAAAGGTATTTTAAATTATCAATAAGAGTAAAACACTAATTTAAAAAAAAAATTAAAAAAACTGCAGTTCGGCTGAAATTATATTCAGCTTCATAAAAGATGATACAAGAAAACAGAAATTGTACAATATTGGCTAAATACAAATATATGAGAAAAAAATAATAGAAAAACAATTTTTTTTGATTACTTTTCTTATGCACACATAAGGAATAATTTAAAATTTAAGTAATTGCATAGAAATACATACATACTTTCAGCAAAAGTGTTCATCAAAATAAGATGTTTTGTACCTGAGGCAAAGTAGAGAAGACCTTGGTATTTGATAGATGGGCAAATTGTTACGGTAACGGAATTCCTAAATTAAACCTATAGATGAGCGATAATCAAAACCAGCTCATCTATAGGCTTAGTTAAGAGATTACTGCTGCTGTAACAACTTATCCTTGCAACAATTAGCCTTGTTGGTCTCGTCTAAGATCGTTGTACAAAATTAAAAACCCTAAAAAATCTATTTTAAGAATACAACAACAACGTCTTTGTTTTGTAACATTGTTCATAGATATAATAGACAAGTAGCATAGTATAGTAAGAGTCTAAATGATGAAAATGTAATAAGTAAGTGGACTATCTATATCAGTGAATGATGATAATTTGACAAAAAAAAAATGGAAAAGTAGTAATTTCTACATTTATATTTTCAAATTTAACATGGTCCACGAGCAGACTATTAGTCATTATAGAATTATCAGCTTCAGTTTGTCTCATTAGCATAAACATAAATAAAAATTGAGTATCAAAATTTGTAGCTTAATTTTTTAAAATTTTTTTTTAAGGTTTCTTTAGATGTTTTTTTAATATTCTTTTACTGTCGTTTTTTTTTTTTTCTTTTAGCTTGTAAATTCCATGTGTTCAGAAAGTTATTGTAGAATGCAAAATCTTAATATTACAATATATATATATATATATATATATATATATTTTTTTTTTTTTTGAAAGTGTGGTAAATCACACCAGGGTAAAAGAATTTCATAATTGAAACCACATGCACCAAGACACATTGTGGTCTAGTCGATTTGAACTTATCAGTTTTATCTTGGAGGTTTCAGGATTTTGATAGAACATTTTTGTAATATATCTAGGCCCTCAAGGCAGTACTATATTCCATGGGAAAGGAACTCCCCCCCCCCCACCTTTCTTTTCTTTCATCCACAACCACAGAAACACAAAAACAGTTTTTTTTTTTTTTTCTTTTTCTGTATAAATACCTGACAAAGAGAACAAAGCTTGGAAAGTATTCGAGTGTTTCATTATGAGGTCTACAAACCTGAAAAAACAACAGGACTTAACAAAAGTAAAATTACCCAAATTAATTGCCCAATTAGTTTATACCGTGAAAACAGCACCTTTTGTTATCGATAAATACTCTGAAAAATATTTATCTGACATCTGCGCTTAGCTTATTATTTTCTTTTTAATTAAAATGGCTATGACAATAGCGTTAGTAAAACACAAATAAACATATTAACAGGTGAGTTATTTTTACATTCAGCCGTGGCGGAAAGTTTTGCGTCACCCTAGAACAAGGGTGGGGTGTGCGTTGCATTTATGAACAAAGTTAGGCAGGCGCCACAACGGTAATGCGCTGTCCTCATATTTATTTATTTATTTACTAAAAGAAAAAAAAAGTTTAATAATGACAAGTCAACATATTATGAAAGGGTTAAAAGCATTTTCATACAGAATGTCCAGCAATTAGGATAACAAAAGTAAATCAAATTGCAATTAGAGTTAATGAATTTTTTTTTCCTTTTAAAATAAACTAAGGAATCCAATCAACTCTAGTGACATCTGGCATCGCATGCTCTTAGCAAGTATCTGGTAGTCCAGAGCAGTGTCAGTGCCATCTGCATGTAATCATTCAGATGATCATCTGTACACTGACATGAGAATTTTCATGGTTGAAAATTCAATATTTGCTAAGGTAAGCTGAACCAAAACAAGAGATCAACTGCAGGAAGATACCATTTAAATATGGAAAGTTTGCTCCATTAACAAAAGAGCATAAATCTAGTTGTAGTGATTTTGCTTTCAAATGCACATTTGTTTGTAAAGTCATTATTTCCATCTATGTCAGCAACACACTTGTGAATGAGTGGAAATTTCAATAACAGTTATAACAGCAGATGGGTAGCCATGGAAGTGACCATTTGGTTTGACACAGAACTGCTGAAGACTTTAATCATCAAGATTTTGAAAATGGAGAGAGAGATATCCCTGTCAATATTTATTCCTTCCTCTACTTCTTTCTCCAAAAAAAGGGAAGTGATTAAATAAGCCCTTTTGAAACTATACTGGTCATAGCACCAGTTTCCTTAGGAAGGCACTCACTGAACCAATCATCTATGCAGTGTTCCATTGTCAGATCAGTGAAAGATGCCAAATCAGTAAGCCATTGTGGGGGGTGGGTGGGAGTGGATTGCTTAGTTGTCCATACTATTCAACTACTGATTGTAAGAACTAGCATATAACTAAAAAAAAATCTGAAAATATTTGAATACGTTTCCTTTGCTGGGTTACCCTTCTTCAGTGTGCAAAGTAAAATAACTGGATTGTGTGTCAATTTGTTCCAAAAGGGTGCAGTCTTACATAAACGGAAATGAGTGTTTTGAGAACAACTTTCATGAAATGCTGGAAATAAATCACCTTGATACACAAGGCCTGCTAGTGGATTATACAGTGGTAATGGAAGGATTCTGGAAATCTTGAATCATTCCTACTGGAACAAATTCAATATCACCACCAACCAATCTGGTTGGCACGCCATCTGCTGTTATGACAATTTTTTTGTAGTGAAATATCTTCTCCACAGGTTTGTCCTTTGAGTAACAGTATTTTTTTTATATTTCTTTAAAGTCTCCATTAGTGAATACCATTCATATAAATATAAGCACTGAGATATATCTGAAAAATTAATCAATTTATCCAACTGGAAAATTATAAATGCACACAGTTTAAGATCCTTTTTTCAAACTTCCTTATTGCCAATGGACATTATTTCTATTCTCCTAACTGTCGTCTTCCATTAATTTTTTTTTTTCTGTTCTGTTTTTTAAGTCACTGAATAAAGTGTCACTTCCAGTAAATAATCTTTTGCTATCTCACCATCTCCAAATGGCTTTTTTCTTAGCAGAGATTTCAGCTATTTTAAATGGCAACAGTTGTGGCTTTAGACCTAGCAACAGGCTTGGTAACTTTTGCATGCTCAGAGCACTCTTCAGGTGGCAGTTAACTTTTGCCAATAGACATTAAGGTCTGCTTTCAAATCTAGAATGACAAAATAATATTTTTAGCCTTGGTCACCCAGGATTGATCACTGAGGACAAAAATGGAGATCATTCATTCAGCATGATTAGCCAATCAACAATTCAAAACTAGGGTAGTTTACACATAGCCTTCTGATTACATCACTGACATCACATCAACAACAATATTGAGACCTTTTCTGTTAATTCTTTTACTAGTAAAAATGGGGAGAGCATTTCATTCCAAACATCTTGTTCCATGAGCATCCATTGGGCACCTTTACTCTATGAATAATAATATCAAAATATCTATCTTCACTCATACAGCTCAACACAACCAAGACCACTTCTAAGTGCCTGCTTTTAAATACTTATAATTAAGTCATACCCGTCACATCTTATAAGATCTTTTCAAAAACCATGTATTTGCATCATTTTTCCCATCAAGTACACGAGAAATTACAAAGTGTTACACACTTAAATAAACTAATGCAGCATTATTTGCTAATTAAATGTTATCAAGCAAAATTAGAAAGTTCTAGGGTGATGCTAAACCTAGCCCAAGACTAGAATTACTTAATAGAAGCTTGGCTAAAAGACAATTTTATTGTTTCAAAGTTATATTATCTTTTTTTAAAATTCCTCGTACTCAATATTGTCATTTTTATTTGAAAACAAATGACTTTATTAAAATATATATATAGTTAAAGAACTGTTTCTGCTTTGTGAATTTGTTGGAAAAAAAAGTAACTAAAGAAATTCTAATCTTTCCCAAAAAAAGAAAGATTGTTAACTTTTTTAAAAAAATTTCCAGCTTAACTACAAATACTTTAAACAAAAGAAACCCAAGTGGAGAAACCTGACATTTAGAACCATTTTTCAAATGAATTAAACGATTGTGTAGCAACATGTAAGAGAGCTCAACCTTCCTTGTGTTTTAAGCAACTGGAAGTGACCAATTTCGGAGAGTCTGCGTTTTTTTGGGGGGGGGGTTAAAAAAACAACAACAAATTAAAATCTTTAAACACGGTGACTCCATGCTTATGGTGTCCAGAATTTAACTTCTTAATGTTATGAGTGCAGCTACTGGAAAAATCATGGGTTTATCTAAAATTTCTTTTAAGCTGCTTCATGACTGGTACACACCTGTGTGGTAATGGTCTTGCCAAGAAAGCTGTATTGGTCTAGACAGATCAAATAAAAAAAACAAAAAAATAAAACCAAACCACAGTGAAATGTGATGGCTAATTCTTAAATAATGTGAATAAATAAGCAACAACAAAAATTGTTTAAATCTTAAATGTATATCTACTAATAATTTAGTTCTTATGTTTGTAGATTTTTTTTAAAAGCCATACAATGAACTATGGCCTCTGAGAACTGCCATCTTGCAAAAGTTGTTCTCCACCCTTTCTTTCCTCTAGGGTGCAACTGGGAGGAAATCCTATGCTACACAGAAAAATACAGAAGTGCAAGAAAAAACAATGAGAACTGAACCCTGGCTATAAACACAATGATCATTTACTCTACCACTGAATTAACTCAACTTGGAAGCAATAATATGTAGGTGGAGTAAATATTTTACAATAAGATAAAAGATATGTTTATTGCCTTGGTTAATATTATGCAAAGTTCTTTTTCAACGGTAAAATACAAAGATAGACTTTACTAATGAGTAAATGCATCTTTCAAAACCATTAATCAACTCTTCATTTCTTCATTTGATCTAGATTAAAATTTTCCAAATGAGTTTCCTAAAGCAAATGGCTAAAGTTTCAACCAGCTTCTGTATAATACGTGCATAAGTTATTATCTGTTGTTTACTTTAAGAAAAATCAAAACAGAAGTAAATAAATATATACTGTATGCAAACTTTCACCAACAAAACAATGTTAGTGATCTACCTATTATCACTCTAGAATAGTGGTCATTTCAATACTTACAAAAATCAACATAAAAATTAATAAAAAGATACACATGATTTTTCATAGTGGTTTCTAACTTAGAAACCTTCAGCAATTCATCTAGATAATCAGGTGCGCACAACTGAGAAATCCAGTACTTGTACTGTCTACAGCAGAAGAATTGTCCAGCCAAGAGAAAGCACAAACTACAGCACCTGTCCTCTATGGAAACTGTGTTTACCTTTCGGTGGACACCTTGTGTGAATTTCCACTAATGTGTATTTATCATGAGGCTATGTCTGACTGATATCATATAACATGATACAACAAAGACAAATATCCCCTCAATACCACCCCTCAATTTATGTACCTGCCTATGTGGAAAAAAACTCAATGGAAACTCTCCAATTCACTATACAAAGCACACGTGTACATACTAATATTTGCAAAATAAAACTATATCTTTAGTAATACATTTCATTTAGATCTAGACATTGGCTGATAAGCAGTACTCCTATATATTATAATATTTTCAAACATGAATGCATATATGCATCTATTATATGGCAATTAATATAATCAGAAAGAAACAGTTAATATAAGAAATAATCATGCCAAAGACTAATAAATACTATATAATACATTAAAACCTCATTAGACTAGACTTTTATTTCAGTGACAGTAGAACAAACAGAGTTCTCCACCCATAACACATAAGATACAAAAGAGATATTCAAAAAAGAGAAAGGAAGAAAAGGCACATATTGTGTTCCCTTGCTCTATGTTTACTAAAACATGATCCTGAGTGACCAATTACAGATATTAATTTGACATGAACAAACAACACCTCGGGTAGATTTTTAATCGAATTTGAAAGTTCATTGTCCAGACAGGTGAGAAAAAAAAACAGCTGGAGGTAATGAAACCATTGTCCACTTTCCACTACTTTATACCCATCTAAATGCACATGACTCAAGTTTTTTTTTCTCCATGCTGACATGAAACTCTGCTCTGGGGGCACCTGCGTTCTTTCTCTATATCAGCCCAATATAAAAAAAAACTGGTGGGGGGGGGAGAGAGAAAAAAGCAACAGCAGCAAACAGAAAAAAACAAGAATTTTATTACTCTAGTAGTAATCCAACACTACTTATCCTAAGCAGTAAACAAAGTATTACCTTTTACTTTAAGCAATTAGTTTAGTCTTTATGTACCTATAGAATTCAATGGGGACATCCAAATGAAATAACAGTTAGAAGAGTGTATTTCTGCTCTTAAATTTTGCCTAGTTTTACTTTGGCCCTCCAGACTTTAAATGTTATTTTTTAACATACACATCAAAATAAAATACAAAAGTAACCTACTGTATTCTAATAATTTGTATAAAGCATCTTAGAATTATGAAATATTACAATTCAATTATTGTTATAACTGCTTATAACAATAAAAAATATTCTCAACAACATTCTACACTAGAAGAGTAGAACAAAGTGTGTAATTAACCCTTCTTGTAAGCATAGCACTTATCTGGCTCATCATACAAACAAACTTGTTCATATTCTGGTATATTTAAGGAATGGTTGTTACTTTTTGGATGCCATTCCTTTTCATTTAAATTTCATCTACTTAACCTTCACAGAACAGGTTCAGCTAAGTACCTTCAATTGGAATTTATTTAAGGAACTTGACAGAAATCTTTCCAACTTTTCTATGTTAGAATAGTTAATTTTAAAAATTAAATTAAATAAATTAAAAAGTGGGCAAGTGAAAGAGAGATAGACAAACAGACATATGCAGAGATATTTCAGAAACATCACAATGGACAAGTCAAAGAATTATCAGGTACAGACAAAGAATAATCAAGGTTTCCAAAGATCAGGCTCTGTAAACAAAGTGGATACAAAATAACTTATACAAAGGAATCCTAAGTCAGTACATCTGCAAAGCAGAATAGTTTCACTTTGCTTTGTAACCAGCTGTAAGCAATTGACACAGGCTGAGTGTATCAAAGCAAAAGCAAAAAAAGAAACAGTCTGCTTTCAATTGAAGTTTTAGTGAAAATTACAAGGTACAAAAGTGTCCAGCAGTTTTTCTTTTTTTTCTTAAAAAAGAAGAAATGGAGACAAATAAACAAATAATTAGAAGTGGTCAGGAAACAAAACCTAGAGAAAACCATTCTATCTGTGCTGAGAATGAAAATAGAAGGCAAAAAGATAGAAAAAATAACTGTGCAGCTTTAGGCACATCATTTCAAAAGGTGCCAACATTTTAAAACTGTCAAAACACACTCAACGCTTGTCAAAGGCACAGTAAAACCACTTTCTGAAAAATATGCCCTTAGACTTACCAAACGACTTTGAAATTTTGAGATGTGCAAATAATGCCAGTTAAAAATATCAAGCTCAACTAAAAAACAAACTGTATAAAAACTGTACATGCTAAATTTAAAAAAAAAAAAATCAGTGAATAAACAAAGTCAACAGAGAAAGGGTCATCAAGTTGACATATTCAGTGCTCCACCTTCTTCCATTGTAAGCAATGCAAAATATTAAAATATACAACCTGTGGGTAATTCTAGCAGAGTACATTTGTTGTCAAGTATACAATAAAATCCATTACAAATATCAATATAAAAAAACCAAGTTTAAAAAAATAATAAACAAATAAATAACTGCCTGCCAGTAGCAAAGTTCTCACTTTCACTGGCAAACTGCTGACTCTGGATTTATAAGATGTATTTGGATCGTGTAATTTATTCAGATAGCAGCAACTTACATTTTGTGGAAAGGGAATAGAAGTTTCAAGCTGAAACTGAAAGCAATTCCAGTAACTATGAATGGAGCAATCACCATGATGACAGCATATTATGGAGTGGAAAAAGAAATTGCTACATAAGTAAAAAAAAAAAAATGAAGACTATAAAGATGTGCCCTAACTTGTTTCATGCATACTACACAAATATATATAACATGGAATTTAACAAATGAATTTTTAAAAAAATTTTAAGTCTTATTGAAGATTTCCAGAATTAAATTTGATCTTTTTTTGTTCATTTTTTAAAATCATATTTAAAACCTTTTTTTTTGCACAAATTACAACCAGTATTCTATTGATTAGGTTGGCAGACACAATATAAACTGCATGAGTTTGGAAAAAACCCACAATGCTAATTTCATTTCTCAAACATAATGGTACTAAGTTGTCTTTCAATGTGACCTTTCTTTAACTGTCATTTTTTCTGACACATGGTTACCTGGCATCATTGACTTAAGGTGAGGTAATGTAACCAAATGTAAAAGCTAGAGACCAAATGCAATAATAAAATAAAAGAAAATCTAATAATTATTTTAAAATTAAATCACAAAAAAGAAGAAAAACTAACATGTTAATTTGAAAGTGTTTTTTTTTAAAAAAAAACAATTGTATTTTGACTTGTTTATGCATTTGTATTAAACAGCAGGATATATATGATAAAAAAGGGTTCAAGCAGATAACAGTAAATTATAATCTAGCTTAAGTCAGGGGTAGTTAGACTCAGTGTTATAAGAAAACTAAGTAGTTCAACATTATGGTTATGAGAGGCCAGCTGTTGTCACATAACACTAAATTGATGGTAACACTTTAAACACAGAGACATAAGTAAATAGACTCCCCAAGTTTGAAAAAAAAAAACATCTGTTGTTTATTCTGGAACCATACACAGCATTGGAAAAACATGAGTGGGTTAATACTTTGTGGTGCAGCTCTTTGCTTCATGTAAGGCAGCAACATCATATATATATATATATATATATATATGGATGAGATCAAGCAGCCCACCCAATTCCTGGCACAGAATCTGTATTTGGGTGAGATATGGGTTCATGGGGACACTTTTGTACAGATAGATCTAAAATGGCCCACACACAATACACCTGCCCACTGGGATTCATATCAACACCTGGTCAGGACATTTTGGAGTTGATTCACTCTCTATTATATGGGCCAGTATGAACTAGGGCATCATCTTTCCTAAAAATATTTCCCTCTTTGGACAATGTTCACTGATTGGCATAAACATGTAAAAGTCCTTCTCAAAGAATGTTGACGTATCAAGCAGAAGTTATAGTTCCTTCACAGACCACCAGCTGTGACTATTCAGTAAGTAGCCTGCATCATACCTCACACCATGACATACAGACTGCCATATTTTATAGCAACTTGTAGTTGGTTCAATGAAAATTCCTGAAGTGGACAGTGCTATCCTCATCTATAATCACTGGTTAAGAACTGTAAAAACCTGAATTCAGAAATAATGACAGTATTCTAAGAGGCAGAAAAGCGTGGTAGCATCTGCATTGTTCACTGCAAGTGAAAAATGACATTATGTGAAATAAAGAGTAGTTTGTGCCTTGCTGTTCTTTTATTGTATCCTATACTGTGGAGAGCCTGACAGTCCTTGAAGATTTGTGCAAATGCTTTGTCACATATGCAGCCAACTTATGGCGGTTCAGATTCCTTGTCGCTCTCTTTATAGCACAAAATTTCAATTCTGTTAGCTTTGAGCATCTAGGACATACACGAACAGCCTTAGAAAACTAAATTCATAGTTGTACATACTGGTTACAAGTGACATGAGTAGTGAACACTAAGCTGGACATCTCAAACCTCACCCCTCAGCAGTCCATACCTGAGTCACTGAGAACCACTGCAGCGATCACTTGTTGCACAGAAAGTGCCCCTAGAAAAAGCCCTACTAAAACTTGTTTGTTTTAGATGTGCAAAGAAACAGGAGCCACTAAACCACTGCCTCGGAAAAATAATGTGCTGATTTTATGATTTTGTACACAAGTGCCATTATTTTTATTGCAAAACTATGTTTACATTCTCCACCTGCATCCAACAAGGTGTAAAATAATTGGGATCCCCCAAGGTCCCACAAAGATGTCTCTACAATTCCTGCAATCAGTTGTCATGGTCAGTCCAGTATAATTATTATAGTAATCCCAGAAATAACCTTAGTAAACCTGTTAATACAACTCTCAAATATCAAGAAAGAATTATTGCCTTATTTTAATATTGCAGTTTTAAAATGTGCATTTATAAACAAGTCAAAATAAATAATAATAATAATAATAATAGCAACAACAACAACAACAACAACAACAACAATAATAATAATAATAATAATAGCAACAACAACAACAACAACAACAATAATAATAATAATAATAATAATAATAATAATAATAATAATAATAATAATAATAATAATAATAATAATAATAATAATAATAATAATAATAATAATAATAATGCTCCAACTCACCAGCAAAGAAAACAAAGATTAATGAGTTTTTTCCTTGCTCTGGATAAGCTTCAACTTTGCCCTTGAATTCTCTCCCAGCATCTATTGTCGCATCAACCACATCCATGTTACCAATGGAATAATTACTTTTATACAAGAACAACCATGTTAACAACTGCAACCACATCTAAATGTAGCCACATTTACAAAATCTTGTAAAAAAATTTGTCTCTGGAGTCTACAGCTTGTACTTTTGACAATATTAATGAAATTCGTTTCTACCTTTATCAATCACAATTATATACAGATCCAAAGGAAGCTTAAAGAAGTGAAAATGAAAAATGTAAGAAATTACCATTCTTCCAAGAGAACTGGCTTAATTACTACAAGTGGCTGGAACATGACAACAAAAAGGGTACAACATTTTGTCATCCATGTTGCACAATTCACGTGTTTTGAAATATTCCCTAACTAAAAAAAATTTAATATTTTTCTTATCAGAGTTTACTAACTGAAAAAATGCCAAAGGAAAATTTAAGTCACATCAGTTATCTTCCAAACACCAGAAGACAGTTGAAAAATGAAGAATTGACTGAGAAAAAGATGCATCAATATTGAGAAAAGTCAGTTATCAAAACAAACAGCAGTAACCAGGCATGTGTAATCTCGACAAAGTTAAAAAGTTTTCAGTTTCTAGCTGCACAAGGAATTGGCATTTAAGGTGAAAAAATATGAAAAACTCAGATTTTGTGCAGTTGCTGAAGTTAAGGGGAAAAGATTGTAAAGATTTAAAGCAGTGGATGCAACATGAAGGTTGAATTTTCTATGCAAGTCACGATGTTCAAAATAAAATGTCCAATATTATGAGTTCTTTTATTGTGTGTAAGAATATCATCAACATTAAAAACTAAAAAAATATTTCACTGTCATTGCCAATGAAACAATAGATTCTTCAAGAAAGCAGAAAATCTCATTCTACTGAGTTGATGAGGACTTTGAAGTCCATGAAGTTTTTATTGAATTCTGTAAGTTTCCTGAATTATCTTAATCTCTGATACTGAATACTTTTCAGGATTTGATTTTGCCAGTAAACTGTATTTGAGGTCAGTACAATGACAATGCTAAAGTGATGCCTGGAATAAAGTCAAGAATTTCATGGCGTATTGCAGCCATTGAAAAAAAATGGGCATTCATGTTCAATGTACAGCAAACTAAAATCTTGCTGTATAGGTTGCTGCTCAACATATTCAAATAATCAGATATATAATGTTAGTTGCACAGAAAACAATTCACCTAGTAAAACTACTACTAAGAAATTAAGTCATGTCTTTGTATCTACTATGACCCAGCAGAGTTACATTGTGTGCTGACATTTTGAGGATTATGATGCTGTTATCACTTCAATGAATGAAGTATCTAAATCAGATTCAAGTTAAACTCCATTAACTGCAAGTGGTCTGATTAAACCGATGGAGTCATTTGATTTCATATTTGCTTTAAATAAAGCCATTCCTGTTTTTTACAGATACAGACAGCAAAGTGATTCAGACATTCAAAATAATAACTGGTTGTTAGTCATAATACAATTGTTCACAATTGGCAGCATTGCAAGGACAAGAAATGATGAGAAATTCATGGAAGTATTTGAAAAGTGCAAAGTATTCTGGGAAAAGGACATTGATCTACCTCCATTTGGGTTTCCAGAGAAGAGTTCAAGCAAAATATGAAATTGGAACTACTGCCAATGAAAGGTTAAGACCACAAATTCTTGATCATGTCACAAATGGGATAAGAGATAGATTTGATGAGCCAAGTTTTGAAAGTCTGCTGAAAATTGAGAAAATTTTTATGCATGTAATTAAGTCCAATACTAGTGGGCAAGTTAGCCAACTGGTTAAAAAAGTTGTGGAACTCTATAAAGACAATGTCCATTTATAAGATCTCGTTTGACCTGTGAAGCTTTCCAAAATCTGTGAAACTTTTGATATCAAATATGTAACTGATACAATACAATCATTAAAGAAAGTCTGCTGATGCTTGCTGTTTGTTTACGGAACTTTGTTAACATTAATACAATTTTATCTTATCATTCCTGCTCCAAATGCCTCAGCAGAATGCAGTTTTTCTTAACTATAAGCAAAGTCACAATGAAAACAAAACAAAAATACCCATTAGATCTACTTATCTTTGCACTACAGCACTACAATGATTGCTAAATGCTTATATTCAATCATGGTTACTCACATCCATAGAGATATGACTTGAAAAATTTTCCATTAATAATGTAATACAAGTTTTTTAGCTGCGACAAGCAAGAGAGAAACTTCTGGTGCACTGGGACTTTTACATTCATTGCATTTAGCTATCATTATTATTACACTGTATTGTTCTGTGTTGCCACACTCTATCATAATAAAACTGCATTATGTCATGGAAGTATTCACTTCAATGTACTACACATTTTCTAAAATGTATTGATAGATTGTAAAAAAAAAAAAAAAAATCACTTGACAAAGTATACATAATAGAATTTGTCTATCTCTGTTCTTTGGATATCAAAAAATTGTTGTTTCCAGCATCTCTGAAACAAAGCCATTTAAATTTCTCCCTCTCTCTGCCCCCCTCTCTTTCTCTCCCTCTCTCTCACGCACGAGATTTAATTGACTTAGTCAGTACATTCATATTTTATACAATTTCATAAATAATTTAAATTAAGGTGTGAATCATATATAGAAAACAGTGCATGGAATTTGGAATTTTTCAAATATTCTATTAATTAGTAGAAAACAAACAGCAGCTAAGAGAAAAAGGATTTACCTTTGCATTGCATAAAATGGTCAAAGAAATACATTAAAAAAAAAAAACAAAACAAAAACTTGCAACCATGTGAGATAAAAGCTACTTTTTACCTTACAATTTATATCATGTGTTTAAAAACTCAGTGCTGTATACCCTTTGTTGTATCTACTGGACAATCTCCTGAATATGGAACTGGAACACTCATTGGATGAATGGGGAAAATAAGGTGGAGCACTTAATAATAAAAACTAAGACAAGACTGCTCAAATTAATGAGATGCTAGAAAGAACCAAGAAAAAAAATCAGGGTGGCTAGATAGACTCTAAGAAACTCTAGCTTCTCTACCATACCATGTACTGCATACTACCAATTTTTTCAACTTATCATTCTCTGGAAATTTAGGTTATTTTTTCAAAATTGTGATAAATCAATGAGCTTAAGACATAAGGGAAAACAAGAAATACAAAAATCAAATTTCCTAAATAAATTTATTTAAAGATTTGCATAAAGCAAGTACAGTATACATGTCCATAACCATGCCAATGACTACATATGAAAAAAATTATATTCATAAAGTTTGCGACAGACAGGGAAGAACCAAATAAAAAATTAAGGAATACATGAAAGAGATATGCTAACATCAACCACTGATTGGACAAAACTACTATCAAATAGAAATTAATATTCCCTTTAAGATATAGGTATAAAAAATCTGAGATATGACATCATAATCTGGTCAAAGATGACAAAACAAGTTTTTGCTGAGTTGTCTGACAAGGCAGAATGAAAGAGGCAAATGAACGGAAAAGAGCAAGGTATGAAAGCTTGTATCAAGAAGTCAAGGTGAAAGGGGTGGGAAGTGTAGTATTTCCAAGTAAAAGTAGGTGCCAGAAGAGACTGATGGGAAAACAATTGAAAACCATTGGTTTCTCATCTTAATGTAAAAACATCATCAAAATGCCTTGGTGAGAGAGTCAAAAAGGGGGCACATGGGTGACTATGGCTTAGAAGTTTATACATGGATGGATGGAGATGCCTAATTGCTTCCCTCTTATGCCCACTAACCTGAGGATCTTGTGAATAATAATCCAAAATCCAATGAAGGACAGCACACAGCTAGAGAGTCCATCAGAAGCACTTAGAGTGTATTTGAATGTCAATATACCATTACATGTAGATTAAATTCTTGGTAGTTTCTGAAGAAAGCCAATCTATTAAAGATTCAACCACATTCAGGTTGTGATGGATGCTATAGAAATGCAGCAGAAAAAACCATCTGCGATAGTGTAACCATGTTTATCAATGTATTCCATATAGAAAAGTATACTGTATTAATTAATTTAATTTCTTACCTATTTAACTACTAATGCTAGATCACTTATCATTAAATGGCTTCAGACAAAACTTTATAGTCATTTATTTACCATTGTGGAAGATCTCCCAGTAGTTTAGCTTGACTTTCACTCAGCAAATTTCTTTTCAAACAGGAAACCCTTCTAAGCTATTTCAAGTAATTCCTTTGGGTTACAACAGGCAAAAACACCCACCACTGGTGATCAAGTGACATGGGCAGGCCTGCAGCACCAAATTCTTTGGTAGGGTGGAATGCTTTACCTGTGGCACATGCTTTTTGCCAACTCAGGAAAAAACCAAGCTGATTTTAAAAGTTAACAAAGAGAAAGTCAACACGGTGATTCCATAATTCTAGTGTCTTTTGCCAAAAGAAACCGTACCTCACTCAGCAAGTGGTTTCAAGAAGGGAAAATATTTGTATCACTCCACAGTGCAAATATTTTGCAGGTGGTCTCTGCTTCAGTGTGAGCACAGATGTAAAACGAAGTAGCATCAATCCAGGTGACCATGACCATCTACTGCCAAGAACTATTAAATACCTATATCCTGTTTTGATATAACAAAGTTCTAAAATGACAAATTCAATGGCATAATTACTAGAAATGTAATGAAATTCTAAAATAGTGATCCACGAAAATATTACAGCCTTGTTCAACTGGTTAATAGTCTGAAACATTTGAAGTGGAATTGTGTACCAAAATATTATGATTTAAACGATACACAAAAAGATGAGTAAAAGTAAAATTCTTTTTGTTTTTTTAAAGCTGTACAAAGAAAATCAATGCTTGAGATTTTAATTAAGGTAAAAGGTTAAAGATGAAAAACACAAAAAAAAAAACTACTTGGGTGTACATAATAATAATAGTAATAATGTTTCTTAAAAATACAAGGACAATAAAAAAAACAAAAAAAAATGATTACTTTGATTCATTACCTGGGCTAATCAGAAAGATTTAAAATCTGGTGAATATGGGTTTTGAAAATGCAATACTGTTCATGATGATGTTCCATTCTATATTCAAGACAGGATGGAGAAACATGCATGTTTATTTGACGAAACTGCTACAATATTTTATATCAGATTACTGTAGCGAACTTTTACCAATTTAATGAACTGGTGTTGTTGAAGTTTCAGTAATGATCTGGGAATTTTGCTCTTTTCTCCTAAAGTTTGCATCTTTTAGTTTTGAGGTGCAAATATATAATAAAAATAGCATTTACTGATACTAGTAGATATTCAGGCATACACTACTATACTTTCATTTCAGACAAACAAGGATTTAGATTAAACAATCTGAAAATAAATATTTTATTCCACATCCTTATTAAAAGTGAATACCGATATACTTTTATTTAGCAAAAGTTTGTTAGTATTAACAAAGCAAAAATAAATTAAAAAAAAAGTTTCTAGTAAGTAAATTAAATTCTTTCATTATTTCCTTTCTTTGCATGCAATTGTAATTTAACACTGGTTTCCAAAAGTGAAGCAAGAAAAAAAAAATATACAAAAAGTTTCCAAATGGTTCAAGTTTTATTCCCAAAATAATCAATACAAAAACTCCTCTGCATGTAACAACTTTTTATCAAAGAAATATTTAAATTACAAATAAACTTTAGGGGTATAAAGGAAAACAATGAGGAGAAAATCAGAAAAAAACAAGGATTTCTAGAATAAAGAATGTAAACAAAAATTAATTAGGGGTATAGGGTATGTGCCCCCTCCCAACAACAATATATGAGTCACAGTAGGATTGCATTCTGCTTATAAACTTATCAGTGATAGCAGTAATCTGGGAGGGAGGCAATATGTATTCTTAGAGCAGCACCCAAAGCATTCTCAATAGGATTTAGCTCAGGAAAATGTGTTGGCTATAGCAAATAATGATTTAGTTTTTAAAATATTGGTCAATTAAATGTGCTCTATGTGGATGAATGTTGTCATCCATTAAAATAAACTTATCTTCAATTGCAACTGTATACAGTCTAACATGGGGATCCAGAAACTAATCCCTATACCTTATATGCCAATCAATTAAAATTCCTGCCCAGACCATCACCATCATAATGATCATTTTCCATGGATGCTTCTTCTACTTTCCCTACAGATGAGTATCTGTTGTAAGTCACATTGAAAACTAAAGAGCCTCCTGTGTATGATTGAGGCTAATAATATCCTTCTTATGGCTGTGAAGATATTAGAGGCAAGTTGGGTAGTTGTTAAAGTTTTCCTCTGCTGGGGGAAAAAGTGATGCATAGTGATCCTCTGCTAAGGTTGTGACCCATGGTCAACTTTGAACTGGTCTTTGGACAATATACTCATGCTCTTTAAATTGTCGCCATAGCCAAAAACCACACTTCTGTTCACATTTATCCCTTCTATCACCTACATCTATGACTATCTAACATCTATCCTAATAGCTCTCCACCTTGGAGAATCTTCCAAGAGTGCAGTTAACCATTTGTAATGTTGCCCTTCAAAACAAATATCCTGAGAGAGCCAAAATTGATAAGAACACCAGCCAATTTTTTTTTCATGTCTTTATACCAAAATTAATTTACATTTCTACTGGAATTCATTTATATATTTCCTTGATAAAAGTTTCATTACATGAAAAGGAGATCATGTTGAATATTTGGTGAATAAAAGCTTAACCATTTTGAAAATGTTTTTGCTTGCTTGTTCGGTGCTCAACTTTCTGAAACCTTAGTTTACTGTGTACAGAAGCATTTATATCCATAGTACATGTTTGGTAGATCATGAGTGGTATCAAAATATTGATCTCTTCATGTTTAATCTGCACTATGTTCCAAAGAAAGACTTTATTTTAATGAAGTACAAAGTTGAAGAAACTAAGCTTTAAGCATAAATAGTTATGATTAACTAAGAATATTGATCTACACTGTATGCAGAAAAGACCAGGGCTGGCTAGTTGTTGCAGCAAAAATAATTCCCAATTCAATATATAAATGAGCTATGAACATTTTGTTAGTTACAATCTTATGTACATTTTTAATTAGGAATTACTGGTCCTGTAACAACTGTCCCCAGTACTCACGCCAGAATATGATTTTAAAGCTAAATCCAGCAATCATACAAAAAGGTTTTGTATGACAAAAATCAGTTTTCAGATTTATTTTAAAAACTTTTCTTTTAAAAATCAAATGAATCATTAGGTTTGCAGTGCTTGTTTATGTCCAAAAAAAAAAACAAACCAAAAAACATAATACTTTACTATTTTCTTTACCGCTTTTCCCTTTGATATGAATATTTTTTAAAGAATCAGACAGCCCTTGTTCCATATGGAAACAATTTATTTAATGTAATTTAAAGAAAAGTTTTGAAATTTCTGCAATGGTAGAGAGAAACACATGTAAAAGTTGAACCAGATAGGTATTACTTCCTTTAAAGTATTCACAAAAACTTTAAATATAGCTATTTTTAAAAAAAACTCTAAATAATATCTGTATCTAAAATATGTTTGATTATCCCAGTCCCTTTTTTAAAATTCTAAAACCCAATAAATAAAAAAATGTAAAACATATAAATAAATTGATCAGTCAAAAATCTGTATTAATATTTTATAAAACGTCAGTTTAGCTTCATTTCAGTTTTAGAAAAATAAAAAAGAGGACAAGAAATCATGGGAGCTTTATATAAGAGAATCCATTGAAGGTAGGGAGATAGTTATAGTAACCATCTCTAAATTGGCTATTCACTGTTAATTTTATCCACCAATGGTAATTTATCACTTTTGCCATAGTGCCATCACTAAACTCTGTCAAATCCTATTTTACTAAGGATACATTTTATATGTTTAGCAGTTGTTTGTTTTTGTTCACAGGTGTAGAGCAAATAATAATTTGAAGCACATCCACTAGATAACCTCACAAAAGCTTACAAACTGAATTAGACAGATCTGATTAATCTAAATGCTTCAGTTCGGTAAAACTTCAAAAGAACTTACAATGAACTCTTTTCAGGATCTGATAATCCAAAACATTAATTAGCCTCTGTTTGTGTTTCTGTTTTTTTTCTCTCTCTCTCGACAGACAGACAGACAGACAGACAATGTGCTAAATTTCTGAAAAATAACCAGAGATCAAGAAATTTTTTGTGAAAGTAGTAAAGAGAGCACTTGTCACTGAGCTACATTTTTGGATGGTTTGAAAAAATTAATGTTTTACTGGGTGAGAAGTTGGGAGATAACGTGACTAGTTTGAATTTGTTAAGTTCTAATAAATTATTACAAAATAAACTTGAAAGTGAGTCAGGGTTAACATGTTGTAGCATATCTGAATGCACCCTTGTTTACTGAGTGGTGATGATGTACACCAACTGTTAAAATTTCAAGTGGTTAAGACATAAACTTAGTTGGTTATGAGATTTTTAAAATGCTTAAAACTCTCCTAGGATATCTTATTTTTGTTATAATGCAATTTACCACAATTTATCCTGCAATATGATGCAGGCTTAGATCCAAGTATACTGCAGAAATCTCAAGCAGAAAGGAGTGGTTCATTAGCTTCTGGGCTAAGAATAACAATTAATAATGTTTTCTTACTTACTGTGTGATACTTTTAACAGTGGCAACAAAATAAATCTTTTAAAAATTACTACAATTATTATTATTTTATTATTATTTAAATAACGTACAACAATTTGTTTGGATTTCTTGTGAACAACAAACAATCCAGCCTGAGGGATAGAAAACTAATGAAAGTTTGAAAGGAAATGCCACAACCAAACCATGGAGGGTGGACACTAAGCTAAGTGTCATGTCACCTGATAGGTTTAAATCTACCTATTTGTTTTCTACTTCATTCTGGGTAATTGCTAGTAATTAAAGTTGAACAGACAAATATGCAATATACCTTGATTTAAGTCTGCACCATATTTTGGGATAAATCAAGAGTCTATTTTAGTTGGCATAAAATAAGTAAGTAAAATTACATTTCTAGATTATCTCTAATGTTATTTAAATGGGATACCTAATGGAATACTATTTCGCATTACCATTCTCAAAGCAGTATAATAAATACATAAGATTGTTTAAAATTTTTCAATTAAAAAAAAATTCTGCATGCAAAGTAGCTGTTAAAGAGAAAAACTTACTTTTTTAAAGTCTTCCTGTAGTATTTCATGCGCATATAAAATGTCAAGTTTCATCCTTTTCTAAGATATCTAAAATTTTATGAAACATTAAGGTTATCCTTAGCTGTCTGATGCTCCTAAATTGAAAAGTCAAGATCAGAAGTGAATGCATTAAAATCCTACTCTCTTAAAACTATCTGAATTAAGAGAAGGATACTCTCAAAAAAGCATTTTTTATAACACTCTGAACTGTAAAACAGAAGCCCAAAGTCAAAATCAAACTGATGGTTCACCGTGACAACACACTGCAGTCAACACCCCTATTACGCCAAACATTATACCTGATAATTAATTACAAAATTTCATTTAGTTTTGCTTAAGTTTATATTGATTTTAACAAAAAAAAGCAAATAGGTATCCAAATTACCAAAAATTAATATAGCTTGCCGAAATGGCAAGTAGTAAATAGATCAGATGTACCTGCCATGCCTAAAGCTGTATCATTCAATTCATGCTCCACTATCCTGACTAGTGTTTTCTATCTGATGCTGACATGATGATAAATATTTAGGCTATTTGTTACTTAAGCTGTGATTACAGGAGATCATGATGTGTTTAAAAAATTGACATTACTAATAAACATGCAGGCAATATTTTGTTAGAAGAGATATTTGACACCCATAATTTTCAAAAAAAGTATCGTCAACAGGATCCTGTATTCCTCCATAAATACTTCAATCTAATCATTATGCAGTTATAAACAAGAGTAACATATTCTGAAATTTTCCTATCCACCTGAAACAAAGTCAAAAATAAATTTTCACTTGGTGTAAAGTACCATCTTTGAGCAAATATCAGCCCTGATGTTAATATGCAATCTTCGTTTTGAGAATTTTAAACTTTTCGGATCTAGACCCATTTAGATATTTAAAAAAGATGAATGATCTCACTAAAGTATAGGCCCAAAAGTATATTGTTAAATTCCTATGTTCAGTTAAAATTCTGTGTAAACATGTACATTTAACTGCTTTTCTGTTAGATAATTTTTTTTTTCAGCTTTAAAATCCATACTAAATCACTGAAGCAAACATCTGTACAATAACTGCGAAACCATGCTATCATTAGATTAAAACGATGTGCTACTTTAACAAGGGCCGGCTTTCTGATAGAACATTAAAATACACATAGGTTCTGCTTTTAAGTTTAGCATCATACTACTACTATGATGTCAGCCAACCTAGTCTAATCTTTTTGCAGAATGGACTGTTATCAAGAGAAAAAAGATTCCCCACTGCACATACATCAAATGATAACAATGCCACCAAGCTATCATAATGCTAACAGTTTGACTTAGTAAGAAACGTCTCTTCTTGTTCCTTCGGCCATAGCTACATGAAGGTCACATGCCACTGGTTCAGCATTAAAATGTTTATTTCATTTTTATGATCAAGAGATGGAAAATTACTATCAAGTGAACATTAGAAGCAGCTGCAATCCTTTCTAAGAAAAATAATGGATTATCTGAACCAGTATGGTTGATTGGAGAGAATATCATCTTGTCCGGTTGAATGCCAATACTTCTCAAGCAGTCTGTGTTCTATCTTTATTGGCTTGGCTTCATTAACTGCACTCTGAACAGATTTGGGATATCTATCTGGCCATTTGTGATCTCAGGGCAATGTTTACTATTGAAGTGGTGTGACATATGAGTCTGTCAAGCATCTTCTGTAAAAAAAATAATGCAAAAAAGCATTATCATGTACATATGTTTACAAAAAGGACAATCTGTTTGGCTGGATTTTAATCTTTCAATTTTAAGTCAATCCATGTGCACAATTTACCGCTTTCTGTTTTTGCTGTTAATGAGAGGAATTGACAATTTAAAAGTCATTCACTAATACCAATAAAACATTTGGTGTAAAGTAGTGTGCTAACTATGGTTTATCTTAGCAGTCATTAACACAGAATACAAATTTAAAGTCCTAATGATTGTCACTTTGTGAAAAAATATTAAAATAAAATGCTGTACCAAAAAACTAATTTAGTTGAATTATTAGTTTTAAAAAAATAGTCTCTGAATCTGTTCTCTCAATACAGTTTTTAGTGAAATGTTAAAATGCAAGAACTTAGGAAATATCTTAGATTCTTCTAATTATTTATTGCCCTGCCAACATGATATATGAGCTAAAATGTAATAAGGAAGCGGGCAAGAAGAATTTCTAAAATCCTTGATGAAATGAGCCTCTTCTAAACAGCCAGCATCTTTATTTTGTTTTCTTTGCTAAATATGACAACTCCGAAGATCATGTCAGCAAAAAACTGATAGTTTTGTTCCAAAAGTCTAATGGAGGAGAGTTTGTCTCAGATACTATATATGGTAACCAGGTGGCGAATCAGAATAGACTTGGTTAGATAAGTGAGCTATGGAACAGAATAAGCTGTCCAAGAAAATTTACTACTGTAGGACTCAATGGAGGAAAGCATGTGCGCCAAACTATATGTAATGCACATGCAACAAGCAAAGCGTGCCACAGCTAGACAATAAGCACAGAATAGAACCATCGGAAATGGAATTGTGGCTGCTACCATAAATGAGCAAGTTACATTACAGTATCCAAATCCCCCCCCACCCTATATATGTATAGACACTGGAGTCACTAATGAAAATGGAAATACTTTTTTCAGGAAGGTCAAATTTAATAGCAGTTTAGTACATTTCCTAACAGTAATATGCTAATATGCATTAATGAAAATAATTAAGTATTTCAAAATTGTGCCTCATACTTTTCATAAGTAGTTTCACTTAGTTTACAACAGTTTATTAATTTATACACATACACATAAAAACCAACTAATAAGAATAATAGTTTTCAAAAAACCTGGATATTTATGCCAGGGATGTATGAAAAACCAAGCCAACCAGAGATCAAACTCTGTTCCCTTAACTGTGACATTCCAGTAAGTAGGCTAACCACAGGGCTGCTGGCCATCCAATTATTGGGACTCATAAACCCAATGTTTCTTCACACTTGAGTACATCTGCATACATTACTCAAATAGTGGTCTCTTTTGACTTCATCAATAAAATTCTGGTATAAACATCCTTAATGCCACATAAAAGTGAAAAATCAACAAATGCAGATGGACAACTATCCCTACTCCATTTTTTTAGTATCCATGAGATGATAACCTTTCTGCTTTGCATGGTAATCTCTAGGAACAGAGAAAACTGTTGATATTTTGTGAGTAAGCTGAATAACATTTAAGTTAAGAATAGGCTTTGGTCCAATCAACAAACAGCATGAGTTCTGTGATTTCAATGGATTATTTTTCATCATCCTCAACTTCCAGGTGATACTTATGATCAGTGAACTAAAACTACTTCTTCCTAAATATGTGAATTTAAGTTTAATCGGCGACACTTAAAAAAATGCGGGTCTAATTTCAGCTAACTCAATGGTTAGAAAATGCTGTTTTTCTGTGGATCTAGATTAGAATAAATTAACTATTTCTATATTTTAAATGTTGTATTTCATCACTAGCTGGTGTTTTTTGCCGCACCATACACCAGTCTCAACGATGGAGCTAACCTCTCTACATTAGAGGGGACCTTAGTGAGGGAACAAAGCGTGTGCAGCAAAGCATTGGCCAGGCCATCTTACTGAGAGGCCTGGTGATTCCAACTTTGTCAAGGAAGTCATATTTTAAAAATTCATTTTTTTAGATGTGGGAGAAAACCCACACGACCAGCTGGTGGAGAACGAAAAGAAATAAACCATGCTGGAGAATTCCGCCAAGGTGAGCAGACCCTGACCAAAAATTGAACTAAAGCCCTCAGCCTCGGCAGTCTAGTAGCTTAACCACTGACAGACTTGATCGTAATTTCTACTTTCTTTCTTATATTTATCAGTGTGCCCTGCAAAAAAATTTGTTTAAGAATGAGTTTTAAATATCTTAACCATATGATGCTGGTTTTCCAAAAAAAGAAATGTGCAGATATATCAAATTTTTTTTTAAAGTTGATTAATTAATTATTCCAAAAATACTCTTACTTTTAAAAGGGCATGTAAAAATCTCTTTTAAAAAAAAATAAATAAAAGCTTAACATGTTTCAGCAGGAAACCTGTCATCAATGATACTGAAATCTGGCCATTCTCTGAAAACAGATTCTCCCAAGAGATGGAAAAGGAAAAGCAAATAAAGACTCTAGAATTCGTTACCAAAAACTGAATTGAAGGAAACAGATGTTAAGTTATACAAGAACCTAAAATTCTTTGATATATGTGAAGAAATCTGAGAAGAAAATGAAATTGGCAGAGGCTGACAGTGGAAAAAAAAAAAAAAAATGTACAAAGAGACCAAATATTTTTTAGCTTAGAGTAACAAGAAGAATTCAGATAAATTTGATTTTCTCCTGTTGTTAGGTTCCATAATTGGACTATGCAGAGTTTTTGTTTGTTTTTTTCAACAAAAGGTTTCTGGCATCTTAAACAAAGTCGTTAAACTTTAATAAAGTTTTTCTTCATTCATGACCTAAACATGTAAACAGTATAATTAACCGGTACTGAGAATATCAGCTCACACAGCAAGCATTCACGACTACATACAAATTAACTTCCCACATCTATTTAATTCACTCATGTTAACAGCTCATAGATAAGAGAAACGAAATCATATGCATACAATGTCATCCAAAAGTAAGTTTGATCAAATTTTCACATACCACGTCACCATACTTAAATTATAGAACATTTAGAAATTAGTAAATTTTGACACATGTTGGTAAATGATGATGCAGGCATGGACGCCTTTCATATAGGTAAAGAAAACAGTGCATCCATCTCTCTTTCTCAGACCAAGATTGTTTGATTTGTAGATACTATCAATTATAGATTTTACCATCCAATTAAACCATCATAACCCTTTCATATACAAATAATTCAATCAACTAACAGTAATCGTACACATTTTATAATATTTGAAGAAAGAAATACAATAAAGAGACATTTTATGTTAATCAAAGACTCATTATTAACTTATTTGGAAAAAAAATTTTTGTTTTACGGTATAAGAGCAAAATTTGTGTCTTTTTTGTCATAATTTAAAACATCTTCATGCATTTATAAACCTTAAATGCATATGAGCAATGTACATAAAGCAGATAAAATGGTTGTCATTTCACAAATCCAGACCTAGACAATTTATGTCAATACTAGTGTGACAATATTTCAGAAAATCAATGTTAAATGTTTATATTTCTCTCTATTTCCAAATTCAAAAGACTTTTAAGGCAGAAGTTACTCTGCTATACAATTTCCAATAAGGTTTTGTTGCTCTGAATTATTATAAAAATCTTATTAGCTTCCTTTAACCCTTGTCTGCAATCTGAAATGCTCAGTGGATATAATCAGCTAAAAAAAATTATACATGTACTCACATTTATTAAGGATTTTTAAAGTTTTTAATAAAATGTAAATGGTCTTTTTTTTTTTCTAGCTTAACAGTAATGAAATTCTAATGGGAATAGGATCTTATAACATTTTAGCTAAAACATCAAATAATTTGAATTACTAATCTAACAGACCAGACAAGAACTCCACCAGGCATTCCACTAATATTTGGGCATTGATTTTACAAGTAACTTTCTTAAAATCAAGACCCAGAGACCATTGAATATAAAACATAAATAAACCAAGTGGTTAACTTGTATCAGAAGACTACTGATAAGTAGAAAGATTCCTCCCTCCCTTTGAATGTCATCACTCTTCTGACTGTATCTTAGGAGCTAGGTATTCCTCAGCACAAGAGGTGATACTTTGTTAACTGTGAGAGATAAATCTCCTTTTCACATTTACAAACTTTTGATTTGTTATCTACTCATGCCAACCTTTGTCTGGCTATATCAAGCCTGCTGGAATAAAAGATTGCAGTGGTGGTTTGAAGACTGAGTCTCCATACATAGTCCCTCATCACCAATGAATAAGGTAGGTGGCATGACTGGAACTCATTCACAGCAGGAAGTATGGAGCCAATCAGCCTATACAGGAAACAATACAGTCTAGCAGAGCTACTAAAAAAAACTAACACCAGTTCTATTGAAGAACCTATGAACAACTGGTACATCTCATTTTTACATGGGTTAAAAATAAAAGTTTTACAGAAATAATTTAATCGGGGATTGTGTAAAACAAAAGAGCTCTTAAAGAAAAACTAACACTAATTTCCCACATTAGATGATAAAGGTTTAGTCTAGAAATTAGTATTAGTATTTAAATTATATAATTTACAAACTATAAAAACAAAAAAATGTCATAACTGAATAATTTGCTTTAACAAACACAAACAAAACAAAACCACCTACCTAATGTAGGGGAAAATAGGGCTAGTTGTTACAGCATCAGTAACTCATAATTAAACATATAGATGAGTTATAATTGAAATCAACTGCTTTGACCTACAGTAATTCTTGATTAAAAGTATAGTTGATCTATAATTGCAAAGCATATGACATTGATTAAAACTCATCTATACATTAAACTGGGAATTATGTGTGCTCTAACAACTGAGCCCAGATCTCCGCCTAATCCAATATAAAATCACATATAGAGATTAATGTCCTTATGCTGTTTTTTGTCTTATTAAAAAAAAAAAAAATTTTTTTTTCTTGTAATTTACACGGTTCAAACTACTTTCATACAAACAAAAAAAAATACTTATAAAAACTTTTCTTTTTCCTCTTCAAACTTGCATGCCAACAGTGGCACACAAGAAATCCATCAGAGGAAACCCCAAAAGTTTTGATTTCATAAACCAAACTAAGGAGACCAGAGTGCAAAGGTTAGCTGCATGCCTACCACAGAAAGCTAGTATTCACTTTTTAGACATGGGAGGAAACATGACCTGCTAGTGAAGAAGAGCAAGAAGGAATCAAGGATATATTTTGTGTAAATATTTGACTATAATATACCTAATTCTTTCAACAAAACAAAAAAAAAACCGTAACAAATATTTTTTTTAAAAAGATTGTTTGCCTGTTGTCGAATTTACAAAGAAATACCAATAGTAGAGATTGTCATGTATGCTGTCAAAATGTACACATTAACCTAGAGTCAGTGATGAGTGTATATGTAATTAGAACTTTCAAAAAAAGGACTGTCAGGCTAAATTGGAAACAAGCTCTTGCTGATTTTCACTATTGACTTATCATTTTAAGCAGAAACTGACAAAAACCTGTATGTTGGTAACACTACAAAGTCTTGTGGTTCAGAACAAAATTTTGGATTTTCTATTTCCCAGAGCAATCATATTAAGATATCAAGGCAAGATAAAAAATTATATTAACTTTTTTGTTTTCTTATTGATCATTATATTCTTGTTAGTGTATTTATAAATCTGATTTTCTGATTAATCTGACATTTTAAATTGAACATTTAAAAAAAATTTTCCAAATAATATAAGACTGGTAATTGTGATTACAAGTCCAAAGCAATGTAAAGTCTAAACTTTATCACATCTAAAACAAAGATGATTTCTAGTAGAGACTTTTATTCATGTCCTGAACCTACTCACCACATAACCACACCTTCCTTCATCTCATAACCAAGATAGGGATCCACAATCCTCATAACCAGGGAAGCGTATAATGATGACAGTTAAATCCAGCAGTTCCCAAACTAGGGGTCACCACCCCAAACGAGGCAGAAACAAGAAGACTTGAAGGTTGCAAAGCCAGCCAGTATCATAATTATTTTCATGCCCCATTTAATATTTTGATTGCTGTTGACGCATAATATATATATACATATATATATTAATACATACACTATTTTCTGTGGTATACCAATGTATTGCCTGCATTATCCTATAGTCCACACATTGCAAATCTCCCATTCAGACTGTGAGATAGTTATACTTTGGCCTAGAATGCAGGAAATGCATTATTTCCACCATTTTTATTATTTTTTAAAAATTATATTTTTGGAAAAGTTAATGTACTCAATCATGAGGAATAATAATTCAACAATGAGATGAATAACCTGTGGAGCTGCAGGTAGCACAAGGCTAATGGGATCTTGTTCTTTCTGAATTATTGAAGATTATTTCTGTAGTCTTTATGGAAAAGAAGGCCAAAAAAAATGGAGGAGCTACATAAACTGAAATATTTTCAAAAATACAAAATAAAAAAAAGGTTATTTCTTCAAACCAGGTAGGAAAAAAAGTCCAAATGGTAGAAGAAAAGAGTGCAAAAGAAAATATTTTGACTTGAAATATAAATGGTAATAATTAAAATTTTATACATGCTTTTACATACTCAAATCTATATTTATTTATTTTTTTTTTTTTTATTAGATATCTAACCATGAAAAATAACAACAAAAAAATCCCAGCAGCAATAGCTTTGGTGTTTGGCCTTTTAATATTTCATTGAATATGGGCGATGAGAGGCCAAGTATACTGGTTTGCTGCTACTGTTGCTGAAAGTCCCAGTTTGATACCACTGATAACCAACTTGGTTTTGGCAAAACTCCCATAAAATGGTTTATTCTCACTCTTTTAAACCAGTCAATCAATATGGGTTTTCTCTGAGCACTGCAGTTTCCTTCCACAGCTAAACAGAGGAATTTTCTTAAGGACTTCTGTCATGGGCAAAATGTGGAGAGATGCAGGATACAGTTTTTTTTTTTACATGTGCCACAGTCTAGAATATTCCAGCCAGGTGGAGTCCTGCACAGCTAAGAGAGAATGTGGACAAATCAGCTCAAACTATCTTCACTTAATATTCATTCATTAACAGGTGATAATTTTGCAAGAGAAAAAAACTGGTGGACACTGTGAAGTATTGAGCAACCAACAACAATACTCTCTGTACATCTTTTCTGTTTGGTAATGGCCAACCTTATTGTTTTACCATCTGTGTTTCTTACTGTGTTTTACTAAAGCAAACATTTTGTTTTATCATTGTTTAACCATATGAAATATACTTTCAACTCTGGTTGGATAGCACATTTTAAAATAAATGGAACCGACATATTTTAAATGCAACAACCTACCCTGCACACATCTGTTTTTTGTTATAAAAAAATACAGATTTGAATACCATTGTGACAGTTCTTCTTTAAAAGCTAACTGCAAATTTCAAAACCTTTAAACTTTCTTTTAAAAGTTCCCCATGGTTCATGTTACAGAAATCCAATAAAAACTGAAGCTAGATATCTCTGTTTGCCATTAATGTTTTTCTAAGGAGTATTTTTTGTGTTGTACATTTGTGATTGCTAAGAGAGAGAGAGAGAGAGAGAAAAACCGGCATCAAATGGCTTAACGAAAAAACATGGAAGTTGAGTGTCCCCTTTAAAACCCTGAAGAAAGAAAATCTATGAATTACAGTGCCATGAGAAATCCCAGAGTTTCTAAAGTAGCAATGGGAGTCCGAATGGCAATCTTAGATTGTATGTCACTACACAAGATGCTAAATAAACTAAGCAAAATAAATTATAGCCATGAAGAAAAATATTTTCCATTAAATAAGCAAATCTCTGGATCTATGCACATTTTCTTTTAGCTAAACAATAGAATATTTATATATTTTTTCTCTTCCTAAGGCAAAAAAGTTTGTCATATTATATTTGGTTTCTGAAAGTTAACTTATTGACATGCATATTTGTTTATTGAAAACAAAACAAAATTTATTATGGAATATTTTTAGTTCTGACAAGCTTAAACTGATAATGCAAGGTCTCTGAATTTTTTGGTTGACTCAAGAAAAGAAACTTCATGTAAACACCCATTCTTTATATCCCTACTATCTCAAACATTTTAATCAAACTGCTCTTTTATCTTGTGTGTATACACAGGAAAAAAACAGTTCAATCTTCAAGTCTTTTTTGTACATAGGAACCTCTTTATTCATCGTTACTTAATGATTAAAGGGATTTTGGAATCTTATTATGATTTATATTATACTGAAAATTATTGATGCCATACTCATGCAACACCATTTTTATATCTCAAATAAATAACAAGCTTCCTTTTTGTAACCACTGGCATCTTGAGATGAGAAACAGATCGTAATTCTGTTATTCCTATACACAAATATGTATCTTATATAAACAAAAGATTGAAATCATGCAGATGATCCATTCCATATGTCATATCCCAATGTTTATTAAATATTCACCAGAAACTACCATTTTTTTCCTTTTTATTTATTGTAAATAATAGTAAAAAAGTAGTTATAAAATAATTGCAAAAGAAAAAACTTATTATTGTATTATTATTATTATTACAATAGATAAATATAGAGTAGAGTTAACGTAACGTAGGTGTTAAGAAATTCAATCTGACATTGTTCAGTGGGGTCACATAAATGACAGATAAACTTTGTTGTTTCCTAGTTTAGCATAAGTCAAGCAGAAATAAATAACTTACGGAAATTAAACTGTTATACAAGATAACTGATGAGAAGGATTTAGATGTTATATAAAGATAACACCTTCAAAATTAACTCTCAAAGCCAATGGATATGCTAAATTGTACTGTATAGTAAAACATCAGTGATTCTGGTTCTCCTGTATTAGTCAAAGAACATACTTTGGATAAAAAGTAGAGAGGAAATTTACTGAAATCAAAGACTAACTAGATTATTCAGATAGAGCAGCCATTGGTAAACACCTTTTTGAATGGTATTTATTTAGTTTTCACAGAATAAAAATGAGAAAGTATCAAAAAGGTGTCTGCAAGGTGTGATGTCATGATAATTGTTATTTCTCCTAATTTTATATTCTCCCAAAAATGAATGGATCTGCTCTTTAATAGAACTAACTAATAAAATGGATTATTGTTTAGAATCAAGAGTGATAAGGAAAATCATAACAAATGCACTAAATTCGTCTTCAATCTTTATCATCTTTAAAAATAATATAGATAATTTTTTTAAAAATTTAAATAAAACAAACATGGTAAAACAGCTTTAAGTAGTTCATTGTCATTTAAATAATACAAAGAAAATGAATCAGTTTTGTAAATTCCCATTAAGATCTATCCAATTTTTCTTTTCCTATTTACACAATGGAGATTGCCTTTCTTTCCTGAAAGCTGATATGTCTGACTACAAATTTGTTCCTAATTGTCTGCAATTCCATTATCATGTCTAAGTCTTTTGAGTACAAAAAGCAAAGTTTTCAAACCAGCTGGGCCACATACACAGGCTGATAACAATTGGAAACCTCATTCTTCGTGTAAGCCTCAAGTTTAATTTAAATATTTTTCTATGGAATGTGACAGAAATGGATTTGTTCAGTTGAACACTAATTTTTTCTCTTTCAACTGATGCCATTGATTTGTATTGTTTGTAAGATAATCTTTCCTTTGCAATATCTGTTTCCCGGAAATGGGAAATATCGCCCAGGTTAATTCAGTTCAGAAAAAAAAACAGATTTTCAAGGGAAAGCTATTTATACTCAAACATATCAAAAACTCAACAAGAACCATGGCTTAATATTATACCTGTGATATTATATATTTGCTGTAATTTGTGGTAACAGATTTTATACAAGTTCAGTAAGATTGATGATAATACTGGATGAGCAAACGGCATTGCCACATGCAAAGTTTCTTTTAGCTAAACAACAGAATATTTAAATTTATGCTAAAGTCATATTTTATTCATGTTACTTTTCTATGCAAATGAAAATGAAATCTGAATGTTGACAATTGGGCAAACTTACAAAAGAGTACAGGATTAGCTAAATTTGTCACAAAGAGAATTAAGTAAAGTTGAAATGCTGAGACTTGTGAAAGCTCTGACATGACTGGATGCTGTGTAATGTTTTCCAAAAGCTGATGCTATTAGGAGGCTGTGGATAAAATTTGTGCAGGTAAAATGAAGAAAACTAACCTGCAGACAATGAATGGTCATTGTTATTGTCATTAGGTGCCTCATCTGGAACACTAGCCGGAAGGAAAAATAGGTGGGGGAGAATGGCTGTGGAAACCATGACCAGAGACAAAGTGTCCAATGAACTACAACTTCAGTTTGACCTAACAAAATACCCTACTAGAGCTCTGTTGTTCGGTTAGTGGGGTGGCTGAAAAATCTGGAGGAAATGCATGCGATCAGCTGGTAAAGAAGAGCAAGAAAAACCCATGCCATGAAGGCAGTACACCAAAATGACCTGGTCCTGACCGGGATTCAAACTCAGGCCCCCAACCTTGGCAGTGCAATAGTCTATCAATAGATTACCACACAGGTTCCATAGGAGGCAAATTTCAAGGAAGATTACTTCAATGGACTGATGTAATTTGGAATAAAATTAAAATTGAAGAACCAAATAATTTCCAAAGTTAGAGTTTTAAAAAAAAATGAAACTTTTAGGTCTGTCAAAACTCAGATGTGTGAACACCAGTTAATTTTCCAATGATAAGTATCTCAATTACAGTAGATGATGATATATATATATATAACTGTAACGAAAACCACAAATCTTTTGGCAATTTTACGTTCAGCAGAACACTGCTGCTTGCTTAGTTCTGTTGACCTTGTAACATTACTTTGATACCACACTTAAGTCTTTCCAGCTTAGTTTTCTTCCCATATGTTCTTCCTTTAGTAGCCTGATAAAGCGAGACCCGAGTAGAATCTAGAACCATTGGTAAAGAGTTCAACTCTGTAACCAAAAAATCTGTAGTCATATAACAAGACTAACCCTTAACCACTTTCCCTGTTCCTTTTATAATTTTTAATGATAAGATCAAAATTGAAAGCAAAATATACTGTACCCTATTTACAACATGATAAAAGAGGATAAATACAATTTTAAATAATCTTTATTTACAAGTCGCCAACATCAATGGTTCATAAATGAAATCAACATATTTTGTGGACAGAAAACTCATATTATTTTCAGCATTTATCAATAATGCTGATCAGTAATGCTAAGCCAGTGTAAAATTAAGAGACACTTATCAACAATTCCTCACAATTATCACTTGATAGTGATAGCTCAAACTGGACCTTTCTAGTACCTGCTTTCTCACAATCCAATATTTCCCATAAACCTCCACTCTTGCCACCAATATCACTATTACTCAGTTCTAGCCAAACTACTTCTTTTCTACAGGTAGCCATTTTGTGTGCCTTGTATTCTCTGTATAACATTTCATTAAATTAGCAGCATTCACAAATCTTAACTAAAAAACTTAAGTTAACAAGACAAACATTACCTAAATGTGTGCATCTGACTTACTAAATATTTTTGAGAAACAATTATCCAAGCAAAAGCTGCAATTTTATTTTATATGGTTGTGTGGCTCAGAAGCTGGCATTAAAGTCTCTGATCCATCACTAATTATACTTAGATGAAGACAAATTCCTAATTAAACTTATAGATGAAATCTAATCAACATCATGTGCTTTTATAGCTGAACTATATAATTAATTACAAATTACTGGTACAGTAACTATCCCTGGTCTCCAATATCTTGCAAAAAAACAATTTTAAAAACAAAAAAAACATTTAGCAACAGCATTTGCTCTTAACAGCGTGCAAATATAAAATGGAAAAAGAGAGCAACTAGCATTAAGAACATGATTACATTAAAACTAATTTTACTATTTTATGCAGATAGGCATTAAATCTTACCATATGGTTATATTATAAGAGCATTTCTTTAAGAAAAAGATTAAATTGTTGTTTCACTTGTAAAAGTATTTCAACTTCCAAAGTAGTAACAATGTTCTCATAAACATTCAGTTATTGTTTCCACTCTTCAATGCGTGTGCTATTTTATATTATCAGCTTGAATAAATTCATCTTGTGGCCTACTGGTAGTGACTGTTTGAAAAGAAAATTGTAAAAGGCACAAATGTTTTTATCACAACCTGATATTCAGAATGGCTACCAGTTCACACTGCTAGAATTTCCTAGGGTTACAAAGGGTTTTGACACCTAGTGGATGACAATGTACTTGCCAAGAAATTAATAAAAAGCTCAGCATAATGACAGTGCACTTTTTTTTGTGTGTGCTCCACCCTGCAGCAATATATCTTAATTCCCCAATTTCAAAAGCAGGCTGGCATAATAACATGAAAAAATATATGAAAAACAGTTTAATTTTGTGCAGTTAGCTGGAGAAGATGGAACTTGCGCAAAGCACCAAAAATTGTGTTAGTACCCATTTTTGCTCTCTCTATTCCAAAATTTAAAAAAATAAAAAAAAAATGTAATTTTAATAGATTGCATAATTTAACCAGCTGATTGGTCATGCATAAAATTGTAACATCAGGAAATTTTGTAATTCATGAGACTTAAAGGTATAATCTGCAATATAATACATTTGAATTTTTAAAGTTTTTAAAAAAATTAATTTGTATCTATTTACATTTTAAGAGTAAAACTAAAACTTCAACTGAAAAGTTGATCAAATGTAGATCTCACTGACAAACATCTCCAGAAGATTTATAGCATGAAACATCAAGTGAAAACTTTACATACTTTCTCCTTTCTCAGCATTATTGCTTCCTGATGTATGTATCAGCTTCTTTAATATGAGAGACAGTTTAATTAATTGCATTATATATATTACAATACGTATTAAACATAAATAAATTACACTACAGAATTATCACCAATTCATGAGGGACATTTTTTTTCCTAAAACATTCACAAGTCTTTGATGCTGCATAATACTAGTTAATCTTTAATTGGAAAACTGCTTTTACAAAGGAATGCAAAGTCAGTGAAAGTTATTTCTATAACTTACATTTTTTTTTACTTTATTCTTTGTCACCGTAGCATTGTATAATAAAACATGCATATTTTAGCACAGTTTATAAGTCTAGATAAGAAAGAAAAATATTGATGTGATGTGCTATTTACAGAAATTATTGGGCTAGTTTGAACTTTTCAATGAATTTATTAACAGTATAATACAACTGACTAAGAAACAAGTTCAAACTATAAAAACACCCACTGCACAAGTAGCAACATCGCACATAGTCTTCCTCAGGCCTAAACCTGATGATGGCAATGGGGAAAGATTGTTCGAGTTCTTTTGGTAACAGTATTACCACCAATAAGGTAAGAGAAGCCTAAACCAACAACAGATTCTTTTAAAAATCTAACATTAAACCACTCATTCTCCCACTCTTTTCGCACCCTGACAAAAGGCACACTTCTTTTACCAAACAAATTACTTTTTAAAATTTATTTTGTACTCAAAAACAAGAATTTCAATATTCTAAAGCCAAAAAAAAAAAAAATGTTTAAGAAAATTCATATACTAGATCTTGAGACAAAAAAGGTTGTGTCATTTAACAATTAAAGTAAACACATGAAAAAAGAAATTAATAAAATATCTTAAATTTTTTCTTCTGGAATCATCCATTTAGACATAATTATCACATTATTTCAATGGATAACTGTTATTAAACTGTTAAGGAAGAATATACATGCAGTAGTAGTGAAGTAAGTACTTTTAAAATGATGGTGGGGAGTTTAAATTTTAACAGATGTTTTAAACATATATTTTTTTCTTCTTTGCAGTAATTTTATTTCATATGTCCCCAAATTTTCATTTTAAAGTTTAATAGATTTACTGAAACTTACAATACAATTATTGTCCTATCTTTCATCGACCTATGAAGGGATACATTAACTGTTCCAAGATATTATCAGTCTGCCTTTATCTCACCTCTATCTGTCAGTTAATATAGAAAAAACTGTAACATTTTATTAAATAAATGCTTCAGAGACCTTAAAATACAAAACAAACAACTATCATACTGAATACTGACTGGCTTGGATCTTCTGGTCTAGAATAAAACACATTTTGCATAGAAACCCAATTTCTGCAGAATTTTTCTGTTGCTGTTACTGTTCTTGTTTATGTCATGTGCCTATATATTCCATAATAAACCTAGGAGCCTGCCATTTGTAAGGCATAGATCCAGATCACATTAATTTTGCTAACTATAAGAGTACAAATACATAGTAATAGTACATGTGAAAGAAGCAGTTACTGGCAGATATTTTTCCTGCTTGCCTGCTTTTCATCAAACAAAAATCAAGCTGACTGATACTCAAGAATACTGTGGGTGACAGTAAGTAGGCAGTGATTATCATCGAATGTCTTCATAGCTAACTATTCAGAAACATGTATACTTCTGTTGGTTTTCTGTTTATAACTAACAAACAAATAAAAAATGTTAACTTTATAAATGAAAAATACAAAAAAAAAAAAAACAATGTCAACACTCAACTTTAACACATATGCTAATGTAAAAATTTTAAAAGTCCCTAGGGGTTATAGACAACCTGTAGCACAGTAAAGTATTCTGAGATTGGTTGTCTTCAAAGGTCATTTAAAGTAATTTTGTTCTACATGCACTTTATTTTCAATAAACAAGTTTCAGCTGGCATGCAAGGAATTTAAAGGTGGATCAAAAATGTTTTCCGTCATAGAATTTTATATGTTTAGTCAGGAAAAGGTAACTTCTAATGGTATGCATGCAATATACTGAACATTTAAATGCAAAGAATTATTCAGGTGAACGCAGCCAATGTGTGTGTTCTTGGGAACTATTGAACAAACACTCAAACAGAAACCTAACACACAGTGGACCATAGAGAGAAATGGCAGCCAAACAAGGGATTGGGAATATTAAATGACAAAAAGTCATTTTTTGTTAACCCATGACACTAAAACAAATGTGAATAAAATGAAATCCCACAATGATTTTATGATGTCAACCACCATACTTTCCAAAATTCCAATGCTTTTCCTAAATGTTTTTGACATATTCTTGATTTTAAAGAATACACTTATATATCACATCTTTTTTATTTTTCTAAATAGCATGACAGATTTGGAACTGTGTGCATGTGTTGAACATAACTTTAAAAGAAAAGAAGAAGAAAAAAACAAGCATAACATTTTGCACAATTTTATGACAAAGTATTTACAAAAGATATTGCCAATAGTCTGGCTGTCGCTTTTTGCTGCTACTGATGCAATAGCAGAGACTGGGGTTAGTTTTTATATCATCAATAATTCCCTATAGTCTCTGTATCTCTCACAAATGCATCTCAGGCAGTGTAAGCTATCCAGGAAAACTTACAATAGCCCATATAATTCCCATGTGTAGAAATGAAGAGTTCAAGCAGAGATTTCCTTGCTAAAGTTAGAAGTACCAGGACCCCTCATAGTGCAGGATAGGCACTGCTCTCTGGTGGACAACCATGGCACTACTCTCAAGAGGATAGCTCAGCTGTTGAGAATGGTGTAAGACACAAAAGCAGCAGCATCTGATTAGACATGAGAGTGATTGGGAATGTCTGGAAGAGACTTGTGGAGAGGAGGAGCAATGCTGCTTGTTAAACACCTAAAACAGACCCAACTGGTACAGATCTGCAGCCATAACCACAACAAGCTCACTACATGCTTTACTAAACTGCTCCACATTGTAAACATTTTAAAATTAACATCAAAACAAACATTCGTGCTAGGCAACTAAATCACTACTGTTGCTCAATACCCCATTACTTCAAAGCAAACTATGGAAAACAATGTCAGTGTTTTTACAAGCCTAGTATAGCACCATAGTCACCTGCTGAAACATGTTGCATATCCTGCATATGAAAGACCAAGCACTCCCGACCTCGGCAGAAAAATCTATAATAGAAATCTTCATTTTTAGCTGTAGGAAGAAACCAGATCACCCAGAAAAAACCCACACCAGGGAGGTATGCCAAACTGAGATTGAGGCAACTCTGACCAGGAGTCAAATTTGGATCATTAGCATCTGCAATCCAGTAGTTTAACTGCTGGACAACCATCCAACCATATCATGATGGAGGAGTAATTGTTGGTATTATCATTGAAAATGAAGTATTTTAAGTTTTCATTTATATGATGGTAACACTAGTAGTGAAAATATTTAGATCATTCTAATAAGCAATACATTATAAGTCTTGCTAATAAAGTTAAAAGCCACCATAAAGTAAAAGTAGTAAAGTAGTATTTGCAAAATGTGCATATTAGACAAAACAGGTGCATGAAAAAAAAATTTTAAAAAGATATTCTGGGAAATATTTATCAGTTACTGATTGGCGTAAATATGAAATACTTTTTAAAAAATGTTTAAAAATAATTAGATTTAAATGTTTTATTTTTTTAAAGATTTTATATTAGCAGTAGCTAAATCAATCTTTACAAACTAAGTCTCCCCAAATTCTTGCATATATATTTTTAATTTTCCAAAAGGTTTCCCTGATCTTATGATACAGGATTCCACAAATGCATCATCTAATTTTGTTTTCTCATAATTACCCCCCTTGGAGCTTTAGTTCAGAACTCTGGAAATTTAAAGTGTTTGATAAAATACAGTTTGGAATATTTTCAAAAGCATGAAAAGTGAATACAGAAACAAAAGAAAATTTCATTAAGAAAAAAAAAAAAAAGGTGATGTAAGGGCAATAAAATGCTTGAGGTGTTAGTTCATTAAACCTGTTCATGAAGGTAATGTATTTTACATCAAACAAGCCCTTATGTAGTAAAATCACCACTTTTCAAAACCCTTTATCTCAAAAGCTAGCATGAACTGTTGTTTATAAAGTTCACAAACACTGCAAAAGAAATTTTTCAAAAAGTCCTTATTTCATAATACATCTTTTTTTTTTTAATTCATGAAAATTTTCCTTAAAAAATTCAGTTCATGGTGATTCATAAAAACCATGTTCCCTTAACCATATTATAATTGTTCAAGGTTTTCTTATATCACAAGAAAGTTTGTGAAGGATTATTACGATGCTATATTGGTACAGACAAAGCACCATCTAAATCTTCATAAAACTATGCTTCAATTCATTTTCTCAAATGAAGTTATTCTGAAAACGAAAATCAACATAAAAGCAAAAAGCACTATACAAGGGAAGTAATTTTCAGAAAATTCTGATAATTTATTTAATAATAGCAAAGTTACCTGATCTGTGCCTGATGCATTCAGCTTTGTATTAACATTCTTTTCAATTTGTTATAACCCAAAAAATTAAAATAAAATAAATAATTAAATTCTTCATCTGGAGGCAAACTCTGAATGTTCTAGTTCAAGAAGACACCCTTTGATACAACTGGTCTTGTAATTCTGGCAAGCCATTCCAGAAAACGGAAAAGTTTCCTGCATTTAGGTAAACATGCCTTCACAATTGCCAATTACAGCAATCATAATTCTAGTTTCAAGTGTACAGTAGTAGTAGCAATAGCAGCGGCATTAATAATATTTGACATTTTTGATGATCAGATACCAAATCTTCTTGGAGCAATCAGAGAATACTTGCTTCATTTAAATTCTGCAGTTGCACAATACTGCATAACTACAGTTATTCCCCCCTTCCCCCAACAAAAAATTGAGATAATTCATAAAAACTTACTACTACTTGACAAAAAATAAAATAACCTTAAATTATTCATTTCTAAATCTCTTTACCAATAACACCATGCCCATTAGAAGAGAGCATGGCTGGTTGTTACAAGGATAAGCTGTTACAGCATTTGTGATTTCTAATTGAACATATCGATGAGCTATAATCGATGTCATACATATCGTTTAATCTTTGGATTACAGGTCACAGCATATGACATTGGTTAGAGCTTCAGTTATACATTTAATTAGAAATTACTGGTGCTAACAACCTACCTCTGTAACAACCAGCCATAGTCTTCCCTATAATACAGTGAACATAACATATTTCCTTGTTTTTTACATTAATTAAAGATATTTAATTTAATTAAAATGACCAAAAACAAAAAAAAAAGACAATCAAAACTTAAAATAATAATGTCTCCTACTGTTGCACAATTCCTTCAGGAAGTCAAATTTTTAAAAGCTACCCCCTCAGTGGAATAATCAGTGGAATGCAAATGAATTGCCATGGTCAGGTATAGCAACTGATCACACTGACATGCTGGTCACTGAAGCTAGAGAACAGCATCTTAAGCACAAAGTTTAATGAATCTAGACTAATTCAAAATACCAGTGCACACATTCTGTCAGGAACATCTAATACTCTTGCTTCTCTCCCAACACCTAAATACAGTAAATGAGAAGCAAGCTTAGTAAATTTGCACTTATTTGCATGAGAACATGGCTTAATTTTCAATAACCAAAACTATTTGCTCCATACACAGTTAAAGAGTTAAGTTGCTTTCATATTTTTTTTTTAAAAAAAGCTACTTCAGTTTGTACCATAAAGTTTAATTGGCAGCTCCTCTTTAAGTAAATGACATGCATTTTTTAAAAAACTACCTAATGTATTATTATTATTATTATTATTATTAACTGTTCATAAATTTTTCTACTTTAAAGCTCCTCCAAAAATCCAGAGAGAGTCAAGTTATACAGACTATATGGAGTGCAACATGATTAAAATGATGGTTTCCATTCCACTACCAGGTCAAATGTTCAAATACTGATGCCAGACTGTATAAAAATTGCAGTGTACAAACAATAACTGAACAAAATTTTTAAAAACTAACCAAAGGTAGTATTTCCTAATTGTAAAATATTCACATAAAAAAATTTAAAAAAAAGCTTTTAGGGAATTTGAGTGTCCGTTACAATAGGTGAGAGAGATGATTGGTTTTGGAAAGAATAGTGATCCTTGTCCAATTTCTCTGGTTTGTGTTTTTAAGCAAGGCAGGGTCACATTAAGGGTCTTCAGCAAACAAAACTTCAGTTGGATCATCACAGCCTGAAGCAGTTTTATGAAACATTCAGCACACTGGTGGCTAATCTACTACGCAACTTGACAGTGTGGCAGCAATAAGTTAACTGTAACATGCACTTTAATTAATGTCTGCTGAATTAGGGGGTGAGGGTGCTTAGCCCTAAGGTTATGCAAGATGAATTTTAAAATGTTGTGGTAAGTTAAAATGGATCCAAGAGTACATGCCTGGTGTGAGGCAGTGACTGGAGAGAGGAAAACAGGCTGAGGTAGAATTTTAAATGAGAGGTATGTATGTGCCTGTGTGAGGAGGAGGAGAAAATTCAATGGGTGACAGAGTAGTACATACTTTGTATGTATAGCCTGATAATATCAAAGAGGTGGGTGGAGGGAAAAAGGGGAGGGTGGGAGTAAGAAGAAAGAGAGCCAAGCCCATGAATGAATAAAACCACATGCTATGTGGTAGTATTAATGAGAAAAGCAGGGATACAAACAGGAATAGAAAGCAAAAACTTGAAAACCTTTTAACTTTGAGATACATCAATCAGGTAGTCAGTAGAGCAGTTCACATGACAAAGTAAATATTTTTTTTTAAGTAGAAAACTAACTACAAATGTTACTTACTAACAGATAGCAAACTGTACACAACATACAGAAAGTAGGTTATCTCTCTGTCTATTTTAACATTTTCTGAAGTATTTTTCATGCCAGATATCTGTACAGATTTTGATTTTTAGCCTTTAGACACATTTTAATTGTTTATTAATGTGTCTAAAAATGTTTTGAGGTAGTGGAAGCTGTTTAAAATATTCTGAGGTTTTTTTTTTTTTTTATTACAGGATTTTAAATTAAAGTCAGTCAGTTTTAGTGACAATCTAAACAGAAAAGCAACTAAACAAGATATCTGTAACTTAGTTCCAAGCTGATTTTAAAAAAAAAAGGGTAGAAATTTACTTTCTTCAGTGTTCACATATCCTAAAATAAAAGTAGTATAATATTAATTTCATTTTCATTTAGAACCACTTTGATATTCATAATAATATTTTAACAAACTCTGCAAGAGCCACATTAAATATTTATGTCAAATTTTAACAACTGACTGAAAGTCTGAAGACAGTTAATTCTACACTACACATTTTTAAATTTTAAAATGCCCACTTTTCCTATCTTTTAATGGTCATTACATAAAGATATAATGCTATATCTAATATTTATAAAAAATTAAATCTACACTGAAAACAGGATAAAGGCTAGTAAAAATTAAAAGTAATCATTTTGCACATAATTTCTCTTATTTAAAAATGCTAAAATAAAAAAAATCTAGAATAAAATTCATGAATCACACAAACCTGGTGGATATACAATAGGTAAGAAAAACAAAGAACTCACCTCAGCCATAATTAGGAAAAGAACAATGAGGAATGTTTTTCTCATGGATATCATTTTCTCTGGTAGATTTTTTCTTTAGAGCAAACTACTCCAGCATGAACTGGTAGAAAGGTAGAACAACACGAGGCTTTCCACAGAAAAACCAGCTCATAACATGTGGAGTGAGTGAGTGTAGCAGTGGATGAGTTAGTATAAGACTGCTGCTTGATGGGCTGTGCTCACAGTAATAAGACAGGCTTTTAACTAATTGAGGCAACAGCATTGGCCAGAGGCTCATGTGGGCCCTGCTGTTTGACTTGCAATGTTATATCATGAATGACATGGCCTTGTCAAGACATGAGTAACTTACTCAGACACTTGATTGGCACAGCTCTACAGATTTTACACCTCCCCTGATTCTGGCTGCAAACTGCATAGTCCACATTGTAAACATTCTTGGAGCGATTTTCTCAATGAATTCTGGCAGTTAGATCGGCTAGCTACTTCAGTAGCAAATAGCCCCCCTCCGTCCCCAGAGTCTAGCTAGAATGCTGAGGCAACTCAATAGACTGCCATGTGGAACCAATAACTCACCTCCCATGACCCTTTATAGCAACAAAGCTATGTGTGCAAAGAGGGGGGGGGGGTGAAGGAAGGAAGGAAGAAAAAAAAGTGGAACTCAGAGTCAACTGACTGCAGCCTGTTCTACATTAGCTCCCTGGATAACAAAGCTAACAAGATGAGCTCGGCTTCACAAAACAAACAGGTAAAAACCACTGCCACGAACCGATCTACCAGACAAGAGCGCTGTACCAGACAGGACAGGACAGGACAGGACAGGAGGTTGCAACAAACAAAAAATCCAGATGACTTCTTAGCTATTTCCCCCCCTCTCCTCCAACTTTACAGACAGAGTTGGCACTACATTTCCTAAAGATAAGACATCCATCCAACTTTTCTTTTTTTCTGAATAAAGCCTTTTTCTTAAGTCAGTACATCCTTTTCAAGCAAGCAAATAAGTAATCTTAATTTCAAATAATATACATGTAATTATAATCCACTGTATTTATTGCTCTCAACAATTACATCTAAGCAGCAATAAAAATTCTAGCAGCACTGTTTTAAAAGATCCAACTGCAACTTAACAATGGCTTTAGTTTTATAAGGTTTGATACATGAAAGAATGAGGAAGTATCCTGCTTAATAATGACATCAGTCAAGGGGCTTATTTTAAAAGATATAAATAAAATTGAAAGCATCTTTTTTAAGTAAAAGTTTATGCTAAATAGTAAGTTTCCTATTGCAATTATCCCCCCTTTTTTTTTTTGCTTCACAGCTAAGTTACATTACTTTTTTTTATCAAAATAAAGCACCGTGCCATGCATTTTAGTTTCCTGTTAATCAAGTGAGACAGGGTAAACTGAAAGTTTTACTGCAGAAATGTTCATTATATTAATATACATGTATTATAAAATCATTTCTCAAAAAAAAAAAAGTAATATTTTTCAAATGATTGTTTCTACAGAAAGCTTTGTAATAATTTTTTTGCCATTAACCATTAAATTCTGCCTACTTAAAAAAAAAAAAAAACTAAAAAGATGAGTTTGGTATGGTTGATTCATCTAATTATTAATATCAGAAATTATTTTACAGTTTTCTAACATTTTATCTCAATTTTATCAAATTAAGATTTTTGTATATTCAGATATTCAGTTGTTTTTTTTATTTATGATTTATTAAAACATTTTTGCATCTTATTTTAAAAATTTATTGAGAAACTGAATAATTTTTCAATGTGATTTCCTTTGTAGCAGTAGGACAACAACCATGTCCAAAAATCTGCTTTTTTCTTCTTCTTTCTTTTGTCTAATAAATCATCTTTAAAAATTTAAATTAAAAAAAAAACAACAACAACAAACAATTTCAGCTAGGGATAACCATTCTCCAATAATTGTTACTGATGTTGTTTTTATACCTTCAGTCCATTAATTAAAAAAAAATACATGTAGTTATTGCTAACAGTTGTCATTGTCAGTATACAAAGCAACAAATAGACAAAGAGGAGGAAATGCATGATACTAAAAATCATGGACAGCATGAAGTGCCCTGTATATTCTGACTCCATCCAACCTAATGAAAATCCCTACCAGAGGTCTACATTTTGTTAGATATAGGAAGAAATCATGCCAGGGAGGTATACCAAATTGAGCTGACCCTGATCAGAAATGAAACTGAGGCTCTGCAACCTTAGCAGTCCAGTAGTCTACCACAAGACCTCAATAGTGCCAGTTAATATAAATGTTATATTTATTGTATTTTCATGAGGATAATTTACAAATATACTTTAAACCATTAATTCTCTTGCTAAGTATACCATTGGAAAATAATAAATTTAAAAAAGAAAAAAAAGAGAGAGAGAAAAACAATTTGTCCAAAATGTACTAAATTCCATGGGATTCACTATTTTAGAAAGCATAATATTTTGGCATTCAAAAATTTCACACCAACAGATAATGAATATTTCAAATTATTTGACTGCCACACCATCTGTTCGTGTTGTTGTAGGTTTTCTCTTACATTTTAACCAGAAATGGCTTCTCCACAAATTTCTAAAAGGCTATTTTCAGCAAACTAAACAATGAGCTTATCCTTATTGCTGCTAGTGAAAACAAAATATCTTTTAGCCATGAGCTTCTGTTTACAACCTTGCCAAACTTTTCAAAAGACATGGTAAAGATTGTTGACATGTAATCCTAATCAATTTAAAAGGATGCAAACTCATGTCCTATGGCTGTGATGGTAACTACAGTTTTGGCTTCCTTTGGTATCTACTACCAGTGGCATTATTCCTGTCATTCTTATTGGACTAGTTCTTGTAGAAGTTTTGTTAGGCTGGTTGTAGTACATGAGGTTAGGCACTCATGTGCAGGCTATTATGCCATTGTCCTGCAACAACACCCCGTTTTTCCATCCAGCTTAGCATTCTGGGTCTCACCATGAAGTGTGACAGGGTGCTTGACATCAGCCTTATAAATAAATGAAACGTATAATTGAGCAGTCTTATATAGTTCCATACCACAATTTTTTGCACTCCTAATTTCATCTGTAGCAACATGTGATTAACTAATATATCTATTAGAACTTGAAACTCAGTAAATAAATTTTATTTATTGAATAAATGCACATCTTTACAAAAGTTTTTCCTAATTTTGTTTTCAATTCTATTTGGGACTAAGGCCCCAAGTTTTAACTCACCACAGTATTTATATAAATAAGCATTTCTGAATGAAAGAGATGTTTTTTTTTTTTATTTTTAACACAAGAAAATTACAGGCTTAAGAGTTGAAAAAAAGCACCAAATATTAAACGAATCTTTAGCAATTTGGGATAAAAATTCTAATGACACAAAAGTATCGCTGTGTGTGGCTGCAGTAAAGGAAGCTGCCCACCATTTTTTCAGTAGGAAAAAAAATTTTAAAAATAATCACATTTGCAAGGATTCTATAGATTGCTTACATGTAATTTTTTGAAGAAGCTTCAAAGAACAAAGAGTGGCAAATTGGAAAAAACATGTTAATTTAAATCATATAGTTTGCATAAAGAGGAGGACAAAATAAAACTGGGAGTGTGCAAGTTAGAAAAGAACACAGAGGATACATGTGGCCCTGGTGCTATCAGTTGCAGCAACAACAAAAAATCGCGATATCTTGTCTCAACATTTTCTTTAATGAAATGATAAAATGAAGTTTGCTTTGTTCTTCTTTAAACAAGCATTACTGAATTAGATATCTGAATAAATGAATGAATGTCAACTGGAAAATTTATACTCAAAGGCATAACTAGGTAACCACACATAAAGAATAGGGTGGATTTGCCTTTAAATAGAAAGAAAAAGTCAACCCTGAACAGGGACAGAATATTTAGAATGCCCTGGATCAACAAAGTATTTACTGAAGCCATGGTGAGTTTAATAAATATTTGTTTATATTTGTATAGAATTGAAAGACACTGTTAGTATGCATGTTGTCTTTTCATAATTGTAATTAGATCTTACTGTCATGAATGTCACAAAGAATCATTCTTGAAAATACTGATCTCAGAATTTCATTAAATTAATGCATAACATGAGCCATGTTTGCGGATATTTCCTCATAGCTAAATGAAATAGAAAAAAAAAACACTATTATTAATAAAAAAGATAGCTGTTCACTGCTTGTTCTTCATTTGTATGTAGATCCCTTAATTAGCTCCTATTTCCTTTAATGAGTAACTGTGTGTGTATGTGTGGAAGGAGAGAGAGAGAGAGAGAGAGACAGACAGACAGACAGACAGACACTGGTCAAAATTAGTGTGTATAGTCTCTTAATTAGTTCCTATTCCCTTTAATTAGTATCTTTGTATGTTGGAGGAAAAAAGAGAGATGGAGAGGCACTAAAACTGTTAAAAATTGTTGTTGTTTTCAAAAAGTAAAAACTTTGGTCTTAGTTTAAAATGTTTAAAGTTTACTAACTGTAAGAACAAAGAGAGATCATGAAGGATTTAAAGACTGATCAAGAGAATGATAAAAAAACAATATGCACAGAAATAAAGCTCACAAAATCACATTTCTAATGCCAGCAGAAAGATTAAGGTATTATAGCATTATTTTGCTATAACTAATGGAAATGGAACAACAAGAACAACAAAATATAACTAATTTACGAGTACAGAAACCAAAATCAAATGCAGGAATCTTTAAGAAAAAAAACCTGCATGGTCTTTGACATTTTGTAGGAAATAACCATTAAAGCCAGCAGTATTAGTATTTTTTGGTAAAAATGTATTTAAAACCACGCACATGTACAACACATATGCAAGGGAGGACACAATCTGACCACTGTCACTAAACAATGAAGAAACCTGGTCCAAGTCATTTATGTTGACAGCACAGTTTAAAGAATAAATATCGATATTTAATAATTAACAGTTTTCTCTTTTTTTTTTTTTTTTTTACATAAAATTTTAAAATGAATATGATCATTTTATTTTGCTAGGGACAATATATTAAATTTTCCTAATTATGCTACTTTTGATTGATTGTTTGGGTTTTATAGCACACAAAAGTATATACATCTTTATTAAAATACATGAAAAGAACTGACTATCTTTGAGAAATTTAAATTTAAAATAAACAATTTTGCTAAATATATATTAAATGTTAGAAACTAAAAAAAAAAGAAGTTAGTTACCAAAATAAGTGTCGAAAGTAAAATGATTAATTGATGGTGAAGTAAATCATGCATAATTAATCAAATTTATATGAGGTATTTAAATCCAAAATTCACTTTAGTTGGAATAAAAGAATTAAAACATCTGTATAAAACAACAAAAAAAAGCTTTAAAAACATTTTCTAATATTGGCATGTTTCTTACAAAATTAGTATTAGCAATAAAACTCAAGAAACAAAGTGTACATCACTGAGTTGATGATTTTTTTTTTTAAAACCAGGGTATAATAATAATAGATAATCTACATAAAATGAGAGTAGTACAAACATATCAATGATACCCACAATTTAACATGCCTAAAGATATTGGGTAGAAAATCTCTACCAATACTCAACTATTCACACATTTCAGATCTTCCTAGTAGATACTTAAAGATGTAATGTCTGATATTTTATTGGCAGAAAATTTTTTTAAACTACTGTGCATGAAAGATACAATTTTATCACTCACTCACTCACACACACACAGCGATATACACAGAGCGCCACACACACACACAAAAATATAATTAAATATACCAAATGAAATAATGTAAATCTAATTTATAGTTAATATACAAGATGAAACATTAAAATCATGTTTCATTTTCCTCTTCAGAGTTATCTCCCCTCTTTAACAAATTCAGGTCAGATGAAATAATGTGATGATTGAGAAGAAAAAATTTTTTAAAAAGATTAGGTCTATTATACTATAAGAAGAAATACTATACACGTATATTTTTTCACCCTGTAATTAACAATAAAAATTGACCACATTATTTTATTCTGTCCATTATATGGACTACATCTTAGAAGATGATGCTATCATACATACATACTTCCTTGAACACAAATGATAGCAGCTAACTCTTCTAGTAAACTTTTACTTTTTCCAAAAAATGTTGATAAGTACAAGAAGAATTTTCAAGCAAATAGTGTGTGAACATTATTTGGATCCAGTAGTCTGAACTTAAAAGAATGATTTGTAAAACGAACGTACATTTGATACATCAAGCTCTTCACACATGTTAAAATCATTAATTGTATAAATCAGCAGAGAGAGATTTTGTGATGGCCATCAGCATCTTAAATACAAAATTTATAGGTTTTTAAAACAATTTCAGAGTTTATATTATAAAAATGCTTATATATATATATATATATATCCTATTATACTGACGAATGAGATTTTGATGATTTAATGGAGTCAAACAGAAATATTTTGGTGAAAACCCAAGCAATTACACATGCATGCACACATACAAAAAAAAAACAAAGTTTATTAACCCTATGCATAACACATCAGTTTGTGCCTTACTTACCATCTGGATTAGCCTAAAACTACTAGTATTTGTGATAAACTGGCTATGTGTATTTAGTCAGCATACTTGTAATGTAAAACACGTGAGGTTGAAACAATACAAATTTGTTGCTACAAACATTTCTATTAATGAGGAAGGTGTTGTGTGTGTGTGTGTGTGTGTGTGTGTGTGTGTGTCACAGCCCCCTGTGACTAAAGTTGTGCTGAGTAATACAGATTAAATGGTAGTGGTTTGGAAATGCACCTAGGTGATATACAGAGAGTTAAAATGCAACTGAAAAGCAGTAGTTTCATATCTATTATTAAAACTATTCTTCTATTTTTTTCATTATTATTTTGTTTCATGGAGTTGGATGATAAATAACTCCACTTAGCATAAGCAGCCATCAAATTTCAGCTTAAAAAATTATCCTTGATACTACACCTAAAAGAATTAAGCAGAACTCAGGAATGCTTGTACTGAACCAAAAAGATTAGCTGAAATTCAAATGTAAAAAAAGAAAAAAAAAAAAACAAATCAGCTTAAAGATAAAATAAAGAATAATATAGTACTGTACATGTGCCATTCTTTCTTTTAAAACCATTTCTATTACAAAGATTGGCAGTGTAATAAACCAGAGGTAGATGAATCAACTACTAGGTTGAGGGCCCATGTTCTCAAGTTTCCTCCCACATCTAAAGATGAAAAGTTCCACATTCTTTGAGGATGGCCATGGTAAACTAGCTCTGCTGTTTATTTTGCTGATATCGCAGCTGGAAGCCACAGACATGCCTGTAGGCACACCAATGACAACAATTATAAAGATATATGCACTTTCCTAAAGCATAATGTAGCACTCACATTCCATGAATTTGTTTTTCTACATGTACTTCACCTTATATATTAATCAAGATCGCTATGAATAATGTCTTTTACTTACAGTGTAAAAATAATTACCTCTCAGACTTTTCTAACACAGTGCATGAATGATAGTTTATTTTAATTACTGCAAAGAATCAAAAATCGTGGCTTAGTCATGCATTCCCCTAAAAAAGGAAAAAAAAACTTATAATAAAATTTTAAAACAATTCACACTATTAATGGCTAATGATAACAATATTTTCTGAGCATTTACAATTCTGTTAGTTAAAAATCTCATTTAAATACCAAGCCATTCTGAAACTTTAGCCAGAGTATTGGTAACTCAACATCACTGTAAAAATGTTTATACACGAATAATTTTCCTACATAGCATGAGAAGTACATAAGTGACTAACTAAACAGAAGAAACCAGAATTTATTAAAAATGCAAATGTTTTGATCTGTATAAATTAATTCAGGTTTACAAGTTATACTTTTTAACATTATTACTGTAGTACTTACCGTATTCATTAAGTTCTTCATAATGGTGGCCCCTTGTAACTGAAGATGGCTGTTCACAAATGACATGCAAACACCTGTGGATTTGTTTATAATATAGGAGCTGCTAATAAGTTCTATGCCAAAGAACGAATGAGGGATTTTAACTCAACCTTTTCAGATGACGAACATTATAAAGAAGAATTAAGCTTAAATCCTAACTGAAAGCATCGTTATTACAAGTAATGTGATTGTTTAAAATATCACATGAAACCTATGAAAGTAACTAGATCATTAATAATACTCTTAATATACTGCAAATTATATGGCCATTAAAAATGAAATTCAGTAGGTTAAAGGTCACAATGGCTTGAAAATGCTGATTTTCATTATAGACTTTGAATATAGCTAAACAATTTAGTATAATTAACAGATAACAAAACTTCATAAACCAATAAAATATCTTTTTTTTTATTACTTTTATTATAAAAAGAATTAAATTCTTTGGCCAATCTGGTATGTACTTCAGGATCAGCTCTGCTATTTCGATCATTTTATCAGATTGTCCTACTATAATAGGAAACAGGGAAACATTTTTCCTGCCTGGAGGAGCATCCTGCTACAATGGGACAACTGAGGCTGGTTATTCTGACTGTGCCAGTTTCATCAACTAATGGCCATGTCCTCCTTTACTGCTAGTTGACAGTATCCTGAAATGAAAGCTTTGTTTTCATCATGTCAGACTTGGCAAGCAAAGGCCAGGACAGGTTACAGATGCAGAGATGGCAAACTGGTTGATGATAAATAGTGGAAAAAATCTTTTTTAACATAGACAATAAAAATAACCTTTTGGGGGTGGGGTTAGTGGAGAACCTTAAAAGATGTGTTTACTTAAACTGATTATAAAAAAATAGTTAGCTAGCAATATATATATAAAACATTTACAAACTCTTTGTCATTTCTACGTTAAGACCAACAGAATAAAATAAGACCGACTGCACTGGACTAATTGAAAATATATGGTACTTCAACATATTTTTTTATTTTTCTAGAGAGGAGTTTATAAAGGCCCACAAGAAAAATAAATGTCAATCAGTATCACTTTTTTTAAAATTTATAACATCATTACTAAACACCACCACCAATAGATTTATCCCATTTATTTACAATTCAATTATCTAGTCTAATAAATACATTATAAAAAACTTTGGCTAATTTATAATTATGGCATCTAGTATTGGTAAATACAGATAGCTGAAAGATGTAAGCGCTGTCCGCCAACTGATTAAATATTTTTTTTTAAATACCTCAAACATTTAAAATCTAAAAAAAAAATTAAAAAAAAAAAAAATTTAAGGGTTTTTTTTAAATCTTACTGCATACTTTCGATGCTTAACACGTGGTAACATTATAGATAATCCATGCTGAGTGCTTTCTAGTAACTCAATATCTTTTAATCATTTGTTTATTTATTCTAAAATAATTACACTTTCCAAAAATAAAATATTGATTTAAATACGTTTTATTATTATCTGTTCAAATTTATACATAGCTACAAAAAAAAAAAAATTTCATTAAAGATTTTGATTTGTCTTTAACCCTTTGCATACCACCCAAGGTGCATTGCATTCACACCCTACTACACTTCAAATCCATATTACTCAGCATGGACTGAGCCACAAGAGCTATTACACACAGTTCTTTCATATTAATAGAACCATTTGTAAAGACAAATTTTTATTATTCCAACCCATGTTATGCATTAAAAGCATGTATGGCCAGTCTAACAAAAACACCCATGCTTATAGACTGGTTCCAGATAGTATAGGGTTAAAATTGGCATGGTATACAGAGGGTTAGGAATATACAGAGCACATTCACTTCTACAGCTTTCATTAATATTTGATCAACAGATTTCTACATTGAGTCTGACCCTTTGCAGCTAGTTTATAGTTAGCACCAACCAAACTGTATGATGGTCAGAGCCGTATTCTGTTGAGAGGGTTAAAAGATTAACAAATACTATTTTACAGATAAACCCATTTCTATTTATGCATATATTTAAGTCAAAATCTTATTGAAGTAAATAGACACTTGAAGAGAAGAATAAATTGATGTCAGGGTTTGCTTATTATTCAACAAGCTCAATAAATCTCTTTCCACAATCACGTTCAAACATAAGCAGCTGTGTGATTTGTACAAGATACAAGCCTACATAACTCACTACTAAGCAGAATAAAAGAAGAAATTTAACTAAGTAGTCCAGTCTCAGTTGAAATATTTCATGTATAATTCTGTAAATATAGCTGTCCTCTATATATGTTTGCACTTAGAGCTAATCAACAAAATCTGAAACAAGAAGACAAAAAAGAAGTGTGCCCGCTGTCTTTGATTATTGAAAGAATTTTATTAACTGTTCTTCTTCCTTGACCAGTATAACTGACCAACTGCTCGCTGTGTAGAACTTGGTCAATGCGGCAAAGCTGACTAATAGTCAATACTAAAAAAAAAAATTAAAATATATTGTCATCTCATACCTGTATTTAACATATTAAATATACATTTTCTTTTATTCCTTTTGTTTTTTAACCAGTGGCATCTCAATAAATATTTCTTTACCCGGAACACCGATGAACAGAGCTAGTTGTTACAGAACCAGTAATTCCTAATCAAACATAAATGAGCTATAATTGGAATAGTATATGACATTAATTACAGCTCAATCTATACATTTAATTAGAAATTCCTGGTATTACCAGTCTCCCTTATTCTTTCATATACTTTTACAACCTCTTAATGTGCTCAAGATGCAGTGGCAATATTTCAATATAACAGGGAGAACAAAAATGGAACAAAATGTTTTTTTTTTTTTTTAAATTTCATGGAAAAATTTTAATTTTTTTTTTTCTTTCTAAGTTTGTTACCTTCTATTAATTTTAAGACTTTTCTATACTGTTGATTTATAAAGACAACATAAATAAATATCCTAATCCTTTCTTATAATTAACTATTTTGAATTCAGTGTTTTAATGATTAACTTTTGTGGAATACTTATTATTATTTGCTTGTATACAATAATTTACCATTCTGGGATAAGCTCGCGTTGGAAGTAAACTGAGGTTACAAGCCCCATGGAAACCAGCGTCGGCATCAGTACGCACTGACAGAGTAGGAATTAAAATTTACCATTTTTAAAATTTTTTTTTGTCTGTTCACTCATTACAATGGAATTTCTGGAGGATAACGAAATACTCCTTGAGAATTAATACCAGAGTCTATCTGTCTGTGCCTCTCTCTCTCTCTCCTTTTTTAAAAAAAAAAAAACAGTAGTTACATGAACATTTCCTTTTTTTTTTTTTTTTTTTACAAATAAATAAAAGGATATCATGGTTTGGTACAAACGGTGAATAACCAATAAAATTCTTCTGGCTATACGCACTCCTACAAGGAACAGCTGGCAATGGAATGATGATTCAGACTCCTACGTAATTTGAAAGATTACTCTTTATTTTAAACTTTAAAGAATCAAGTTGTGGGGGGTTAGACAACCTAATTTTACTCTTTATTAACCCTAAATGAGAACTCGATTCTATTGGCAATAATTAGCAGAAATTAGCTAATTAGATCTCTCTATAAGAAATAATTTTTCACAGTTCGGCAACTATAGGTTATAGTTTCCTTACATTAATAGAGCATCATTTTAGAGCTTTAACAGAAGAAAAAATGAGAAAGATTTTAACTTGTTGTAATGTTTTACTCAAAATTAACCCTCTGAATACCACGTGGGATGCATTTGCATCCCACTAATCTTCAAATTTGTATTACTTAACATAGATTGAGCCATAAGGACTATCTATACTTCTCATTAATATAACCCTTTGTAACAATAAATCTGTATCGTTCAACACCACATTTTGCATTACGAGTTGACTAGTATATAGTCAGTTAAACACAAATACTGGTGCTTCTAGATAACCTCAGGTGGTATAAGGTAAAAACAGACATGGTATATGGAGGGTTAAACAGACTGAACCATACACTAACCAGGTTTGCTTAAAGTAACAGAAGATAGAATTCGAAAGAAGTTTGCCCTGTCAACAATTAAGTAAACATCCCCAAGCCAATAAACTACTGAAAAATACAAGTTAATCATCTTAAGTGGCAAATAAAATTATGTTTTTTTTTAGAGAGACTAACTGAAAATGCTAAAGGTGATAAATAGAACTACAGATAAATCTGATTTAAAAGGAAAACTGTAATGGCAGCTAAGAATTAATGTAATTAAATCTTGCTAATGCACAAATTTAGTGTAGAGTGAAACATCAGGGTTCAGTATAGTCTTTAAACTGAAATAAAATGCTATACATTTTCAATAACTTTGATGACTATAACTAATGTTTTGCTCAGGTAAATTTGTGCATCCCTATCCTGATGGAATGGTGAGGTATCACAACAGCCTTGGTTGAAAGCTTGAGCAGTAGTCAAGGGTTACCTGCATAACTCCATCACTTGCACCAGGAAAACCACACTAGAAAATTTTTTCCGATGTGGGAGGAAACTGGCCAGCTGATGTGAATAGAGCAAGAAGAAACCATGCCAGGAAGGTGCATAACCCCAAATCAGTCCCAACTATGATTTGAACTCAGGCCATCTGCCTAATGTGTTCTCTTAGCAAGATTTTTCATTTCTTAGCTTCACCCAAGGTTCAAACTTATCTTTATTTTATTTATCCTTTTTAGCATTTTAAAGTTTAGTTTCTTAATTTTTACTAAATTTCAGTCCAAATATGAGATGTTTAATAGCAAAGATTTTGGTGATGTTCTATTTGTTGAAAAGGGAGGTTTTCTGCTGAATTCAGTACTTGTCTTTTTTTAAAAATTACAAACCAGGTATGGATTGGTATTTACCAAGGGGCAGGAAGCTGTTGAACTTTCTGTCTTGTTTTTGTGTCCCAAAAGAAGCAGGAATGGTGGGTGTATATAGCAGTCCAAGCTTACACATGTCTGGTGTCAGTCAGGTTAGGCATTCTGCAGTACAGAAGACCAAGAAGAGATCCTATCCAATGTAATTTTAAATGTATTAATTGTATTTACTGACATCCTCCCATTTATTTTTGATAATCTACATTAAATATATTTTTTTATTCTAATTATTCAATCCTTAATAAGAAATTTAATTGTTAAACTTTTTTTTTTTTAAATTTTATTTAAAAGTTGTTTTCCTACTACATCCTGTGCCTTTAAAAAAATCCTTGTTTTGAACATCATATCAGTGAACGGTTGGGGGAGTGTAAAAATCATTCACTATAATATTGTTACGAAATATGAGTCTGAGTATCTTAGACATTATGCTTATTCCCAAAAAATGTCAGGATAACAAGCTATAATCTTACGAAAATTTTGGCAAGATTTATAGAAAATTTCAATGGAAAATTTCCAAACAAAAGTGAAAAATTCATACTTTTTCCATCATCTAATAGTCAGTGGCATACTGTTACTTGCTTTTCAAATATTAGATATTAGGAAGACCAGAGCTAGGCACTACAGCACTAATGATTCCTAATTAAATATAGATGGGGGGGGGCTATAACCAACACCATATTCTCTGACTTTCAATTAACATTGGTTGTAGCTCATCTATATGTAGTTACGAAGTATCGGTGATGTAACAGCTTACCCTGTAACAACCAGCATCAGTCATCCCGAACACAGACATTTGAAATTGCAAGTTTTATTTTATTTAGCTTTCACTGGTTACAAAAATGCGTGTTAATGTGCCATTACATTCGTATGTAATAATTTTTTAAACATTAATAATGATTACTTCTGAAAATTTCTTACTTTTATGTTTATAGAGATTTAACAAGACAATTTAATTTCAACAAGAATAATACAGAACTGGTTAAGTACAGTCAGACACAAGTTATAATAGATTCATTACTGTAATCTTCTTTAAAGTTTCTGTTTTTTTTTTGGTGTGTAAACTGCAAATAAAAAAATATTTTATTTTGAAAAATCACATTCAGAATCATTAAACCTACTGATATTATTACTTTGTGAAGTATTTTCATAAAAATTCAAAATATAAAGGGTAAAATACATACATAGCTTAGCTTACTGATTTTTAAACACTGATGGCAGTATATTTATTATAAGAAATTATTTATCTATTGGCCACCATAAAGGGAGATAACTGCAAATCAAAAAAAAAAAAAAAAAGGTTTTAATAGATAATCCATAATTGCTCCCTTTATCTGCTGGGGCCTGCTACAGCAGAAGAGCCCAGATTCATTCAGAGTGGAGACCTAGTTTGGCACCCCCCTCCAAATATACTGTGGGTTTTTTTTTCTCCTAGTCCATCGATGTGGGTTTCCTTCAGCCACTTCAATTTGCTTCCATAGCTACCAATAAGGATTTTTCCAGTGTGTACCAATGAGGGAGGAGCTTACACAGATGTTCTTGAACTGACTGGCTATCACCCAACTTCAAAAATTCCCAAATGTATATCCAGGAACATCTCTAATCCTTCTGACTGACCCCTGCCCCCCCCAACAGGGAGGATAACTCCTCAGAGAGTAGGCAGGGCATTAAAGTTGGAAATATTAGCTAAAGAATGACAAGAAACAAATTATCAACTTTCTACACATATTAGTTTTTAAAAAAAAAAAGCAGTTAACAAAGAGCAGGTGATTCCATAATAAGATACTTCTTAAAACAATATATTGTATGAAAGACATCAATTTCATTTTACATCCAACTTTCTGGAAGAGAATATACATATGTACTCAATTTTTAAATAAATGCAAGTGAACAAGCAGAAAATAAAAATAAAGCAATTCTAAAAATGCTTTTTTATTGTATATACCAGTTTATCTTTAAAAATGAATATAAATATATTATACCCTTATGCAGATTATACATTTTAAAAAGGCAAGTACTATTGTAACAACAAACATTTGGTCGTGGATCTTCTTTTTTTTAAATTACCTGTAATATCAGTTAAAACCAAATCATGGCTGGTCCCATTTGGTTTCAAGATTTGTTGATAATGACACCAGTTATGTTTATAAAGTGGAAATTGTTATTTATATACTTATTTAGATGTCAACTTTGGTAACCACAGCATCTGGTCATCAACAACAATGTAGCAGTTGGATATTGTGTAATAGTTACAGACACTCACATGTCATATTTACCAGAAATGAAGTTCAGATATACGTGTTGTAAACAATAATTTCCACACTGTAAACATAACACATGACATTATCAACAGATACTGAAACCAATTTAATTTTTATTCTACTTCATGAAGTAAAAATCTAATATCTTTTTCTCTTTTGTGACATCTGTCACTGAAGAATACTGTCACAAACATTAAAAAAGGTGTGGATTGATGGGTGGGTGTGGGTGTGAGAGAGAAAGATAATACAACATTATTGCCTTTCTTGATTTTTCATAAACTTTCGGTTTTTTTATCATAATTTTTATTAAAATAAATTGCCTATGTTATTATACTAATCAAGAGATTATAATAAAATAATAGAAATGATTAAAGAATAGATTTTTGATTGGAAATGTTTTTTTTCCTCATTCAGATATCAGCCATTTATTGTGGAACAAAAAAAAAAAACTATAATCATAGAAAGTTTATGAATTTTCATTCACTTATTAGCTTGTAAAGTCCTATTTAAATTCTGATAAAACTTTATACTTAAAGATGTTCTAATCTTTGGCAGTTTTCTGGACAATGGTACACTCGCTGCCACTCATAAATAAGAACACAGCAATAAAAAATTCTGGGGAAAGTGGGGGGGGATATTTATATTTTAAAGAGTCTCATGTGGACAATGTCTCAATATAACCTTCCTGCAACTCCTTTTGTTTATTTTCTAACAGCCATATTGTGATATTCTAGAAAATAAATTCATTAATAAATTGATTATAGATAAACTGTGAAATATTTCATCAGTGAGTGCATGATTATGGCACTTACACAACTAATTGTCAATAAAAGTTTCTGCTTTTTATGCAGTCTTTGACATTTGAGATGGTAAGATTGGATCTTTTAAAAAGTTATTATAATGTTGATTCATGTAGTTTATGCCAATGATGTTGATTTTCCAGAGATACCAATGCAATCTTTTTAAGCATCCACCAATACTACAGTTTTATACATGTTAATATTGTTTTCTTCACTATGAAATTTTATTTATGGTTAAAAAAAAAAAGCTAAACCATCTTTAACATTATATAAAATAAATGAACTGTTTGTTAATACATGCATGTATATACTATACAAAAACTATTAGGTTGTTATAAAAGTTTTGTCGGCTTTCTTACTGCAGCAATGAGACTTCACATCGTTAATGAATGTGAAGTTTATTAATCAAAGTTAGTCCATTACAATCAGTACACTTCTGCCAACGAGTTACAAGAGCATTTATATCATTTAGAAAAACATCTGGATTTTTGGAGTCGATAAACTGTTGGAAGGCAGTTTCAATGGCTGCTTGGTTGGAGACGGATTTCATATGGAGGAAGCTGTCGAGGTGTTTGAAACAGTGGTAGTCTGTGGGAGAAAGGCCTGGTGAATGGGCTGGGTTAAGGAGAACTTCGTACCCCAACATGTTCAGTTTCTGAAGAGTCACTTCTGCAACATGAGGACGAGAATTGTTGTGGAGCAGGATTGGGCTTCTTTAATTTACCAAGGCTGGCTGTCGTTAGGAGAGTTTCTGATGAACGATATTTAATTCACAACAGTACCTTTCAGCTGTGGTGGTTTTTCCAGGTTGCAAGAAGTTATAGTGGATAACACCAGTTGCAGTCCACCAGACAGTGATCATGACCTTCTTTGGGTGATGGCTTGGTTTTGGAATGTGGTTAGGCGCATTGTCTGTCGAGCCCCTGTGCTGATCATTTGCGATTGTCATAAAGGATACATTTTTCATCACACGTAATGATTCGGTCAAGAAATGAGTAATTTTTGTTTCTTATGACAAGCGAAGAGCAGATCTCCAATCGACAATTTTGTTGTTGTTCATTTAACTCGTGAGGCATCCACTTGTTAAGCTTTTTCACCTTGGCGATTGTGTCAAGATGCCAGGAAACAGTTGCAGTGCTTACGTCAAGCTCTCCAGCAATTTCTCAGTTTTTTTCTTGGGTCACCTTCAACTGAGGCTTTCAGACGTCCACTACGTTCCTTAACTTTGAGGCTCACATCTCCTGATCGAAACTTTGCAAACCATCATTGTACTGTGCGCTCATTTGCTGTGTCCTAGCTCCATGCTTGCTTAATGTTACGAGTTGTCTCGCTCGATTTGTGGCCCAGTTTGAACTCGTGAAGCAAAATGGCATTAAAAAACTTTTCTATCCACGTTTCACTCAGAACCCATTTTATGATTTTTAAAAGGGTAGGTTTTGCATAATGTATGTCAAAGCACACGCTACAAAATGATATATAGCTTATCTAGATACACCTTCACAAGCTTGAAAAAATGAACCCAAAATTAACATAATATAAAAAACTGACAAAACTTTTGGAACAACCCAATAGTTTTCAAGGTTTTGTTCTATATGTAGATAATAGATAAAAACCAAATTAAAATTATTCCATACACTCCCCATATATGAAATTTCTAGTTAACAGTTGCCAGTTTTAAAAAAACTATAAAAAATTCACACAAAATATGCCAATTCCAAGCATTAATTGGTGCCAGTTCTATTATCAATTCCCTAACTTATTTATATTTCCTTTAGGCAAAACTTAACCTACTTTTCCTTTACAGCACTGTTACTTGAAAATGAGTAATTTATTAGCAATACAAAAATCATACGCTGTTTTAAAAGACGACGACAAAATAAATGCACCCATTATATAGTTATGCCAAACACAAGCAATTTTATTGCATTCTAAGCATGGTTCTAGAATTACTACATAATGAGTGATCTTCCCACAGCCAGCAATACCTTGGAAACATATTTATGGAATTACTCTGTCAGGATCAAGCAGGGCGTGAATTCTAACTTTTTCTTACCACCACCATAATTTTAATTAGAGTACAAACTGAGAACCATATATAGGCAGAAAATACTAGGATTAGCAAATAATTGTTCCGAAGTAGGCAGCAGCTGCAACAACGACAAAAATGACTAATACCACGAAAAATGTTTAAATTTATTTTTATTTTTGTCTTTCTTTCCAATCCGTATCAGACCATAGTTGAATCAGAAATCTACTGGGGAGAATCTCTGTCTACATTTGCCCCACTTGTGCTTAATTTGTGGAACATGAATAGGAAAATCTAAACCTGTAGTATTCCTATTTCCACCAGTCGTTCTTAAGTGACTTAACTGTTAGGGAAATAGAATCACAGAGTTATGTAACAGTCAATAGCTCGTGTCAAACAATTTATGATTGAGATCTCAGCAGATCACAAAATACCAGGAAATGTGTCGATTTGACACCGATGAAAAGATATTAAAGAGATAATAATTGGAACTGTTTACCAGAACAACAGCTGATTTAGATTTCAAGCAAATTTAATATCCCCTGGGATGTGTATCATACTAGTTTCTTTGTGGGATATTGCTTTTTTTAAAATTAAATGAGTAATGGAGTAGTATAACCGTTTGTTAAATTAACCAGAATCTGGAAGAAGGGGGGGAGGGGTAATTGAAAACAGTTTTTTCCTTGTAAAGGATTATTAATGTAAAAACACAACTAAATTTGTATGAAACAATTAAAATAAACCCATAGTGATGTATGCTATTATATATTTTGATAATAATCCTGACATACTTCATGAGTAGATGATTACTAATGCATTTAAAACTATAACTGAAGTCTTAAAAATATTTCCTTCATGATTTGAAACAAGTATCATCAAACATGTTTCGAAGTTACTGATTTAATACCATTTTAACATACTTTCTCTAAGCTGAATCATTCCATAAATTCATTTGGAAAATTCCTATAGTTATTTATAATTTAAAAACTAGATTTTGAAAAAGATTTCATACCAGCTGAAACAGATTTTAAGCAAAACCAGTATACAATACCATGACTATGGCAAGCTTTTATTAAGTTTAGTAAATAAGTAATACATTTCAAATTTTAAATAATGAAAATAAAGCTTATCTAAAAATGTTAAGTGCAAAATTTTGCCTTTTATTGCTAAGTTCAGCCTTCTCTGGCTACCATAAGTTTTCATTTAAAAAAAATTATCAATTTTTGTTACTAATCGAAATTTAAATAAAATTTCTTTGAACCTAAAAAAAGATCAAGGTGAGGCTACGGTGGATCGGAGGTCACTTGGGGTCAACCTTATGGGAGTGGGGAGGCGAGTACTCTGCTTAGTGGCTATTGTAGATGGAAAGTCCTCTGCCCGAAAAGAGCAGAGGCGAGGTGCACTTTTTGCCTTTGGCCTGCCTGTCTGGCTGGGAAGGTTAGGTGCGTCGAGACTGGGTTTCGGACTTGACGTGCTGAGATCTTTTTTGCCAAGATTGGTTTTTGGCTGGGGAAGCCGTCACTCTAACGTGAGACGTGCGCACTCCAAACCTTGGTCGCCTCGGCGGCCAGATACACAAGGTGCTTCGGTGCCTCAACCCGGCCTTTTAGGCCTTAACGGGAGCTTGCTCCACACCTGGCTTCGGCCACCAACCTCCATTTCCTTCTCCTCGGAGATAAACACGTATACACGAACTTACGCATTCACCACACACAAAAAAAAAAAGTAGTAGACAGAAACAATTTTGTTACTTTTCCATTTAATTCTGAGAAACAAAGTAATAACTTTAAAGACAACTGCAGAAGAAATACACTGTGTTGTGATTGTTTTTCAACACTGCTATATGCTTCTTTGGTTATAAGAGCTGTGGATCCTATGCTTACATACTGAATGAATCACATGACCATTTTCCAGCAGTGTGGGACCACCTGTAGAAGTCCCTACTAGAAAATTTTCAAATGTAGAAAGAAACTAGGGTGCCTTGAAGAAATCCAATGTTTGGCTGGTAAAGAAGAATGAGAAGAAATATGCCAAGGACATATGCCAAACCTAGGTGATCCCAACTGGAGCCTTCAATGTGATGGCTTTGGGTCTGCTAAAATACTGTCACTAACCATCCTACAAACAAATTGTCGTCACTATTATTGAGTGTACCATGGCAATCACTTAGTGTAACAGTTGTCATCCCCCCCATTTTTTACTAACCACAAGCATCAAAGACCCTCTATCACCACAATACCAATTCTGACAACCATTAACCAATAAATAGTGATGAATAATAGATCTGTGATCCAACACTTATTTTTTTTTTGCGACAAATCAATCTGTCAATGCATCACGTGAAAAACAGGTTACTTTATCATTCATTTTCTTTTTTTTTCTTCATGGAAAGAAATATTTCTCCATTAAAAGTTTTTTTTTTTAAAAAAAAAAAAAAGAATAAATCCCACAATGCAACATAATGAGATGTTTGATAAGCTTTGATGAGGTTGTTTACTCGGGTCTCTTGCCAATAACTGTTGTACGTTTCAGATGAAAATTTAGTTAAGCTTTACCCCCAAAAATGGTGCATCTCACGTTAGGGGAGACTGAGGCTAGTTGTTACAGCACCAGTAATTCCTAATTAAATGCATAGATGGGGCTATAATGTTTAATTAAGAATTACTGGTGCTGTAACAACTAGCCTCAGTCTCCCCTACACATCATGTGGATGAAAACAGAAATATAAAAAAAAAATCAGACATCTACTAACTACTACTGTGTTCATACAGTTTAGCATCTAAATTGTAGCATATAATTCAATAAAAACAGTTTCATTTTCAAATTAGTCTTTAACGAAGTTGGTTCTTTTTTTTTTTTGCCATCATAAATTAATGATTTTCACTGTCAATTACTGCTACCTTTTCAACTGATTTATATTTATCCTTAAGAAGCTAAATGGGTTAAATATAGGACTAACACTTGCATTCATTTAAATTCAAAACTATTAAATGTAAGTGCTGATTGCCATCACATATACATATATATTTTTTAAAGTACTAACAGAAACTGAAATCGGTTTTATTTGTCAGTTTGCTTACTGTACGATATTATGTTTAATATAAAAAATAATAAATTTTTCTCTTTCAATGCAGCCACAGCCACAAAAAGATCTTTTTTTTTTTTAAAATAACTTAATAATAATTCCCCATGTTTGATGAAAAATTCAAACTGCTTTCTTCCTATTCCTTATAATACAAAATAGCAATGTGTATGTAATAAACTTTGAACACACTTTTTTCTTTAAACCAAAGTAACAGATCTCTTTGATTTGCAAAAGTTCTTTGAAGTGAGTTCACATATATATTTCTCAGTAGCACCATATTTGTTTTCATGTGGTCCAACAACAATTGGTAACATCTTTGCTTTCTACTTATTATATCACATGTCATAAAGACCTGGTGGAAATTTTTTATTTAATAATAATAATAATAATAATAATAATAATAATAATAATAATAATAATAATAATAATAATAATAATATCCTGTTGTTTGTACAAGCAGAAACAGAGAGGAAAACATTTAGATGCTTTGTTTTTTTGTTATGAGCTCCAGAAAAAGCAAACAATAAAGAAATGCTTTGATGTTTACATCCACTTGTGAAACACAATAGTCTTCTAACAAACAAACAGAATGGGTTTACTGCCATCAAATAGCAGATACCACAAATTAACTCTCCTCACCTTTATTCACTCTTGGGTTACAGCAGGGTAGGTCAAGAATGTTTGGTTTAGTTCATATATGGCCAGTTTCTCTCTCAGAACTTTTACAAGGGATGTTCAAATAACGATTACAGAAATTCTATTGTTAGCCAGCTTTCATTTGAACGTTTCTAGTGTATGAGAATCTCGTAGACAGTCAAATTAAATAGAGTAGCTTTAAAAAAAAAAAAAAAAGGGGAATATCATGTTAACAGGAACTCAGCTGAACCAAGTTTTCGTGATGAATGAATGTTTTAACCTATGACCAACTTAAAAAAAAAAAAAAAACAAGTCAGTGCTCCTGCATCCGGAAGCTTTCAATTACTTCCTAATAAAATTACACACAAATTAAATTATTCATCTATAATGCTGGCTAATAAGTAAGTAAACATTTCCACAAATATATTTAACTAATTCAAAATAAATATATTAGTTCTAGTTATAATTATCAGTAAGCTAATAGATTTTTTTTTCAGATTGTTTATAATTGGAAATTGGAAATTATTTGCCCAGTTTTTGTGGTTTTATTAATATACATAAATATGTTAATCGTCAAACTAAATTAAAAGGCCAGTCACTTTTTAACGTATAAATGCTCTTTTTAAACAAGTTGCAAATAATCAAAATTATCATCATCTTACTTTTGTATATTATTATAGCATAAAATAAGCAATATAAAGTAGTCTGAAAAAAATTTTGGATGTTCTTTTGGTGATTGAAATTGTTAAGTCCAACAAAAACAAAGTGTATATAGGTGGTGTTCTCCAAATTCTTTGATCCAATTTTCAAAATGCACAGCTGAAGAAAAGAAAACTAAAGTATATACAAAAAATTCTAAAAAAAAAACAAGTGTTTCCCTCTTAAATAAAGAACAAAAGCCAAACAAGATTTTTCAAAGGAGAGGGTGGGAGAAAAAAGGTTTTAGAAGAAAGAAAAAAGATTTCTTTATACAGAATGTACTTCAGAAGACAACGATTCAATTTTCAATGGTTTGTACAATGTACTATTCTTCACATACATCACAAGAAAACAATCAGAAACAACAAGTATCAGCATTCTTTTCTTTCCACATTGCACACGTAGTTCACACTTGTTATGCCAACTTCATAAGACTACTACAAAAACAATATGGATTACTGAGCAAGTAATATCATCTAGCTGTATTAACTAATACAATGTACCGTATTTTTCAGCATAGAGGTTGATACTTTTTCCTCCAAAAGTCATGTCTGCAACTTATACATCAAGTCAACTTATCCATGGATAGCATCATTGGAATTTCCATAATGAAAAAATTTTAAAATGACGAAGTGTGTTATTTTCTGAAATAAACTGTAAAATTCTTCATTTGAAGTAGACTATCAAAATCAATGCCATGGCCAATTGGGTGATAAATTCAACATTAATGCACTCTTTGAAGCATTCGAAATAATCAAATCAATGAGCACACACACACTCACCAATTACGTTTTATCTGATCACCTCAATTCTAACTGTATGCATAAACCACCCCGACAAATTCTCTACCTCATCTAAAAATGCCACCTCTAAAGTCACACAAGTATACATGACAGCTTTTAGACTGGAAATTGTTAAATCTGATAAAGAAATGGTGCTAATATGGGCATGTGCAGGAAATACAATATCAGCGGAGAAATACATTAGGGACTGGTGTAAAGTGAGGGATACGTTACGGACCATGAAGTAAACCAAGGCAAGTAGTCATGGCTGCAAAGCTAGATGGACTAACATTGAGCACAAGTTGAAGGAATATGTGCTAACCCAATGCACCAAGTGTCATGGACTTAGTATCGTACGGTTTAAAATTAAAACCAAACAAATCACAGCTGAGGACATTTGTCTACATTTCTCCCTTTCTTTCTTTCACTAGTGTGCACTGTTCACCATTGTAGTTTTCCAGAGGTATGTACCATATTATCCAATCAATCAGGACACAGCTGAGCATGTTGACCTCCATGTTGGCCTAGTTGTGAACCCCGAATGTCAAACAACTTGAAACCAAGCTGCATATTGGCTCATGCTATCGAAAACAAAACTGAGAGTTAAATTTCTGAATTTGAGTGTGCTGTAATATCTCAAAATCAAATAAAAGTTCTGAAGATGGATAAAAACTGATATATTTATTGTTTTTTTTTTAAAGTAGGCAACTTAACACCGCACAGATGACACAGGATCAACTGATGATCAATGATGTCATTCAGTGACTAAGAATAGACACCAGATTTTCAATACCAAAAGCGATGATAATATTTGCCTCTCCATGGTTACAAACATGTTGAAAACTATTTCAACACCCTATTCATCCAGGAGATTGTCCCACAAAATAGTTTAATGATATGCACAAACAGTTTATTAATATTCATGAGTCTGGAAGTTCCATAGGCAGCAATGTGATGCAGCAGTGTTATGAAGGATTTGACTGGTTGAAAGTTTGGCTAACTACCACAGTTGATCTAGCCCTCTCTTATACTCCAAATTGACTTATCGATAAATAAAGGAAATAAAAATAGGAAAATTAGCCAATTTAACTCATACTCCACAAACACAGTATTTAACTAAACCAATAGCAACATTTTAAATGTTAACCCTCATAATGCCAAAAAAGTTAATAGATTTAGATTGGCACTAGCACCAACCTGATAATATTTGGGGTTAAATGTTTTCCAACGAAACCTCTCTTATAAAACCTAAAATCTTCAGTTTTCTCTATTTTAGAAACAACTTATTTTAAATACAATTTTCAGATTGTGTGCAAGGCATATTTAAATGTTTGAATAAAACTAATGTTTCCGGAAGAGAACTTTTAAAAAAACAAATTTCTTTATGTAAAGGATTAGGAAAATTAAGCCAAGTAGCAAGTCCCAAGAGTATTGTGTAGTTTATTGTTGTTTTGTAAATCAGTTGTGTTATTTACTCTTTAAAAAAAAAAACAACAAAAAAACACTGCTAATGCAGGGATAATAACTCTGAATTTAAATAATGGATTTAGTTCATATTTTTTTCAAATTTATATAGCAAAATCAGTAAAGCCAGTAAGTAGCATGGTGTCATGCTGTTCTGCAGCTTTCAGGTTTTCCTAGTCACTCACATATATGCAGCGCATTGGCCAGTGACTAGACTGTTTGGCTATTATTTTTGAGGGCCCGAGTTTGATTCCCAGATGGAATCCAATTTAGTTTGGCATACCTCCCTGGAATGGTTTCTTCTTACTCTACTACAGCAGCTGGCTGCGTGATTTCCTCTGCACACTCCAGCCTGCTCCCACATCCAAAAAATGGAGCATTTTAATAAGGTTTTCACTGCTAGAGTTGGAAATGGCACAGGATTAGCAATGCTTCCTGGTGGACGACAACAACACTATGCTCACCCACCAGGATTGTCTCCCTTACAGACATCAATGTACAGTACATAGCAAAATCTCTAGTCTCTTCTTTTACAAAATATATTAATATCTGTATTTAAAAAAATGTATAATTCTTTTACCACTTGATTACTGGCAATATTATTATTTTCTTTTTCTTGTTTTATTTTGACCAGTTACAGTACCATTAAAAAAAAAAAAGTCAGTCAGGTAGCTCCATAATTCTGGAGACATGTTATTAACGAAGTCCTTACTTTTTCATGGTGAGACAAGATTTTATCCTATTTGGAGAAAAATAATGGTGTTTGTGTGGCCAATAAAGATTATCTACCAGCCATATACTCCCTTAAAATATCCACCCTCATGTTATTGGAACAATTGGTCAGTGTAAATAATTGCGTTTCTTAGCATTATAACTGTTCACGCTCTTTCTTCTAAGTAGAAGGGTGAAAAGCTAGTAATCTTTCCAGGCATCTCAGTAAATTCATAGCAGTTCACGTGTACACCTTTTGTGGATATAGACTATTCATACTAGGGATGTTCAAATAGAACCTGGCTTAAATATCATCACATGATAGTATCAACCAGATTTCATTTGAATGTCCCTAGTATGTAAATAATCGCTCTGGACTGCACACCTTCACAACGCAATTTTGTTTATATCACCAAGTTTGCCAGGTCCTCACATGACCGAGGGATTTTAAACTGCAATGATTAGTATAATAAAATATCTTAATAACTATAGAACCTTTTATATTCCTTTTGTCATTCTATAAGTTGAAATATCTTATGTATTTTTAGCTTTGAGTTACAAATATTATTTGACTATTAATACCACAAAACAGAAGTGTATGACACCTCAATTTTACTTTGTGCTTTGATAGTCAGCAACAAATGCTGGTATGTTGTTGTTGTGCTCTATGCCAATCTCTAGAGGTAACCGTCTACACTAGAGACAACTCTGATGAGAGAGCATAGTGCTGTAGTTTACCACTAAAGCATTATCTATCCTGCGTTACAAGTGGCTCAGTACTTCTGACTTTGGCAAGGAAACCCATACTAGAACAGTTCATTTTTAGATGTGAAAGGAAAATGGAGCTCAGAGAAAGGAAAAAAAAAACAAAAAAAAAAAACATACATGCGCACATACACACACGCACACAACCAGCTGATGAAGAGTGAGAAGAAACTGTGTCATGGAGATTCACCAAACCAAGCTGACCCATCAAAATCAGGTCCTCAAGCCTGGCAGTCCAGTGGTCTAACCTTAAAGCCACTGCCAGTCTCACTGTGTAAATATACTTTAACAACTTATGATGTATTAATGTCAGTGAGATAAAAATGAATTTACTTTATAGTTAGCTAGATAGATTTAATTTTAAAAAATCTGAAGGTTATCTATTCAATACAAAAATGCATTTTCGTTATTTGCAAATTTTTTTCTCATATAATAACAGCCAGCACCACTGTTAGCTATCTAAATGGAAATTTAAAAGTGCACCAGAATTTCCACTAGACTAAAATGTTTTCTAAATTGCAAAGCAAATAGCAACTGATGTCAAGTTCTGGGTAGTTTGTTCAGGTAATATTTGTAAAAACAGGAAGTTAACTGTAAATGCTTCAAGCTAATTGACCTTTTTGCACAATGTTTTTTAAAACCACTAATGTCATGTATCCTATATTTAAGGTACTTTTATTATAGTTTCAAATTCAGGGTTAGGAATAGATCCAAGCAGCAAAGATGAGAGGAATAGGGTTGGGGTCCTTTTCATTAATAAGATATTGGAATTAATTCCTTTGCCTATGAAAAGCAGAGATGGTTAATCTGCATGGAAAAAGAACAGCTCACAAAAGGTTACTTTGTGCTTCTAAATAATTCAAAGCATTCAATTAAACTACAAGTTCACTGGTTGTTTATTGTTGTAATGCAAAGCAAAAATGGGTTAGTCTTGATTTAGGCACATGACATGTAAATGTGTTCAGCCTTTTTTTGATTGTTCGGTTTAGCATATCTACTAACCAGAATAACCTCTACATTTCTGGGTGCTTAGCTATGCAAAAGCTGAAGTAAATATAAGGTATAGATTGCAAAAAAACCAAAAAAAAAAAAAATTGTTCATGAAGAGGCATTTGATTACACAAATCAAGACAAGTATAGTAGGTAGCAGCTATTTTCTAAGCATTCCAGTTTTATCGTTCTGTTTGATCTCCTCCTGGAATCCACAGAAAATGACTAAGATACGACCCTCAGACAAAACACGGCCAAAATCAAACTTGCCAACAACCAGTCATTCTACACATTGTTGTTATTCATGAATGCAATGACATCAATTCCTCCAGATTAAATGTCATACTTTATCAGACCCTATAAACTTGAGGGTTTATCTTTGGGTAGCTGTCCACCCTTGATAGCAACCAGGTATAATGTAAGTATTCCTTGCCCAGAACCCATGCTGGATTCACTTTTTAAGTACGCTCTTTGTGGCATATCTATATCAAAATTCCCACAAAGCAAAATACTGAATTTTATTGACTTTTATCATCAACAAGTAGACAAGAATGAAGAGGCATCCAAAAACTGAGCAAATGTTTGAGTTGACAGTTATTACTTCAATAAACAGGAATTTATTGTGTAATAATAATTAAAAACCTAGTAAAATAAAAATAGAAATTATTAGTGACGTCAACTTCAGAATAAACACACAAAGGGTTAACTATGTATTTCATAAAACGTTTTGCATAACTGAATCAACCTTGGACTGTTCTGAGAGGTTTTCATTGTTACTAAGTTACATTTATTTAGTTCAATTTTACTAAAAGAAAAAGTGGCACAGTGTTTGTAGTCTGACACAGATGGAATTCCCCTCAAAATGAGAGAATTTGCTTTCTTTTAGGACCTTTGTTATTTACTATAAACTGAAAGAAAACAAGCCAGGGATGCTCAAAATTTCTTAAATAGATGGTCATAACAATAAATTATATATATATATATCATCAAATAAAAATCCCGTAAATTATTTGGATACATGAAAATAACACAATGATACCAGAAGAGGAAATAAATAAAATATTACATTGTAGAAATTTCTTTTTTATTCCCTCTTCCTCCACTTCCAATATATCTGGGAAAAAAATCTAACAAAATGCAAAAATTGCATTAGCTAAAATACGGCTCCTGTGAGAGAACTTTTCACATGCACCAGATGGTAAGACTGCAGGCAAAGGTATAAATGATTGGTCATATTATCATATCACGTGAAGGCTAATTCATAAGATATTATTTTAAGAAGAAAAAAAACAACAAATAAACAAACAAGATTTTATAATTAATGTCTCCTTAAAATAATTAGCTTAGGTCATCAACCAAACAATTTAAAGCTGATGCTAAATACAAATACCAGATAATAAATCACCAGCCTACTTGGCAAAACAAACAACTGAATAAAGGGTGTTTGCTTTTGCACTTTACTTCTTAACCTTGCCTTCTGTCTATTAGACATGAATCATGTATTCCCTTATATAAACAGGAAGTTCCACTTTCTTTTTGTAATCCCAAAGATATGAAACAGGAAAGAGACACAGTTCCTGGAAAGTCACTTGTAAATATGTTTAATGAAGAGTTAAAAGATGCATTTTTTGCCAAAAGTTTAACAAACAAATTTTTCTAATGGAAAAAAAAAAAAAAAACAACAACAGCTCCCCCCACACTTACCAAGGAGATTAAAGGAAAGGCACAACCTACCTCGATAAATATTAAGTAAAACATTTTCAAGAAAAAAAACTATCTATGAGCAGCATTAGGTATTCTGTCCAGCCATGTACACTTCCCTGAACTACTGAGGTTGCAGCTCAATTACAAGATTAGGGTGAAGAAAACCAACAGTGAAACAAATAACCCTACTAAAGTAAACCTCCACAGCCAGCTGGTAAAGAGTGAAACTGTACTAAATGTTTTTTTGGCATAGACATTAAGATATGAATTATGCAAGTTAAAAATATATAATGCAATCATATATATTTCATGTATCAAAATACAAATTCGGGGGGGGGGTTGTCAATCAGCTTTGTAAATGTATAAAATTTCAATGTAAATTGCTTATATTATGAAAAATAATTCCCAAAATTTGTTAGGAGCATTTAGTTTACATCAGCCAAAAGACTAAGGTAGTAAATTGTCCAGAGATACTACGGCTCTGAGCGGTCATTGGAGCAGAAATTCTAAAAGAAATTCCCTTGTGTGGTTAAACTAATAACACTGCTGACAGTTTAGTCCCACGAAAACTGATAAAATCAATTACAGAAAAAGTACTGCATTTGCTAAGCATAAATTGTGATGGTTTCTATCCCACTTTTCATAAACTTCACATGAGGTTTTTCTTTTATAAGATGCAGTAGAATTCCTTTACGTCTGCACTAATTCAGATTAACTGTCAGGAAAGCATCTAGATAACCAGTCATGCACATGAAACTTTCTATGACATACGATCTTAAAAATTTTAATTGAAATTACCAAAACAGTTAATAATTTAAGATAGCATTAAAAAAAAAAAATGACATAACCAGTTTAATTTGAGCCTTAATTAAGTGATCATTCATGTTAATTAAAATATTTATCTATTACTATTTGTAGGCTTTCTTGATTTTTATCCCAGGATATATAGTTTCCTTGCATCAAATGCTTAAAAATTTCTCAGCCATGAATCACAACTGCATCTTTCAATTTTTTTTGTGTGTGTGTGTGTTCATTATTATTTTCTCTCTTTTTTGAAGAGAATGCTTTTTGTTAAAGTATCACAAAACCAGGGAGTTGAACTGAACCTGAACCAGAACCAAGAACCAGATCAAACAACAGCTTTTCTGTTTTTAGTTTTTTTTTAACTAAACCAAAAATGAACCAAAGAGGAAAAAAAAAAAAAAAAAATATCCAATGGAGCCAAGCCAGAACCAAACTGATTAAAAACAGGACTGGTTCATGGTTCAGCTGCTTTTGTTTGGAAAACCTTTCAGCTTAATGGAAGACACTGGTTTTAGAAAAATAATTGATCCAATTCTCGAATGTTTGTGTTGTAATGTTTGTGTTAATGCTGATAATATGAGAAAGAAAATATCAAGTGTCGCCAGTGACATTCACTGGTCCATCATTGAAGGAAAAGCAGGCTTCTTTCTTTTAAGACTGACTGTGCAACACATTTGAATTGCTCTGTTTTGAATATTAACATCCAGTTAATAAAAGACAATGAGGTTGTGGTGTGTATAATAGCTACGAAAGAAATTAGAGAAAGATACACATCCCATTATTTCAGGAACATGCTTCTTGAAGTACTTACAAACTATGATATTAATGTGCAACAATTATACAGCATAACAACAGATAACAGTGCAAACATGATAAAGTGTGTCCAACATATACATATTGACAATAAACAAGGAAATGAGGATACTGGAGAAGAAAAACTTGATGTTGCTACAGAAGAGGTTGATCAGAAAGAAATAGATTCAGGTGAGATGCATGGACTGAAATAAGCAACAATGACTAAACTTGATATTGTTTTAGTAACAAGTGTTTGATGATCAGCCCACACTCTCCAGCTATTAAGAGTGCACTTAAGGATCAAAGTATTGCTCATACAATTGCTAAAACTCATTCCAACAGCAAAAAAACTGAAAACCCAAACATGCAAGCTTATTCATAAGAAACTGAAATTTTACAGACCTATCTTAGACTATCCCATAAATGGCAATCAACTTGATATGCTTAAGCATTTGCTCAGCTTCAAATCACCAATTAGAACATCGTTAAACAAACAGCAACTTCTCCCAAACCATCGAAAATAGCATCAAAACAGCTCTAGTCAGAAAAACCAACTATGGAGAACTTTCTTGGCATATGGCTGAAAGGTCAGCTTGAAACCTCAAAAGTGTCAAAACTTTTCTCAGACAGCCTTTTTAAGTCAATAAAAAGGGAAACGATTCTACATGAAAACCCACTTTTCTTGCTACAATCTTTCCTGATCCAAGGTTCCAGCTATTGTTATCCGAGGAAGCACCTTACCAAGCTATGCACCAGCATGGAAACATTTTCTGCTGAACCACCAGGAGCAAGCAAGCACGCAACCATCAAGCAAAGAATAATGAATACCAAGGAGAAGATTATGAACTAAGCTTTTTCTGCAGAAAAGAGAATCCAGTAAAATTCTTGTCATGGATTTGTGTAAAAAATAACAGTGGTGCAATTCTAGATTTATTTACTCAGATGCTTCAATTAATCAAAACTGAAACCATTTTGAAACACTGATATCAGCAAAGGAATACTCTACCTGAACTATAAAAACTGGCTAAAGTCACACTGACTGGTTCCATGAATATAAGTTACAGTTGAATGAACCTTTTCTAGTCTCAGTGCCATTGCCACAAAGAACATGATAGAAATCCTGGAGGACCTTTTGGGGATCTATTGCAACAATATTTTCAAAAGATTAGTGTGATTTTTTTTTTCTTTCTTTGTTGGTTATGTTTACTGTTTTGTGAATAAAAATTATTGATCTACACTATGTAATAAACATTTGTATTTTTGGTACAATAACAATCAAAGACTAGATTGTGCATATGAATCATTTAAAACCAGTTCAGAATATTTTTTTCTTTCTGAACCAGAAATGAACTAAAGCACACTATATGTCTGAACCAGAACTAATCAAGAGTGATAATCTCATAAGGTAGTTTATTCAATTCCTTAAACAAAACCTAAATTTATGAATTATAAATATGTGAAAATCACTATAAAAAACAAATATGTATATAAATTAGAAGAACCACCATTTTGAAACAAGAAAAGTAACTCTCTTTACTGAAAAAGTAAAATAAATTTTTGTTTTCTTATAGTTAAGACAGATGTCCAAACAATAAAATAAAAAGGAACAATTGTTATCTTTATAATCAGCCAGTCTGGTTCCCATTATCCTTCACTTAAACATTTTAGAAAATTTAGAAGTGATTAAAATAGTGACTCACAACAGAAACATTTAGCCTTTAAAAAGAAACACCGCAACATCAGATCTTATTACTGTAAGCAACACTAGATTTTTCTTCATATTAAAAAATAAAGTAAAATGTTGCAGCACTATGGCATTTGCGGTGTTGAGTAAAATCAATTCTAAGCATTGATGTGTTGCTCATATTCACACACATAGGTCTCCTGCAATGGGCACATATGATCTCTCATGCATATAGAGCTAGCTTTAGAAAAATACAGTATATCACGATCTATACACTTACTAAGTAGTATAAATTTGGGATGTTGTAAATCTGAAACTGCTACTGTAAACAGGCATGGAACATAAATCCCAGAAATAGCAAATAATTAGAATGAACAAATGCTGAGCTTTCCATGCATCACTTTGTCATTCATTATCTTACTGGTAAGTACTATAATTGAAACACTGTTGTTAGATCATCTAATAGACATCCTTAAAAATGGTTCCTAAAAAAAAACAGTGCATTTATTCATAAAGTGTATGTCTGTAGTTCCTCAATGTCACAGACATGAGGAACTTCCAAGTATCTACCAAAACAATGTCCAGAAGACTGATTGATCTTGGTTACCCTATGAAATGTCAAAGGTTTTTGGATCAACATAAGCAGGGTAGACTTAATTGATTTAATCAACATTTCCAATGGAATTTAAAGACATGGAGAAGGATCTAATGAAAGTTGGTTTCTTGTGTACTGTGTCAATTTTAGAATGCAAGTCTGACAATATAGGAGACAAGTTAATAGTCAATTAAACCTTGCTGTTGCTTGTCATTATGGTGATGGATCTGTCACAATATGGAGATGTGTGCATGCAACCCTAAATGTTAATAGGTACCTGAAAACATTTTTCAACCTGTGATTATTCTTCAATTTAATGATCACCTGCTTGCTGGTAGACCATGACTGTTTCCCTGCATGGATACAGTGGCTCAATATCTCCAGGGCAATGGATTAACTTTCTTGCTTAGGCTGTTATAACAATGAATGGATATGAACCTAATTGTGCATCTTTAGGATAAAATCAGGAATTGTGTAAAGGAGAAAAATCTTTTTGTTTAGAGTATTGCCGAAGTGACCCAGGTATTGCATGATACCACAGACATCTGATGTCCGCTAGAGAAAATTGCACTTGATATTGACATTAAGCATAATGACAAAGCTTCCAGGACATAGATTAATTATCAGTATTTTACAAAAATGTCAATAACTCCATGGACTTTATAATACTACTTCTTTCAATGGACAGTTTCTACTTTTGTTATTCAATTTTACAAAGTACTGTAAAATACCAGAAAGTAAACAAATATTATCATTTAATCTCTGATTCCTATCCAAAATATCAGTAAGGGAGACTCAGGATAATGGTTACAAGGGTAAGTTATTACAGCACTGCTAATGCCTAACTAAACATAGATGAGCTTTGACCTTCAAAGCATATAGTATTGATTATAGTTCATCTAAACATTTAATCAAGAATTACTAATGTTGTAACAACTAACCCTGATCTCCCCTACTTTGTTGTATTAGGTTTAGAGTAGACTATACAGTAGTTATACATGACATTTGTTCATTAAAAATTTACTGATAGCTAACTTAGATCAAAATGTGCACCTGTAATTTAATAATTAATGTTATTTGGCACTGAATATATGATGTTTATTTTTACTTCTATACAAAATTAATTGATTTTAATAGAGTTAATAAATATATTGCATGAGAAGTTAAAAACCAAAATTGTGATATAAAAAAATTATAACCAGAAATGGATTTTATTAGGTTAGAATTTCCATCAATTAAAAAAAAAGTAAAATCATTTATAAAAGGTTAGTTTTTAGCAATAGATTATGACAACCTAATTGCTTTATGAGTTACCGATGTAGCATTGTTCAGTTTATATACAAAAGGTGATTCTGAGAGAACATTTATACAATCAATTCTGATTATTTGAATTATGGCATCTTTTTTATATTTGTATTACAGATGCTTTAGAACTAAGATAGCAACTAATAATTTCACTGCAACAAAAAACATTAAAATGCATTTACTCTACTCTGTGTATAAGACAAAATATGCATCTGTATATGCAATATCAAGGCCACAACTTGAGCATACTTTTAAAAGCATGAAGTCATATTTAAGAATATCTCTCAAGATGTCAATACATATACAGAAAAATCCTTTGCCCAATAACCTGGGACAACCTGTTTTTTTTTTAAATCAAGAGACACATTTTCCATAAAATTAACTCTGCTCATCAAGCAAGATGCTTTTTCCTTATTTGGAAAAGGTAATTGTCCTTTAGCAAACATGATCAGCCAGTCTTACAAAAGTGTAGCGAGTAGCCTTTTATAGTTTGAAAAAGGAAAATGCTCTTTCACATTAATTGGACTGTAAAATAAATTCACATTATTTTTCAAGCAAGATGTTTTGAGAAAGCATACATTCAACTATAAATACAAAGCCTTAACTTGTAAAATAAAACAAGCCCTACAAGCCAAGTTAGCCCATAAGATTATTATTACTAAATACTGAAGGTTTACACAAAGATCAGATAGCAGTAGTTTCCAACTTGATGAATTGCACATTCTGGTCATCCTATCTAAATTTAAGATACTTAATTCTAAACTAATCATAACCAATCCACCACAAATTTTGTGAATGCATCAGATATAAAATGTTATCTTTTTTTAAAAAAAATTAATAATAAAATGGGGTTCCTCTGTCTTTTTGCCTGCATCCTATAGTTCAAACGGACTCTTCCATCTACAAGAGAAGAGGACATGATGTTTGTATAATGCCACTTATTTCACTATAATACAATTGATTAATGTCCTTTTTTTCATCTGTTTTTCAAGTATAGTTATTATTTTGTTATCTTTTGTTTGCCACTTGTAGTTACTGTATTGTTTGTTCATAACAAACATTCTATCACACCATATTTTTAACAGCAGCCATTGTGCACAAGTGTGCATGTTGGTTTATTAATTTGAAACTTCAAAGTTTGTTTTTCACATTTTCTGAACTCTCATGTCCAATGTTTTTCATAAATAACACAAACTCAATTAGGAGTATCATATGCTGTCAAGAATTATGCTTAGTTGTCAGATTTTGAAAAACACAGGTGTCTATTGGTTTTATCAGTGATTTCCTAAAAGGCAAGAACTTTGGGATACTGAAGCAGATATGGTTGTGCATAGTCATCAAAGTTGTTCAACAAGTGATTAGCAATCAAAAAGCATTGAAAACCTTTTCTCAACAACTTTCATGTTACCTAGAACATGCAGCATCCTGAAATGATGGCAATCCAGAGAAGGAAAGAAAAGCAACATCAATGTTAAAAGAAATGAAAACCACAAGTTACATCCAAATATTTGCATTTAATGTTAGAATTTTTGTCTGTCATTAAAGCAAACTTCCAACATTTTTCAAACAAGGAACTGCTTCTATTATAAGTACCAGATGTCATCAAAGAACTTGTTATGAGATTGAAATTTTTACAAACCAGCCTGGTTCTTCTTGCAAAATTTTATTAAAAACTCTGACAGAAGGACAAAGCAGTTCAACAGTGAAACTGGCCCAATAATACTTTTGAGGCCAAACCAAAGTTTACACTCTAAAGATAATGATGTCACTGTTCTTCTGTCATCTGCAACCAAGTATATAGAAAATGACTTCAGAAACATGAATGGAAACCAATCTTGAACTTCAGTGTACAGGCAGCACTCGGAATTACATCAGGTTATGTTCCTAGAAGAGGTGTTGTAAGTTGAGATAGATTTCCCCAGAGAAACAATGAATGATGTTCCTGACCAAAAGTCTAATATGCAACTTTTTATAGATATGAACATAAACAGAATATTTATTAACTACCAATCATATATAAAATACAATAATAATGTTTAGAAAGTTTTTACCATGATTTTTCGTAATTACTGGCTACTGCAAGAAATTTGAATGTGGAAAAACACCTTTATCAGTCATCTGGGTCATGGAATTCATTTCTTTGAGGAGACTTAGAACCATTTTATGGCTTTTTTTAAGAATGTATCTAGGGAAGTTTATTTAGCTACTCTCATCTTCTCACTGTAAATTTCCATATTGAAATAAGCATCGGATATAATGTTGTTGGTTTTGATGTTATGTTCCAGGTTGAAATCCATTTTATCAAAAATTTCCATGGCAGCTTCCAAATATTCAAAGGCTTCAATCATCTGCTTGGTTTTCCTGGCACCTTGTAAAATCTCTGCTGAATTCGGATGTGATCTTCTGCCTGTCTTTTCTCCTCAAGATGGACTAGATCTTCATTGTTGATTTCCTGGGAATAAGCAGCATGCAATTCCTGATCTTCTGCTTGAACTTCTGGCTGCAGCTGGACAGCCACTTCCACAACATCAGCAGTGACTTCATCCATTGGTCTTGAAATCCCTGAAAACCAGAGATGAATTCTGAGCACAATTTTCTCTAGATGTCATTCAGGTTGGATTCTTTAACCCCTTCCAAGACTCTCCCATGTTCTTCACTGAATCCAGAATGTTGAGTCCATAAAATCCCTTCAGGGTTGGTCCACCTTCCTGGTCCATTGCCTTGATGGCCTTAGAAAAAGTTCTTCTCAGGTAATACACCTCAAAAGAAGCAATCACTCCTCTGTCCATAGGCTAGTGGGGGGGTCAAGACACAACCTTGATGTTGGAATCTGCATCAGAAAGGTGTGGAGGATGTCCAGGGACATTTTACAGGAGTAACATTGCCTTAAATGCAAGGTTCTTCTGCTGGCAATAACTCTGAACAGCTGGCATAAAATAGTCCTGAATCATTCCTCAAAAAGGCCCTAGTTACCCAAGCTGTTAGATCGGATTTCCAGATGACAGGAAGTCTCCGTCTAACATAACCCTTGAGTGCTCTGAGTGCTCTTGAGTTTTCAGCCTGATAAGCAAGCGTTTGAGCTTGAAATCACTTGCAGCATTTGAACAAAATAAAAGGGTTAGTCTATCCTTTTCTGCTTTAAAACCAGACACTGGTTTTCTTCCTGGGCAATGTAGGTTCTTGAAGGCATCTTCCAAAACAGCCGAGTCTCGTTGACACTGAAGACTTTCCTGGAGAAATAGCTCCCCTCTTCAATGATTTCTGCCAATTTCTTGGGAAATCTTCAGTTGTCACTTCATCAGTACTAGCAGCTTTGCCTTCCACCCTGATCTATGCAATGTATGCCTGGCTTTGAAATGCATAAACTAGCCCTTACTTGCACTGAAACTTTTGAGCATGGATCACCCCCTGATGCCAGTCTTTCAGTCTCAATAAGACTCAAAGCCTGCACTAAGTTTGATCTTGAATCCACAAAATCAAAAGTCTTTCCATCTCAGCCAATAGTCCAGCATGTTGCCTTATAATTGTTGATCACAATGAGGCTGAATTTTAAATTTCAGCACTGATTCTGGTCTTTAAGAATTGTTTGCAGTTGTATGAGCAAGGCCCAATTGCTTTCTGATTTCAGAGTTCAACAATCCACTTTCACCAAGTTTTTTCTATTCACTTCTAATGCTATGACCTTTCTGCTACATTTTTTTTAACACTATCACTAGAGCACTGTCCTTTCATTTTATCAGCCATTTTTAAGGATGAAATAAATTCTAAAATGCTTAATAATCACTAAGAATGCACAGAGGTTTAGCACCAAAGTGCTCTGAAAAGCAGACTGACTGGGCAACATATGTTTGTTTATGTGCAGAACCGGTGCCTGAGTCAGCATCGGGCCATAGGTAATAATGTAGGTGGCAATTAGCAACCTGCTGTAAGTGCAGATCAACATAAGTTAGATATGGCCATACAGCAATACTATCCTTGCAACATATGGAGATGCTAAGATAAAAGAACTTTTAGATCACTTTAGACCTGTGCCAAGAGCATTTGAAGCAACAGATTAACCAAAGAAGTGGCTCACCTTCAAATTTCTACCCTCTGTATACGTACTTGGACTTGCTAAAAAGTAAACCCACCTAAAATGCAAAACATATTGTCCTGCTCAAGTGACATTTACCGTGAGCCCATATATATATATGTCAAGGGTTGAAGCAGGGTTAGGGTTAACAACAGTATACCGAATTTGGGTGCCCAAATTAAGTGATGGCAAAAAGAAAAGAAGCAAAATTTTGCCATTTACTGGCTTGCCAGCTGAAACTGCCCAAGATTCTTTAAAAAACATGACAAAATTATATTTCAAATCATTAGTCTATTTTTGGCAGCATGTAATTACAAACACGTGTTCTTACACATTTCGAACAACAATACAATTATCCAATATCCAAATATATAAATTGATTATAATTTTTCTTCTCACAGTTATAAACACATGCAGAAGAAAAACTATAATCAATTTATTTAATTGGATATTTTTATTACAGGACAAGTTAAAAATGCCTGCAGGTCAACTGAAAACATCCGGTAAAAACCATAACAACTCATCGAAAATCTATGCATCTGCTTTGAGAGGCTAACCATTGTCGTCTAATGACTCTTGTAAATCAAAATCACTTTATTGTTATTTTAAACGACCACTAAAGGACACTGGAGATGCAACATTGGACCCTCCAACTTCTGTACCACATGTAGATAGCTCCGATGAAACAGCAACCGAAAAATATTACTATTGGCAGTAACACCTCAGATACTTTAGCCCATATCTTTCAAAAGCAAACTAGTATGAAAACTAACCCACAAGAGCCTGTTACTAAACTGCAAGAGCTTGTTACTGCTGCACCTTTATCAAAAGCTGACGGATGTACCTCAAGTTCATCCTCTTCATTTAGTAAGTTGGTAGTTAAAGTGTAAATGAGCCTATTTTCATAATTCGAAAGAGGGCTGGTTTTGAGAGATCTGTGAAGAATATTTGAATACAAGGGATGCACACTGGAAGACACTACTGCGAAAACGTGAGGAGCACCTAGGTCAGTTTTTTCATGATCACGATACTTCGCCTAAACATTTGGCTGCTGTTAAGAATAAGAGAGAGGTGCAAAACACATTATCAAAAGATGATGTATATAAGCAACTTTGCAATGCCGCGGATTCACAAAGTATCACTCGGAGAGACCGAAATCGACGGTTGATAAGCAAGTTTATAAAAACAACATACTTTCTAGCAAAGAATAAATGGGCTGTTAAATTCAACTTTGAAGATGTAATTATTTGGGTGACATAGGTGATGAAGATATTCAACATCACTTAAGGTTACAAAAAGATGCAACCTATGTGTCTAGTTTTGCGGTTGAAGAATTTTTAAAATTTGTAGGAGACCATCTTACTTCAGTTCTTTTACAAGATTTAGGTTCGTGTCAACTTTACGATTCTCACAGACGAAAGCACTGATGACGGGGATCAAAGTCAATCAAGTATTTTTGTCCATATAATCGGTAATGATAATAAGCCAATTGAATGCTGCTTGAGTATAACCAGAGTAGGAACATTGAAAACAGCAGCAGCCATGATGGAATTAGTCGATACTTTTTTTATGATCGAAAGAAATAGTGTGTTCGTACATAAGATTTAATAGACTGGATGGCATGGATTCAATGAGTAGCAAACGCTGCAGTCTTCGATGTTTGATTAGACATTCCTCTCCTCACACCCAGTATATCAATTGCCGAAATCACCGTTTAGCTTTGTGCTTTGTACACCTTAATGAATTTCCTTCACTTGCTTATCTGGATGCAATGCTTCTGTCCGTCTGGAAGATGTTTAAGTACAGTACAATTTAAAAGGAAGCATTTAATGATATGCAAAGAGTTTATCACCTTACACCTTTGGTTTGTTGGAGGGTTATTCCATAGTTAGAGCCGCTGATCGATGCCTTGGACCCTATTTACGCTGACAAGAAATGCCCCATTGTCAAGGGAGTGAGAGATTCTCTGCTTCTGCTGGAAAATATTTGCATGCTGCTTCTTGCTGCAGAATTGGTACCACCAGTGAATTATTTTCCAAAATTTTCGCAAGACCACAAGCCTCAATTACACATCCATAAAGAGTAAACTTGAGAAAGTGACTGAACGTACTAAAGATCCAAGACCTCTTAAAACACCACAGCACTGTTGATTCCAAATTAATCCCCTTTTAATAAAGTTATGAAGTTTCCAATAAATTCTGTGGAACACATGAAGCTGGCAAGAAATCTCAGGCGCCAAGGTCTTGTTGTAGATGGTGGTAAAAGTCAAGTAAACACCCCCCCTTTTTTTTTGCATACTGTTGGGTATAATTTGGTAGATGGTCTTCCTGGAGAAAGAACAAAACCTTTAGAAGAAAGCGAGTGCCGTTCTTGTAGCACAAGATGTTTTCAGCCCCGACAACATTAAAAGGAAATCAGAATTATACTGCGAGGAAGAATTTGCAGTTTTAACCGGTCATTGCGGTAATGAAGTCTTTGATGAACTGAATGGGGGGGGACACAGTACACACAGCAGGCACCCTTTATTTCGGAAAAACGAGCAAGAAGCTGAGATCGAAGAACCTACAACAGAGTTTGAAAAGTTTGCAGCAATCTAAAACAACACACATCTCAGAGAAAGCCGGCAGGAGATTAAGAGCAAATCTGCTGGAACGTGAAGATATGGTCGAAAGTATGTATCTGATAATCGACCAATGGGAGATGTCTGTGCTGGTGTGTGTGTGTGTGTGGGGGGGGTAGGAGGAGGGTGTTGTTAGCACTATTCTGAGACAATGAAAATGTTTAAGTTTTCTTTGTTTATACCTCCAAGCACAGATAATGTTGAACGTGGGTTTTCAACCACGAGTTTGTCGGTGTCGCTGTTGCGAACCTATTCAGGAGAAAAAAATTTTAACCGTTTAATGCGTATATGTCTGGATGGTCCTGATAAGTTATCAGCTGATACTGTTGAAAAATTAGTCAATACATTTATTACTTCGAGACATCAAATTACTATATAAGAACTAGTTATATAATTTTATCAATTATTCTGCTTTTACTAACTAATCGCAATGATATATGTAAATACCAAAGAAACCTAATTTGTGAAAGTTTATCCTCAAATTTTCAACTTCCTATTTGCAAATTTTTATCAAAATGATTTTTTTTTATTTCAGAAATTTAAATATACAATATATGGATATTTATTTTTTACTGCATCAGTATAATTTTGACAAAAACAAAGTATAATTATACAATTTAAAATATCGTTTTTGTTGCACCTTTTCAAATTTTCTTTAAGATTACACTGTCATCTTGCTACCGCTGCCCAAATTAATTTTCTGTATCAACCCCCATATGTCAAAGTGTAGAAGAAAGTTTTCATATATTTCGAAAATGACCACTTTTACTGTAATTTTATGGAAAAATATCTGATGATAAAATTTTATCTCGCATTGGATTAATTTAAAATAAGCAAACTCTTGAGCAACCATTAAGTTTTTATTGCTACTGTAACTTCTTTCTACTTTTCTATTTAGCAGTCTGTAACTTTATATGTGTGCGTGTGTGTGCATCAAATAACAAAACATGAAAAAAAAATTATGTGAATAACTAATAAAACTTTCCAAATCTTACAATCTACTTCAGAGATGAAGAACCAATATCAAAACAGCAGTAAGGACCAAATGTGTTAGGAATTTTTACAGTACCAAATGAGGATATACTGTGATTGACTGGATTTCAAAGACTTTGATCCCTCTTCATCTGTGATAAACTGGCTAAACTCTGCCCAGAAACTAGACATCTCTAGGGTCATAAGCTTCCTGACCTTAGGAAAAACATGAAGACATGCAAAAGAAATTTAATGAATTTTCATGATGGTGATGTGTACAATAACATATGTATATGTATATAATGTTAATGTAATAAATAATCCCTGCTTAAAACTAACTAAATTTCATGATAAAACATTTTAATGGATTGTTTAAGTTTTAAGAAAATCAAAGTCAAAGTTGGTATATATTTAGTTTCTTTATATTCAGAAAGTTAGGCAATATTTTCTTGAAATCTCTTTCCCTATATATGTAAATTTTATTTTTTTTTAAGCAGAAGTTAACCAATTTTTAATCTTGCTTTCCTGTTGAAATAATGTATGTATGGTAGCAATCTTAATCCCTGCAACTGTCAGTCAAAGATGAAGAATAAATATCACTCCCATGTGTTATAAATAAGCAAATTTAAAAACACTAGGCAGCATGTTAGAGTCAGATTAATGAATATAAATTAAATTTCATGAAACAAAGTGGCACTATTCTAGAAAGATAACACTATTGGAAAATAAATTTATTTCAAAATTTGGTATTTATGAGATCTCTAGATTTTACATACCACGTGTTAATCAGTTGTAATTAGTGATGAAAACAATGACAAAAAATTCACTCTGTGTACCTTTCTTGTCTGCCTTTATTGGTTGTATTTTTTGTTTACTTTAAAGTTAAGCCATGTGCTACCAAGGTTTCTGTTATATATCATTTAATCGTTGTGGCAGCACAGGTAGTTTAAAAATCTTGTTTGTTTGCAAATTCTTCTTATTAATTCCATTTACAAATAGATATCAAATTTAATTTGATTCCAATTTTCTGCCAGTTAAAATTTTCAAATAGAAAATTTAATTCTCAAAGTCAGTCCAAAATTCCAAAATAAAATTAACAATGAATTAAAATGTAAACAATGGTAATTGCATAACATCTCTCCTTCCAAAGCTAAGGTTCATAATTGTGTTTCTATCTTTGCCTATTCTAAGCTCCATGCTTGTTTCTTCACATACTGTACACTTTGAAAACAAGTATGACATGATAAAACAGTTACTGGTCAAGTCGGCTATAAATCTAAAGCTACTTTTCATTTACTCTGAATGAAATTGAACAAAACGTTTTGACACATGACCTCTTTATGCCACCTTATAACACTAAAGTTAATGAGCAAACCTCCCCCACAGAAGCCTCCTTTCCAGTGTGAAATTATAAAAGGGGGTAAAGGTGAATTCATCTACAACAAAGACCTAATCCAGATTGGAAAAGGGGTGTTACCTTGGTAGAGAAATCCTTACTAGAGCTTTTCTTTTTCAGATATGGGAAGAAACTGGAGTACTAACTAAGCAAGAAGAAACTATGCTGAAGAGATATGCCCAAACTGGGATTCATTTATGGAGCCCTTAACCGTAGCAGTTCAATGGGCTAACCACCAGATTACCATGCCACCCAAAGTAAACTCAACTCTGAGGGTTTTTTTTTTTTTTTTCAATTTTGTGCTCCTTTGTAAACAAATTAAGTAATTATCTATTACCCATGATTCCTTTCAACAGTCTAGCACTGCAGTGAATACTGGTTTTTGCAATGCTTTCATCAGTACAAAAAACTAAAACTGGTCTTGCAAAAATGAATCACTTATTATAATTTTCCCTAATTAAGAAGAGTTGATGCGGTTACTCAAAAGAACTAATTATATCAGCAGAGTTTCACAAATACTCTCTGGTTTTAAAAAAAATCCAAAAGTACTAATGAACCACTTCATATTTATGTAAGATACCTAGAAAGATGAGATTACAGAGGTATTTAGTTATCTTAAAATAATAATGATAATATCCTTGATTTTACAGTTAGGTATTTTGTATGGACTTCCTGAAGTCTACAAATCTAACTCTTCTATAATTATTCATAATTACAACTTAGCTACATTTTTGGTCAATATTTCATGATGTAATTCAGTTAGCCCATATCATGGTTAAAGATTCATTTCTCTTTAATGAAAACAACAAATTTCATAACAAAATATTATGCAGTTATGTTGTTTCTTTCTTAAATACCAATGTGCCATTATAATACAATACTGATATTTGTATTAATAAATTATATTATATTTCTTGTATACCAGCTACAATACCTAAATATTTGATGTTCAAACTTCTTGACTTAGCAATCAATGAAGTACAATCATTTAATAATAAATTGTACTTTCAGTTAGATTTTGTTACTATGGCTTCCCCAATTTAACCTGTTTTAGCTAACATTTTACAGATATGAAGTCTGTCCAAAAAGAAACCAAACTTTTTAAAAAACAAATTTATTGTTTTACTTACAATTTAATCAGACTTGTCTCCTTCAAAATAATTCCCTCCACTCATGATACACTGCTCCCAACGTTTTTTCCAGTTTTGGAACATGTCCTGGAACGCGTTTTCAGGGATAGTGCACAGTTCTCGTAGCAAATTTTCTTCGATCTCTTCTACTGTCTGAAATCAGTGACCTTTCAGGGTGGATTTCAACTTTTGGAACAAAAAAAAGTCCACAGGGACCAAATCTGGTGAGTAGGGTGACTGGGGGATGAGAGTTGTCTCGTGCTTTGCCAAAAAGTCACAGATAAGGAGTGACACCATGAGCAGGTGCATTGTCGTGGTACAGCATCCAGGTTTTTTCTCCATGCCTCAGGCCTCCTCCATCGCACTGCCTCTCCCAACCACCTCAGGACATGCAAGTAAAACTCTTTATTGATCGTCTGACCATGTGGAACAAACTCATGATGAACGACGCCCTTCCAATCGAAAAAGATGATCAACATCACCATCACATTGGTGTGCTTTTTTTGGTCGTGGCGACTGCCTTTTTGTTTCAACATCGTAGCCGTTCTGTACACCTATGCTTCATCACCTGTTATGACACTTTTCAGAAAGCTTCCATCAGCATTTGAACAATCAAAAAGCTCCTGACTGACTGTGACTCAGTTCTCTTTTTGTTCGTCTGTCAGCAGACGCGGCACAAATTTTGTGGCTACACGATGCATGTTCAATTTTTCTTTTAAAATCATGTGGCATGAACTTTTACAGATGCCTACTTCTTCAGAAACTTCACGGAGAGTCAGGAGACGATTTCCACGGATCACAGCATGCACTTTCTCAATGTGATCATCATCCGTTGTCGTAGAAGGTCGTCCAGATTTGGGATTGTCTTCGGTGGATGTTCTTCCTGATTTGAAATGCTGGTACCACTTGTGACATTGCATACGGCTCAAACAATCCTCCCCAATTGGCCTGGTGCAGCATTAGAAAAGTCTCTGTAAAAGTTTTTCCCAATTTGAACCAGAATTTCACACAAACATGTTGCTCTTCAAGATCCTTCATTGATCAACTTGCGACAAATCGCCAAGCGCACTAAGCATATATTCACTCTAGTGCGTGTAGATCGATGACTAACTGATACGGCTATTATTAGACTGAAGGTCAAGATCATCGATATACAGCACTGCAGTCGCGAGCATGCTGCACCGGCTGGTTGGTGCGCTGTTTTAAAAGTTCGGTTTCTTTTTGGACAGACCTCGTACATGAATAATAAATTTTCTACTTTTTTTCCTCATGTAAATCTGAAGAACACTTTTGTATCTTGGCTTAATTCTCAATATTCTCATTTGGAAATTACCAAAGAGTATGAAAAACTGAACAGTTGTCATTTCTTGATACTGTAGTGTTACATAAGATTATTTTATCGCATCATCCCATATTTGGGGTATTACACTAGTGAAGTAAAAAACAAAAGTAAACAAATTATTAAATTATATTCTAACTTGCATCAATTTTTTAATTTAAAAATGTTTTCGATCCAGATATACAACTGGTTCTTTATTTCCATTTAAGGATCAGGTCCTTATCTCTGACAAATTGCATTTAGCTCATTTAATTAAATGTTGTTCTTGTTTAACTGTTTACATCGACAAAACAATCTGATGATGTGAGGAAATGTTCACATTTGCTAGTAGCAAGAAAATACTTGGCCCTTCTTGACCATGTGACTTTGAATTTAGGGGGCAACTTGTGGATGAGGACACTGGCCAGGTCCTCTAAGGAATAAAAATTATTTAATCTTTGCTTATTTATAAAATAAAACATCTTTTAAATGAAGACAACAAATCCATTTCATTAATATCTTTATATATATATATATATATATATATATAAAATTCATATTGTGCTTGTAGCAACTGCAAAACTATTTAATTTATATCTTTACTTTGTTGACAATGAACATCATATTCAAAATATCCAGTTTTTTTGTCTGTTTTTTTAAAATCTTTTCATTACATTAGCTTTGTCTTCTTCTGAACCTATGAGTGAGTGATCCTGTTAAACACAGTTGTGAAAATGAAATTAGCTATTTGTTCAGAAATCGCTTTATCTCTCTTCTCTTTTTTTTGTCTTATTTTTACCACTAGCTGCTAAATGAATTTTAAAACCCTATTACTTCCACAGTTTGTGAACATCTGTAAAAGATATACAGTGCACAATTAAATAAAAGGTACTGTTTCAAATTACTCTCAACTTAATGTGAGCCCAAAACCCCCTTTCACTACCAAGCTGTGTGAACATGGTACACAACTGATCAGTTTGACACAGGATTAAACATGTGCTCTGAAGAGTACATACTTCACTTTCCTTACATAAAACACTAAAAAACAGTCCTCCTAAAATTGTAAGTTTTCTCCGTTATTTTTTTTGGTAATTTTAAAAAGGTTTTCTGAGACAAGAAAACATCTCATATGTTGTTATTGGGAGGGGGAGAGAACAGTAAGTAAATGTTAGGCATTTGACAGTAGATTATGAATAAAATACCGAAATGTAATTATTTACAGCACTCTGCGCTAACTCTCGTGTTTCTAAAAAAAAAAAAAAAAAACTGATCATCAATGTAATGGCACCACTACAGTGGGTACCCAGTGTATAATGTAAAATAAATATGTTAAATACATCTGCATTTCAGCTTTAGTGGATGTGGTAATGAACATTTTACAGACATGTCAGCTTACAGGTTTCAGATATTGGAAATTTGGCAAACATTACGAGCCGTTTTTGAAAGTGAAGGCAGAGATTAATAGTTTGATTACCATATAAGGTGAATTTATAGCTGGAACCAAAGGGGAAATAAGGAGCGGAATAAAATGATGAGAGGTCTCTGTTTTTGTGGTTATTGTTTTACCAGAAAGTTTTGCATGAGAGTTTGCTATAATCGTAGAGTTATTATAGTTATGAAGTATGGACACATTTTTATTATCGTCTTTAAAAAAAATAATAACTAGGCAGTCTAAGTAATAATAAAATTCCACCGTATAAAGATACTGAGGTATAAGACTTTGATTTACCTATACATGTCAAATGCATAAACAGAAATTGTATTATCACTGTTGTCGTCATTCTTAATGGTACTGACATCCCATAGTAATGATGGTGATTAACAGGAAAATGCTGTTGTAGGAATTCCAAAATAAAAACAGAGAAAGAGAGAGAGAGAAACAGACAGAGAGAGAGAGAGAAAACAGAGAGAGAGAGAGAAACAGAGAGAGAGAGAGAGAGAGAGAAACAGAGAGAGAAACAGAGAGAGAGAGAGAGAGAAAGAGAGAGAGAGAAACAGAGAGAGAGAGAGAAACAGAGAGAGAGAGAGAAACAGATTTAACAAGCAAACTGAATAGTTAAAAAAGAAACCAACAAAAAAAAAAACAAGTATCTATAAATCTCCAAGACTGGATTTCTGGGACATCATTTAAAAGTGAGAGAGATTACTGGTTGGGAGAGAGTCAGTTCTTAGACCACCTCTCCCTTGCATTCTCACCACACACATGCAAGAAAAACAAAATATGGGTGTTACAGTAATTTGGAATTAAAGATCAAAGTCTTGTCACAGTAAACCATTATGATAATGATACCAGAAAAGCAATTCCAGATTTCAGTAGGATCAAATTATTTATGTAAATTTTTTTTTTTTCACCTCTCTAAAATTAAATTCTAACAATATTATTGCTGCCAGTTGATAAGAGAGTTTTTAGTTCCAGTAATTAAGGAATGACATTTTATACAGTATCTAAAACAGTCTAATGATTTATTGCCACATACAATAATTCACTAGGGAAACATTTACTTCCTGACAGTCAATTGTTGTGTATCTCAAGTTCTTCAAGATTGACAGGATACTTGTTAAATAGTCTGGTCCTACAGACAAAACAGCTGATGATTTTGATTTTAAAAAGAAGAAAAAAAAGAAATGTAGCCACGTTTTAAGTAAATAACTTGCGTTTAGTAAGCTTTAGTTTATATTTTCAGTAGAAAGTTTATTTTTCTTATAAATGAACATTTGCATATTTGAAATATGCAGGTTTTTGTTCTTTTCATCACTTTGTTCTTTGGCATTGCTGTATTTTCAGTTAATACTAAAGTAATGAAAGCCTATGAAATCAGTGGTTCCATTAAATGCTTTCGTGAAAATAATATTAGCTACTTATTCAAGAACCGCTGGTTACAGGTGGCGCCCTTGTGCCGAAGCAGAAAGTTGAGTCTGTTCTCGTTGTGGTGCACTCCACCTGGTTACAGGTGGTGCCCTTGTGCCGAAGCAGAAAGTTGAGTCTGTTCTCGTTGTGGTGCACTCCACCTGGTTACAGGTGGCGGCTCTTGTGCCGAAAGAAAAACCACGCGGCTGGTGGGTTAGAAAGAGCACAAAGTCGGCCAGCCAAACCAAGCAGATTCCCCCCCCCCCCCCGGACCACCATGCCACCCTTGTTTAATAACTTTTTAAATACTAAAATTTTAATACTGATTTAATTATTAGTCTAATAAATCCCAATCTAGTAACACAAAACTAAATGTTGCTGAAACAATACTAAAAAAAAAATAAAAAACATTTTAGCATTTTGCTGTTACTTTATTTTTTTTTATGGCTTAGAAAAATGAGGAGGCCTGCTGTAAATTTAAGAATCGCTTTAATCATTGTGCACCATCGAATAACAAGATGGAATAATTTTTGTCATTTACGATGGTGGCTCCGAAAGATAAGCATAGCGAGCAACGAATGAGTAGACTGAACAGGTAAGTATTTTGGCAGTGAGGAGCTAAACAAATAGTTAAATAAAACATGTATATCTTCAGGGTGGAGTACAACAAACAAAGAACAAAACTAGTTATGCTGGGGTTACAATGTCACCGGTAAACATGTATCTAAGGAATGTAAGTTATCAGGGTCTGCCGCCCCCCCCCCCCTCCACAACTTTACCATAGGAGAGAAGCAGTTTTGATACAAGATTTATTAATTCTTCTTCTCCCGGAATGATCCTACTACTTTTCCCCCATGCATACTGAAGTCTTGCGATTTCTGAGTTAAAAGAACATACACACCGACATAAATTGGCAAAATCTACAAACCCCAAGACTAATTAATCTTCAACAAATTACTATGCAGTAAAACGAAACAACTATACTGAAAGATATTAATTTAAATTCACAAGTAAACAAGCAGAAATTATCATCTAATTGAATCAAAAATCTTCAAAGACCAGCCCTGAAGTTATACTTCTTCCTTCAGTTGTTAGGTAATGGGTACCATGGTTACTGGTTAGAAAAGAAACATTGATTTCTGCAACCAAAAGTTCCTCTTGTTTTTAAATGCTAGTATTCACAAATATAAAATTTATCAGCAGAAGTCAAGAAATTTCTCCCTGTATTTTTTGTAAAATTTTGATGCCTTTCTACAGAGCAATTTGTATGTAAAAACAAACAATGAAGTAATCAACTATGCATGCTACAAGTAGTTTTCCAAATGTCAGCAAAACTAATTAAAAGAACTGGTTGAATAAGACAGAAAACCTGTCAAGGTTTTAACCAAGACCTGACATTTGGAAAGCAAGCAAAAAAACCCTGATACCTGAAATAAGATATGCCAAAATGAATACCAAAGATTTTTTTTTCCTCCCCGCTTCTGTAGTCAAGTGTTTAGTTTTTATAATGCCACAATGCAAAACAGCCATTTAAAATTAGAAACAAAAAATTCTGCCATCATTTGTGGATAGTAAAAAAACCCAACAAAGACCAAAAATTTTACGAGAGAAATCATGACACTTACAGTAAGACATAAGGTACTAACATGAATTATTGATAATTTGCTAATAATTGTAAATATCATTTTTCTAAGTATAAAAACTTTGCTTTCTTTTTCTTGAGTAAAAACACACAAACAGAGGCTCAATTTGTGACCTATAAAGAACAACGATAGCGAGTGTATTTGTGTTCAGAAAAAAGTATGAAACAAAGTGAATTGAAACAAAAACTCCCGTTTTCAAAGAAAATGTAAACTACTATCTATGATGAATAGTAACTGAAAGGAAAAAAATTGACTGACAAATAGATCAGGCTGCCAATAAGCATCTTTCATTAAGAGGACACTTTCTGATATAATGCATGAAATCTATAGAACTGTCTACTACTGTATTTCTCTTTTTTGCATTAGACTTTTGTATCCGAACTTCCTTAAGCATTTAATAGAGAATGGTAGTTTTTTTTAAAAAAAAAAAAAATGGTCAGTTCTCATTGCTGTCGCTATTTGTGTCACATGGAACACACTAAAATAGAAAACGTACCCTCAAGAAAGGCACTAGGGTCAACTGTTAACCGAAATCTCAAATGTAAAGAGCAATGTGTTTCACCTGCAAATAGAGCAAATAAAACATTAGAAGTAATTAAATGGCGTATCAAACTTCAAAGTAAAAGTGTTTTAGTTCTGTTGCATAAATCCGTGGTTTGTCTACATCTTAAACATCCTGTGCAAGCATTGTGGAGACCTTATTTGAAAAAGGATACTGCTTTATAAGAAAGTTTAGCATAGATTTCCTAGAATTTTTCCAGGCCTTAAGCATTTGGGATACACTAAATAATTAAAAATATTACATCTACAAAACTTGAAGTTGGGATTTTAAAAGGAAACCCAATAGAGGTTTCAAAATCCTTCATAACACTGCTGCATCACATTGCTGCCTATGGAACTTCCAGACTCATGAATATTAATAAACTGTTTGTGCATATCATTAAACTATTTTGTGGGACAATCTCCTGGATGAATAGGGTGTTGAAATAGTTTTTCAACATGTTTGTAACCATGGAGAGGCAAATATTATCATCGCTTTTGGTATTGAAAGTCTGGTGTCTATTCTTAGTCACTGAATGACATCATTGATCATCAGTTGATCCTGTGTCATCAGTGCGGTGTTAAGTTGCCTACTTTAAAAAAAAAACAACAAATATATCAGTTTTTATCCATCTTCAGAACTTTTATTTGATTTTGAGATATTACAGCACACTCAAATTCAGAAATTTAACTCTCAGTTTTGTTTTCGATAGCATGAGCCAATATGCAGCTTGGTTTCAAGTTGTTTGACATTCGGGGTTCACAACTAGGCCAACATGGAGGTCAACATGCTCAGCTGTGTCCTGATTGATTGGATAATATGGTACATACCTCTGGAAAACTACAATGGTGAACAGTGCACACTAGTGAAAGAAAGAAAGGGAGAAATGTAGACAAATGTCCTCAGCTGTGATTTGTTTGGTTTTAATTTTAAACCGTACGATACTAAGTCCATGACACTTGGTGCATTGGGTTAGCACATATTCCTTCAACTTGTGCTCAATGTTAGTCCATCTAGCTTTGCAGCCATGACTACTTGCCTTGGTTTACTTCATGGTCCGTAACGTATCCCTCACTTTACACCAGTCCCTAATGTATTTCTCCGCTGATATTGTATTTCCTGCACATGCCCATATTAGCACCATTTCTTTATCAGATTTAACAATTTCCAGTCTAAAAGCTGTCATGTATACTTGTGTGACTTTAGAGGTGGCATTTTTAGATGAGGTAGAGAATTTGTCGGGGTGGTTTATGCATACAGTTAGAATTGAGGTGATCAGATAAAACGTAATTGGTGAGTGTGTGTGTGCTCATTGATTTGATTATTTCGAATGCTTCAAAGAGTGCATTAATGTTGAATTTATCATCCAATAGGCCATGGCATTGATTTTGATAGTCTACTTCAAATGAAGAATTTTACAGTTTATTTCAGAAAATAACACACTTTGTCATTTTTTTTTTGATTTTTAGAAAAGCGCTTTCAAAGAATCTATTCATAAACAAAACAATTTATAGTATAAGTCAAAGGATGGAATTTTGGGGAAAAAATATAAACTTATACACTCAAAAATATGGAAATAACGATTAAAATAAATTACCAGACAAAGGTATTTAATAGTGACAATTAATTTATTTAAATATTTGTATTTATGGTCATTTCTCTTCCCTGGGAATCTTGTGCAAACTATAATGGCTTCCTGTCGCCTTGTAACAACTAAATTTCTGAGCAACTTTATTTGCTATGCCACATCATATAACTAAACCGTTTCAATTAAATAATGGCAAACATTCGATACTCCTCTTTCATTCCCTTCTGATTTTTCCCAATATATTGTCTTTGTTACATTTTCATATCAGTTTAACTACTAATCAAATCACAAAAAATGTTCACAATTTTTTTTATTTATACCTACTCTATCAGGAAGCATTTTACCAATTAACCATTCTCTCTTGCTTATTTTCCTGCTATCAATTATATTTTTATTCATTTATTTTCATATTTTTAAAAAAAAATTTTTTTTATAACTTACAAGGAACTTTCAGATTATGAAAAACATTTTCTAGAAATTGCTTTTTTTTTTTTTCTAAACTGCAAGTATTTAAGATTTTCAGAACAATTTGTTTCAGTATATGAACACTAACTACCATGAATGTGGACAGTCATAGCATACATACAGGTAATATTAAGTACAAAAATAACCACCAGGATATAAAGGAACTATATGTTGAAGTCTGTACAATGAAATTAAAATAAGTAATTTTTCCATAGATCATACAATCACCAATGCTATAAAATAACAATAGATTATATAAAATGTATTATTAAAGAACCAAGTGCCCGCTCTCATTGTGTCCAGCATGTGCAACGTTCAAAATGAAAAGCTTTTTTTTTAAAAGAGAAATCTGAATCAAGAATCCTGAGAGCTGATATCAGAATAGCCTTTAGTTCTTCTAGGTTAAGTTTCTAAACCTTTTCTTAATCATCTACAACTAAGTTTTGAAAACGTGTAAAAACATTAAAAACAAAAATAATTCCAGTGTTCTGACTCAAATCTCTAAATGTAATTTTGTAGTCCTAAATAGATTTAACAGTTCGACAAAATCACGATATCTGAAAGCATTTGAAATTAATAGCGCCACTTGCCTTGTAAGCTTCCAGAAACTATCATATTATGACAATTAAGATAAATTGTCATGTTAAAATAACCAAAGCCCGTCTTTTATAATCTGTTTTGCATGCCTATCCAATCTGGATAGTCAATCATGTAGCCTGTGCACAAGAAGAAAGGTATAGGAAAGTCGATACACAAAGGTCTTCTAAGTACATATAGCAAGCCATGTTTTAAACATATGTAGAAAATTAATTTTTCTACTGATATTTGTTCAAACCATTTTGTAAAAAATTCTGTTTGTATTAAGACAAATATTCATCTATGGACTATATGCTTTTAAAAAACAACAAAAACTCTCTAGATGTTAAATTTGATCTTCGTCCAAGATATCAATATGCTGGAATTTGTTTCATAAAATAAATAGTTTTTCCATAAAAATATACAGTTTTTCTTCCTTATGTGCTTCAATTTGATAAAATAACAAGTTTTCATAAAATCTAACTCTTCATAACCTTGTGAGCATTATTCCTGACAACATTTTTAAGGTTATTTTAACTACTGCCTTTAAAAAAAATCTCTCCTAACTATTGGAATTTAATAACATCACAAATAAAATCCTAATAAATGCTGTACTAGCTACAGAATCCACACAAAAACAAATTAATATAAATTCTAATAACTCTTGAAGGCTACCAGGATTCATGATTATAACATTAATATCTTTGTCTATTAAACTGTAAAGTTTTTATTCATAAAATCTCAGCAAATTTCACCTCAGACTCGTCAACTTTATACTGCCCCAAGTTTCTGTAGAAGAGCTGGGTCAAGTTTGCACTAAAGATTCTGACCTAATAGCATATGCTGAATAAGTAGTTAACATCTCCCTGTTTCCACCATAAATTCTAAATTTTCATGCACCTAATAGCAGACTGTTGTCCATCAGAGGTACTGAGGAATGCTTTTCCTGTACACATGAAATAAATATGACATCAGATCTGTGAGTGCAAGTGAAACAAGAGAGTTATTTAGGTAAATAAAATTGAGTTACAGGCTCCCTAAACATCTGGCTACAGGAAGTTATCTCTGCTTGATATAGTACATATAAATGTTTTTTGGGTATTTAATACTTAAAACTCAAAGCTTAATCAAATAAACTTCCCCCACATTCCTGAGAAGAACCTAAATAAATTAATAAATGTCATTGTATGTTTATTTTTTTTAATTAATTTTCTAAGATTCATTTATACTTTCTTTAAAAAAAAAATAGCATGCGCTTGCTTGAATAAGAATTACACTAAAGTAAAGAGAAGATCATAAAATAATAACTAAAATAACAATGAGTGGAATACTTGGGTCCGTTACTAGATTCTTTCTCAAAACCAGCACCAGAAAATAAATTTATACTCAGTAATCAGTAAGTATAGTTTGATTTGTCAAGGTGATAAACTAATGCAGACAGGTAAATTTCATTTTTCACGTGTAAAATATTAAGGTTTAAAAGGCTAATTAAGTATAGATACAGGATCAAATGTTTTTGCTACCATAAAACTAATTTTAAAAAAATAAAATAAAATAAATAACATTAAAAATACATAGCTTTATCTTTCTTTATTTTGGTTTGTTTGTTTGTGTTTTTAATGCTTTAGTTTTTGTGAAATATTATTATAATCAATATTTTGGTTAATTAAAAGATTAAAATATCAGATAACAATTAAAGAGACCAAACCACTTCCTGATTAAATTAAAATGTCCAAGATGAAAAGACCTGTTGGAATAATCAACTGTATGTTAAAGACTTCAGTTGGCAGCTTCAAAATGACAGAGAGTTAACATTAAAATTGTTATGGTGACAGTTTCAGACTAGGTATCAGTAAGACATCTGAAGCTTTTAACAGATTAACTGTATTACTTCAAACTGTATGTGCAAGCATGTTTATAATTAAGGTACATATCCCTGCAACCAATGCTTCTGCTTTTTATTTTCTCATTTTCATTAATCAATCAAAAGTGAAATGATTTGTCAGTGTAACAATGTAAAAGCAAATGAAAGGGAAAACTATAGGGTTGTATTGCTTCTCTTTTATACAGTAAGTTTAAAGGAAACAAAAGCTAAGCAATTCCTCTGCAGTAGTAAGGGAGGGCAGAGAATCTAGCACCTAATTTTCCTGAGATGCCTTTGGTGATAAATGATACAGAGATCAAAGTCCATGACTAGGAATCTCTTTTGTAACCTTTCATGAAGTGTTTAAAAAATAAAAATAAAAAGTTACCAAACCCTGCTTAATTATAAATGAAACTAAAAATGTACATTAAAAAATAAAAGACTGCAGAAAAATAAAATGAAATAAGATGCTAAAATTTAGCAAAATGTCTCTGGTGCACATTTATAATTTTGTTTTGTTGTATTAATATTTTTAAATAAATATAAAATAATACTTAAAACTCATACACACATTATTCAACGCTTCTAGAACAGGGGGTGGGCAAATTTTTATCTGGCTGGCCACATAAGGCTGCAGAACCTACAAATTGGTCCAAGCAGGTGTGCAAAAAGCATGCCAGAAGTCCAAGGTGTGTGTGTGTGTGTGTGTGCGTCCGCGTGTGTGCGTGTCTGGGAGAGGCATTTTTAATATTAAAAGATGGATTATATGCAAATTATGTATTTCACCAATTAGATTTTTAAAAGAAATAATATACAATTATAGGTGCAGTTTGGTGCAATCTGGGTGTAAAAACATGAAGATATGAGGGTTTGTATCTTTTGGTGTTTCTTTCTCTTTTTCTCTGAGAAAGAATAAATAAGACTTAATGTACCAACATCTCAATGCGGCATGTAGCTGCCCAGCTTCTTCAACTTCCACTTTTGCAGTTCATCAACAAAAATGCGTGATCAGTAAGTGAAAATGGACATATCAGCATTTTCTTAGCAAAGTCTTGCAGTTTAGAAAATCTTATGACATTCAGTGATGAACAAAACCTGTCTAGGCTCTCAGAGCCAAATCACACTGTAAGATATGATAATCAATTTCAGAAGTTGTTCTGGAGCATTATCATAGTCAAAGGTAAATAGACAACACAGAAATTGCAGCTCCATAATTTTCTTAAAGTCATCAAACTGATAGCAAAACTTCTTGGGTGAATCACTCAGCATTTTGCAGTGCTTGTCTGGAGACACCGAATTCATCTTTCTCGTTAACAATAACAGCTTGGCTCAGAATGCTTTCACAGTTTATGTACAAGTACTCTTTACCCTGAGGTTTTACGTTTGTCTATCAAATAGGAAAAACCAGAAAGCAAATTAGCATCTCCGAACTTGGAAAATCATAGTTTTTTCCCCTTCATTTCCAGAAACATGTTCATTTCTTTTGTCAGCTTCCACATTCATTTCAGCACTATTCCCATACTAAGCCGATTGACATAAGTTTGATACAAAATATCTGTGCACTCTGTGTCAATGTCTTCAAGTAAGGGGCAGTGAACTATCAGTGATTTAGCCCCCTAGCTTTAAGCTCTCACCACAATTCAATTCCATAACACTTTTACAAAGTACCTTCTGGTTGGTGATGCAATTAAAATATGACTTATTCATTTGGATTAATCTTTTTGACTCTCTCTCTTCAATTCTCTCCAAAAGTCAAATGTTCTTCCCTGTTATGTTGGAAGAACTACCCATTAAGACACTAGCTAATTTTTCCCAAGGAAGACTGTTCTCTGGTGCAGTTCTCTAATTTATGAAAATCTTGCTATACCGTGTCCTTTGTAGATTCCATAAATAGCAATTCTTCAATGATTTTGAACCCATTATTGATATCACTTATGGAAATAAGAAGCTGAGTATGTCCTTGATGTCTCTGCTGACATCTAGTGCCAATGAGTAGCACCATTTGAAGGACTTAGTTTTCTTATGTAATTGTGCTGCTGTGTGCATCAATCACTTTGATGCAACATACTAATGTTGTTCTGGACAAAATGATGCGTTTGAATTTCTTTTTTTTCCACAGGACAAATTATATCAGCCACATCAATGATGCACTGTTTCACAAATTCACCACCTGAAAATACAATGGCTTATTGTGCTTAATGATTTTATGTGCCAACATAAAGATCATTTTTGGTGCAGATTTTTTATTGCCAGACATGATGGCTAGTTCTTTCTTTAATTCCCCCTTTTTTTTCAACAGATGAAAGCTTACTGCAAAAGTCTGTACTTGTAATTATAGTAATAATTCACATTGTATCCTTAAAACTGACACACTTTTAGGCAAATCAAGCTCACAGCTTTTGTACCTACTTCCACGAAGAAATACTATTGTCGTCCACTCCCTACTGAACATTCTACGTTTGCTGTCCACTTTTATATTCTTGGGGAGTACTCATCTTTCGTAAAAAGTTATGAATATGAATTACCACCAGAGAATGGAGAACCTGAATAAGGAAAACAGACTAAGACTCTGGCAGGGTTAGGGTTAAGCAGACATAATCAACTGATCATATGGCTTTTACATATCCTGCAGGTTTTTTTTCACACTGGACATCTGGTGTCATGATTCACTGATGACAGTTGCTGGCTGGTTTCTGATAGTTGCTTGACATGAACCTCCACATAGAATGAATAACCATGTAGGGTCTAGCTTTTGGTTGTTGGTTCACATGATCCATCGCTCCTTAGTCTGCTGCCATGCACATAATCATAGGGTTTACAGTGGGATCTGGTCTATTGCTAAATGGTGGTAGTGACTTGTTGCTCCAGGACAGCTGGCCAGTTGTTCAAAATGCTACAGGCCATAGTTTGCGCATCCCTGTCTGAGAGCACGCAGACAAACTTCACAAACCAAGGTGTACTGTGGAAGAAAATTAATGACACCCTCCTGAACTTGCTGGCTGAGATCAGATGCACATAGATGTAAATAGGGATATTTACTCACCTTTTTCACAAAAGTGAGAAATTAAAAATTTTATACTATCGTAAAGTACCCTTTCAAGTTAAAACTTCTTTTTCCTTTATTTTTTAAAATATATATATAAAAATGGAAACTGTTCTTTATTGCATTAAACAAAATAAAATGTCAGCTATCTCTCCTTATACAACTAAAAAAGAAACATTACAAAATAGTTTCATATCCTGCTACAAACAGATATTGAGAGAGAGAACCTAGTTCAGAAATGATAAATTCAAACCAAGAATATAAAGAAAAGCATCAAAAGATAATAGGGATGAAAACCCTGAATCTATTCTTATTTGTTAAATCTCAGAATACCTGATAAGGTTTCTAGAGCTATTGTTTTCTGCTTTGTGTTTCTGGACGTATACCAAGTTTTTATTACCACTGTACCTAACCACCGGATGGTGCGCTTGCCCACCTTCTTTTTCATATTTAAAAAAAAAAAATCAAAACATTCAGCTACCCAACTCTTTTTTTTTTTTTTTTTGCAGCAAAAGTAAATCAATCCATCCAGTTTATTCTTGAAATAGGGAGACCAGGGCAATTTGACAAGAATAAGTTGCTACAGCACCAGTAATTCACAGTTGACCATATAACCGAGGTTATAATCGATGGCTTTACCCCTGTAACAGCTAGAAGCCCTGATCTACCTGTACAATCAAGTAGGTAGACATATGAAACTTAATTTTTAAATTTGTCCATGGAAATAAATTTCAACATGAATTGTTAAAAAAAAATGTGCATCTGGAAGAACTGTGGTTCAAAATTGTAGCATTCCAACAAAACATAACAATGGCATTCATCACATGGCAGCCTACATTTAATTAAATATAGAAAATTCCACGCTTTTCTCAACGGGTGTTTGTTGCCAGATTTAACAGCACCAACTTTACATGGGAAAGTAAAAAAAAAAAAAAAATTTTCCTTGCAGATGTTTTCATGTCAACTCAACTGAATGGCCATAGTGATGGAAGGCAAGAATAAATAGTCATTTTTTGGGGGAGGAAACAACAACAAAAGCTGAGCTATTTTCTGACAGTCAATAATGCCAGTAAGTCAGTCAACTAAAATAAGGCCCCTCCTTCGCACTCTCGAACAGGAGAGGGGCGGCTGGTATTGTGTTCTCTCCACACACACCCCCACCACCTATAATGCAATGCGTTTCAATTTTGTTGAAAGAAAACCAAATGGAGTGCTGGTTTGTTTTCATAATATTTATAGATTGCATAATAAAACGTTCCACCAGTTGTCGTCAAGTTTCATCCACAAAGTAGCCATGCTAATAAGACAAAAACCAACTTAATGCCAAAGTATTTTTTTTTTTTGTTTGTTTGGTTGGGGTTTTTTTTTTTTGGTTAGGTTTGTTTTTTAAATAATGTTGCAAATGCAAACAGCAAATTATATTAAGGAACCAAAAAAACCCATCCTACCAGCATTCATGGGTGACGACAACACAATGAAGACAAAAGTTTCACAAGGCTTCCTTCCTTTTGGCATAGCTTCTGTTACATTATTCAGCCAATTTAACTCATTTGTTTCCGGATTATAATTTTGTTTTAACCATATTTTGGCAGGACGAGAAAAAGCTGCCTTAACTTATGTATTTTTACACTGGCAGCATTCAAATGAAACCTGGCCAAAATAGCAATGACACAGTGGTATTATCAGTATTTTCTGCAACAGTGATGTACAGATGAATGACTTCTATGAAATTTAACTTGAGAGAAAAATTTGGTATCTCTGAAAAACCTAAGTACAAGTGAACCCTCCCAGCATCCTCATGGGGAATTTTCTTACAAATAATATCCCATACCATAATTCACATAGCAAAATAAAATCTATCAATGACCAAAAAACAATCTTTACTGCTAGATCAATGAGTTATGTAAATAATTTATTACACTATTTAATTCTTTTGTATGGAAACCTTTGTGCTAAATTCTAAATCAAAATATCTCTTTTTATATTTTATTTGTTTATGTATGTAATTGATTTTTTTATCACACTGCAATGGCCTACACCAGGTGCAAAAGCACTTAGAATATGACTTTAATATAAGTTCTTTACATAAAAAATGTTTCGAAAATACCAGGCAGTAACAGAAAGTAATCATCACTCAATCATCCTGTAAAAGTGCTGTACTGTGAAACTGATGAGACATCTCATCATTACCACTCCTGGTCAAAAGAGTACTTGTTGCAGACCAAGCCTTTTCAAGATGGTAAATTATTTTAAGCACCACCAGCACAGTAAACAAACCTATCAAACAGTTCCTACTAAAAATCTTCATTTTTCAGATGAGTGAAGAGATTGGACAGCCCAGAAGAAACCCTACACAGCCAGCTGGCGAAGAGCAGCAGCTGAGTGAGATATGCCAAACTAAGCCCTCTATCTTAGCAGTCTGGTAGTATAACCACCAGATTACCATGCTGTCCAATAATCCTCTACAATCTGTGGTTATCAAAGAAAAATTATAAACTAACAATTCAAAGCATACAATGAAAGCAGGCAGGTATCAAAACCAACCCCTCTCAAGCATGCAGCTTGATACAAACTTTAACTTGCAGCACTAGAGAAGTATAGCTTCCATAGACACCCTGACCTTGCCCCCTCTCAAGCAGCTTCCTCAGTCTCCATCTGGTAATCATTCCCAGCTAATGCTGGTTGAAGACATGTCAATTGGTTTCCCAAAACTTGCATCTGCCACCATCTCCAGATTTCTATCCCTTCTCCTACAACCTCATGGTTGAACACCTATTTACTGGCTTCTCATGCTCTTCTTTGTGATTTTGTCTTTAACTTTATTTATCAAGTTATCTGCCCCTCCCACACATCTGTAATGTAACACGATTTAAAATACTTCTATTCAAACTTGGATTCTATATTTAGCAAATTAATCCAAACAAACACAAGGCTAGAAAATAAACAATACTACAGAGACAGACACGTATACACACACATACAAATCAGGAAGAAAAGTTGTACTACAGTAAAATACTGCATTAAATCCAGTAATTACTTCTGTAATTTGTGTAAACCATGACATGCTTATTGTAAAAACCATAGTAGTCTTTATTCATAAGATCTAATGAAGACAATATTTATTATCACCAAGCAATTCGAGTGGTCTGCTTATTTTCTTCTTTTTACTTGGCAGGCAGTATTGTAGATTTTTGCTCCTGTTACCTAATTACAAAACAGTAGTTAAAAATCATTGATAAATAAGTGAAGAAATTATAAGTTCCAGTTTTGGTCAAATAGTATGTTATCATCTATTTAAAGGCTATGTTCAGCTGCAAAACATTTATTTCCTTGTTTATGCAGAACCTCATTCATATTTAATTTATAAAATATAACACAAGCAAATGTAGTCTGATATCCTGGTTTATATCCCAACATAACATGTGGACAACTAAAAAGCATTTTTTTAAAGTTGAAATTCTTCATAATATTACTGGAGTATAACCATTCTTAAAAATACAATAAGCTTTATATTCTTAATTTTGTTTCATTCACAAATACTATATTTTACATCTGAACTCTTCGATTTTTGCATTTTAAAAAATACTTAGTGTCAGTCAAACAGTTCTGGCAAAGAAAACTTTTTACACAAAAATAACACAGCCCTGTAGTGTTAGAACATCTTCAACAGAATACAAGCAGTTAAAGGAAGTATTTGAGAGCGAAAAACATATCTGCATTAGCTGCCTGTCCTTGCAAAGAGAAACAGGCAGGGGTGTTTTAGTTTCAGGCATGCATTCAAAATGACAAAGAACACATGGTGATATCCAATAGTATGACCATGTTATGATTTTCAACAGGGATGTCGCTGAATCATGCTTTCCGTAAAACTTGTTTACAGCAAGCACCTGCAAACTCCAAACATTTGGAAATGAAACTGGCGCTGTTCTGGCGTGCTTGTTAATATTTTGGAATGTAGTTACATAACAAGTCTCACAAGTGACGTGACCTAAAATTCCATGTGTGAAAATAGTTGCTACATTATCTACTGGGTATTTAAAAAACAACAGTCCCACATAGAGAGTAGGAGGGTTATCACATTGAAAAACATAAGGTTAAGTATGAAATATTAACTAACTCCCAAATCAATGAACTTGGAATATGCAGCAAAATACCTCATGCAGAGAGAGATATCACCTCAGATGTTTAAAGCAGCTTCTGGAAAAAGTTATGGAATGTGCTTAATGCAACCTATAAAAATGATGTTCTGCTTTGTAGCATCTGTAGATTGTTAAGGTTTATATTTATATATGAGCAATCTAAGTAATAACAGGGGCAGGCATATTTAATACCTTAAAAATTATTCATAAGCCAAGTACTTTGGAATCTGAAAAAGCCTGTAAAGTATACCAAAACACCTGCCAATAAATCACATAGTTTTAGGTACTATTCTGATTTTAAACGCTGCAAGATTGACAAATGTTTCTTATTTAGCTACTTAACCATGTATTGAAATATTGATGAGAAAGTGCTTATTCTTAAATTTAAAAAATATATATATACTAATATATATATATACACACATCACATGAGGCAAAAATAACCCTAAGTAACAAGTATCAAACATTAAGTATAATCAGTATTGTTATGGCTCACATTCATTTGAGACTCCTCTGGGTATTTCACCACTACTGAAACTAGATTCTTCTGAAGTCAGGGCCAATCACAATGCCCTTAGGATGGTATGACTTTACATAAAACAAGAATTCTGCACAAATATTTCTAACATTGTGGTGGGGGGGGGGGGTTGGGAATTTTTTTTCATATTTTTCCAGAAATAGTGCATTGTGATACTGCTATCAATACATCTTAGTTCTCACTACCTAGCAAGTCGGTATCTGGTTGAGACTGATGTAAATTAAATTAAGCACAAATAGGAAAAAAATTAAGTGTATTGAGCGTAGATACCAGATTTTCAACCTAAAATAAGTTCCATGAATGCATTACTCCTTTTCATAAAGTAAAACTACAATTCTCTTGAAGCATGAGGGAAATATTTACAGAGTGAAGAACCATTACTCAAAATATAATGAATGATAACGCTACTAGCTTCTCACTAAATATTGTTTCAATGAAAAGTGTCTAGGGTCCGGACTACCTGCTTACCAAACCACCATTGACAAATGGTGGTGCTGGGAGAGCAAATCATCTACCATTTATCCAAACATATGGAAAAGACATTTTTTTTCTCTTCTATTCACTCTTTCAAAACAATCCATTTCATTAAGTATGTTTGTACTCCCAAAGACTTCTGTTCTTCCAAAAAAATCCACGACAAAAAATTATTTTTATCACAAACCCCTGGACCTCATAAAAACAGAATAAAGAGAGCTCTACAAACTTCATCACCATAAAACTAACAGTAGCGAGTTCTTTCATGTCTATACCAGAAAGCTAATAAAATAATACCCTGTGCAGTTATAAATAAAATGCTGATTGTTAACACACTATGCAGCAGTCACACACAGACCATATACACTGCATTTTAAACAGTTTACTGTTAATAAAAGTTCATTATTCCAGCAAAACAAAAAACAACTAAAGAAACATGAAAATCAAATGAACCATGCTACAAGCTTAATGCATCTTTTGGAGGCAGAGGATGGAAGCTGACTGATGCAGAGGAATTACATCAAACACTTAACTTTCAAAAAAGCAGCCATTCTTCCGCAGGCTCTTTAAAGTCATAAATGGTTGTTCACACACCAACCCATATAGCTTCAACTTTCTCCCCAATTTTCAGTTGGCAGTAACCAGCTTTATGAAGTCCAACAACAAATGGCCTTTCTTTCTATGGAATTTTGTTTTTGTGGCCATTTTTATCTGCCAAGCAAAGTGATAGCTTTCAACAGTAAGGGAAAGCATAGTATTAGTTAATGATTATTCAAATCAGTAATAACAAACAATGCTGGAAGGACATGAATAATAATGCATTTAGTATGAACTAAATTTGCTGGATCCATAATTGTGCAAAAAAGGATGAAATGATAATAATGTCACATTTAATTGTTTGCTGCATGTTCTGATACAAGCTTCATCTGATTTGTGATGATGCTTTCTGCTTGAATAATGATGTATTTTCATTGACACTAAATTGTTTCAAAGCAGATAACAATAGTTTTGCATGATAGGCTCACAAATTTTGAATGCCAACATATACTTAAAAAAATAAATTCTAGTTGTATTCAATAATCAGATGCAAAAAAAAAAATATTAGAATATTAAGCAAGTTTCCAGAAGAATGTACGAACAAAATTTTTTTTAAGTTTCCTTCTTTTTTCTTTTTTTTGTTTTTAAGCAAAAAAAAAAAAAAAAATTAACAGAATTTCTTGTCAGATACCCTGATACTACAAATGTCTAAAGTCTCTAACAAACATTAAAACAATAATTTTTGTTTTAAAAAAATATTAAGTGACTAAAACATTTTTTAAATATCTCAAAAAATAATAATAATAATAATAATAATCTAGTGGGCTTCTATAAGAGAAACCCAATACGTTCCTCTTAACTTGTAGTTCAATGGTTTCAAACTAGGGGGTTATAACAAGGTGTGAGGTCACAAAGCCAGCCAGTATCATTACTTTCATGCAACATTTCGTCTTTTCACTACTGCTATATACTTATATATATAGTACTTTCTGTGGTATAATCCATACTAGTGTATTGCCTGCACATCAACAACCTTCCACCTTGCAGTTATTCCATGGTCTGTTTGTTTTTCTTTTAAGAATATTCTGGGAAAACCATCCTCCCCCAGTTCCTCTTGTAGGGTGCATGCCTGCAGCTTACACTGATGCTGCTGAAAGTTGGGATCACAAGAATTTGTCATTATGCTAATGGGAGTCACACTGAGAAAAAATTGGGAACTGCTGTTGTGGCTATTAGCCTCCTACTGCTGAGTGATGCATTAACATGTACTAGCCCACAAAAAAGTCGCATCCAAATATGTCAGCACTACCAAAGTGCATCTGGGTAATAAGGGTTGGAATAAAAGCTTGGTCACTATCTTTTATCCTTCATGAAAACATTTTTAAGCCAAGTAACTACACAAGCTAATTTTCTTTAAAAAAAAAAAAAAATCATCGAACAGCAGCAACACATCCTGCCCAGATTTAGATTTGTTTTCTACTTTCCCTGGTCCTCATTTTTTCATAGTAAGACATTCCTAATACTTCCATTCATAGAGATATAACATTACATTTATTATTAAAGGTATAGCCAATCCACTTTTCCCACAAGATGCATATACCCTCTTTAGTAAATGAAATGCATGTACTGTAAATAAAATCATCATGGTAAGATATTAAAAACAGCAGGCAAAGTTTTCTATGTCCAAGTGACACCAAAAAGGGGGGTAACCTAGCTGATTACTACAAATAACAATAGAGCAGCATTTACTTATTTGTTCTACATTTTTAATCATATACACTTATTTAAACTTATCCTCTCAACTATTAAGTCTGATATATAACTCTCTTTCTTTAGATTTATTAGTGTAAAGAAAAACCAAGATAACTTTAAGCATTGTTTTTTTTTTTTTGCTTTTGCTTTTAGTGTATGTATTGTGTGTGTGTGTGCAATTGTCTTCACTTTCAAATACATTGTAGATGCTTCTGATGGACTACTCAGCTGTGTGGCATCCTTCAACATGTTCCAGCCCATCATTCGCAGGACCCTTGGATAGTTAGCCTAGCAGGAAGTGATCAGCCTTCCACCATCCATCAGCTTAGCTTGTGGTTCCACACCATGTACAAGCCATGGCCACCTTCATGCCTTTTCACTCAGGAAAATTGATGCTACTTTACACTGTCTAGATGAAAAAAACAGTGGCTTCACCACCAATCTTCTGAGCAGGCCTCTGGCACCTGATTCTACTGAAAAAAAAACAACACTTTCTATTCACCTTGATTTCTTGGCACGAATTTGATGTTTTGTCCTTTCTTTACACATGCATCTTCTATTGTCTTTCCATGGAACTGTTAACCTGATTAACCCACTTTGTTTTCTTTAACCTAAATTCTGAATCCTCTAAAATTGTCTTTTTTAAAATATATTTGTATGTATTTTTATATATATTCACTTAGCACCAGTGGAAAGTATGTGTGAATCAGGTCTTTTGGAACAGGTATATTTATATAGACAGAATTTTGAATTTTTTTACTGGAATAGAACCTCAATATAAACTAGAAGCAATATTTAAAACTGCCCTTTTAAAACAATAACTTGCCTGTCTATTTCCACTGAGAGAGGGAGGGAGTAGGACATGAAGATATATCCTGGCACCAATGAAGACAAACATTCATCATGAGAAACCAATCTTTTGGCAGATGTAAGTCATACCTGTTGGCAAGTAAATGCTGTTCAGAAAAAAAATTTTTAATATAAAAAAGCTAGCTAATCTATTAATATTACTACTTTCATTATTTTCAAATATTCTTATGTAACAAATAAATTACATTAGCAAAGATTAATCTATATACAGTACTACTAAAGCAAATTTTAAATTCCACCTGTGGAAGCAGTAAATATTATTAAGATTTGTTTAGCTTGTAATTCCAAGAAGAAAAAAAAATCAAGAAATCTCATTACCCTGTAAAGAAGAAGTTTAGAACATAATTTGATACTTGAAATTTTATAAAAATAGTAAGAAATAGTGTTTATTCAACATTCAAGACATATGGACACTATATTTCTAAGCTACAATATGATAAAGTGTAATGCAACAAACCATCTAAAATCTTCAGGCATTAAACCAGTAATTTATTTAAACTGACGTACATGGTCTGGATGTGAATAAAATCTAGTATAGGAGTGTTACAATGGATTTTTAAATTTGTACCATTTTAATAACTTAGCTTTATAGCACTTTCTTAACTATCTACATATTTATAAGTCCTAATGTAAGAGAAATGTCAGTCACAAGAAATATTATGATAGGCAATTGGGTGGTAGTTTAGCTTTTCAGAATTATCTGCAGCTTTAAAAAATGCCAACTGAATAGCAAAATTTATAACCCTTTAGTGTTAAAAGTAAAAGTTTTCTTACTTTTATTTCTTCTTTCTCCAAAGCTAATCCTCTCACACTGTTATCATATGAGACATTTTGTTGATACAATACAGGGAAGTCTTGAGATTCTACCCTATCAAGAACTTGTAACATCTTTATTAAGAGATTTCCATGCCTTCTTCTCAAATTAGCAGATTAAGTATATCCAATCAAACCCTTTATTTCCTATATGCATTAAACTAACACCATTATCAATCTGCCCCCCAAAGACTTAGCTAAAAAAGATATACTGTTTTTGTTTTAAAAGAAAAATGTAATCACACACATATTTTAAAAATAATAAAAACATAATAACTCGTTTTTTTTTTTTAGCAGACAGAGTTGGAGACTTGAAATTAAGCTGAGGCGATGTGAAAATTGACCTGAAATGAAATTTAATCACAAACATTATTCCACTCTAATAATTTTAACTATTGTTGACACATGCACTACAGACTGAAAATTTGGAAGTGAACGCACAAAGTTTGGGGAAATAAAACAATAATTCTTATGTTAAATGTATTAGTTAAACATTTATTAATTCATATCACAAGAATGAACAAAAAAAAACCCCCACAAAATATATTTAAAATTAAACATGCCATTCATTCTAATAGCCATCCTTTGCCTTTATTTATAATAGCTTTGCAGATTCTGAGCATTCTTGTAAATAATTTGTCAAAATGGTTTGATGTTAATGGAATCCAAGATGTACTGAAGTATTGTCATAAATGTGTTGATTTTGTAATATCATTTACTAGACTTTACTTTCCTTGCTTTCTACATATTGTCTGCATAACTGTGACAAATATTCAGGGGTCATTATACTGTTGAAGAATAAATCCTTCACCAATAATTCGGATAGCAGAAAGTATTACAATGTCTTTTCAAAATGCTGTGATAATCCTCTTTGCACACAGTCCCACTAGTTCTGTACAAACCAACTTCCTCCATCTTTTGCTGTAAACATACACTGATATTTAAGGCATTCTCCCACATATTGGCAAATAAACACTCTATACTTTGAAACAAACAGGTCAAACTTTAATTCATCAACCCATAATAACTTCCATTCTGTTCATTTTATGTCAATGTTTGAATCAGCAGCTACCTGCATTTACAGCATGTAATGAACACTTTGTTGGATATAACAAATTTCACTGCAATTTCTCTCTCACTTAAGCCTTTACCTTTCTAAGTATAAATAACAGTACGTTTCCAGTACCGACCCCAAAGGCTTATTTTAGTTTCAATTCTACTGACATTCATGACAGACTGCTGCTGACTTTGCACTGCATAAGACATGTAGAAATACCTAATTGGTCGGTGGTTATCCAATGAAATGCTAAATGTTTTAAACTGCCTTATGGATAATTCCAGGACAGTTTACTTTACAAGCATTGCTGTTTTGTGACAAAAGATTGCTATTTTGATGAAAGCTATGTCTAAGTTTAATTACATTGTGTTTGTTTACTTTTTTGTTCTAACTTATTTATAATCCATATACAGCATTGGAAAGAATCACGAAAACAACCTATAAATGGCAAATAATGTGCCAGTATTGCATCTCGTGTACAAATGGAATGCTTCATAGTACAGTCATGTGTTGATATAGTACACTGTGACTGGTTGTCACGCAAGCAATCGGAAAGTACCATGCTCAGAAAAGGACTATAAATTCTATATAAAGTGATGTCATTGTGGTATGGTGAATGTGTGAAGAACACAAAGATTCCTGAAAAAAATCTCATGAAAAACATATAGGAGGCTAAGTCTTAACTAGAAAGAGTTACTTCAAGCAGCAGACTACAGCTCAACTTTGTTTCAGAAACAGCTTTATGCAAGATTCTGAAAAGTATATGCAAAATTGGTACTGTTGAGAATAGCCACAGTCATGGAAGAAACCCCAAATTCTCCAAAAGTAATGTTAAGTACCAGAATATGGTCTTTACATAGACAATGATCCAGTAATGATCTTACAAATGGCCTAGTTGCATGTATGAGTATTGACATTTCTTCAAGAACAGTAAGGTGCACATTAGAGCAAAGTGGTCTCAATAAATGTGTAGCTGCCCAAAATTCTTTGCTAAGGAAAAACAACCAAATGGTGAGGCTGAAATGAGCACCAAAATGAAACAATGTGACGACCAAACCTGCAAGACACTTTACAGATGAGTCCACAACTGTTTGGCAATAATCAATGACAGTCTGTTCAAAGGCAAAGTGGGAAGCAGACCTAAGTAAAGTATGGGGTTGAATCAATACACGTACGAGGCTGCACATCAGCTACGGGTATTAGAGATTTGCATAAAATTGAAAATACACTGATTGCTGACAAGTACAAGCAGGTTCTCATTCATTATGCCATTCTCACAGGAAGCTCTCTCATTTGCAATTACTCATTATTTTAGCATATCATGTGTGCATAATTATTTTATATATCATATTTATCTAATTAATAAATTTAATATAATAATCACTGTTTTAATTTTTCCAACTCTGTGGTCTTTTCTTCCAAACTTTTTACTTTGTAGCATACATACACTGCATGGCCAAAAGTTGGATTGGTTATAATAATAGGTAAAATTGACTACCCTTGGTCTGAACAATAGTTCAGTATGTAGCATGGATTCCATGATATCACCAGGCATTCTGCAGCATTCATAACGACCTGTCCATGAGTACCATGTGTCCAAATAAATTTGTGGATGAGCTCCAATGCATCCATGATATACTACAGGTTAATAATGGGATTGAAATAAAAGGAATAGGCTAGCCAATGAAGACATGAAGTCAATCATGTTATATAAACTAGTTGTGCACAATAGGGCTCAATGGATGGTAGAACCGTCATCCCGAAAATCACATCTAATTACATAACCAACATTGCAAATGAAATGAGTCTGTCACAAGACCTAGATATTGATGTGATTTTACCTGAACTTTTTAATAGGTTGAGGGAACAATAACATGTCTCTCCCCAACAGACTATGACATCATCACTTCAGCCTAAAATGTTGAAATGATGTATATGGTGGTTCAGCATTTCATAATATCTCCACCAAAATGTAATTTGTCAGATCACAACTTCCTTTTATTGGTCATACTCAGGTAACAGTGCTCCAGGCTCTACTACAGGTATACCTTTTTTTTTTGTTGTTTTGCATACTGAGAAGAGATGTCAACACAAAGAACATGTGCAGGAAACAGTGCATAGTTCAAACAGATAGAAATGTGTCCATGGACATCCACAAGGAGAGGCAAGAGAGGGAAACTGCACTCTCTCCCCCAACCTGGAAAGTTGATAGTGATAGTGTAATGATGGCATTATTTCTTGCCTGATTCACCATGTTTACTGGTACACCATGAGTTTGGAAAGAAATAATGAGTCTGTCCACATCCAGCCAAAGGTCAAATGTCAGGAAGAGAGTAGCAATATAAGGCACCATCAGAGTGTGCAGTAAATGTCAAAGTAAACAGCTAAAACATGTCTAATTTTGAGAAATGTTAATAGGTTAATTAAGAAATAAAGGAGTTGCCAATTGATTACTATATGTTTTTATTAGTTAGTAACTCTAGCAGCACTTCTAAGTGGTTAATCAAACTAATTGTTAGAAGCCACATTCAGATCCCATTTGGCTACAAAATTTGACAAAGAAATCCCTATCCAATAGCTAAGTGACCCAGTCAAGTCAAGCCACTCGCTGTTTACATTTGTATTTGTTTTAGATATCTTTTGAAAATGGATATCAGAAAGTTTCAGCAAAGCAGAAATTATAAATACCAGAGAAGGCAGCAAGAACTTAAAAACAAAGCTGCACTATCTCTGGTAACAGCAGTTAAATGTGATCAACCCAATCATTCTGATGATAATCCTGATGATACTGGATTGCACGTTAATTCATCTATAAAACTAACAGACAATCTTAAGCACAATCCACTTGTAAAAAAAAAATGGCTCATTTCCTGAGATTTATGATTTCAAGGAGGATGCAGAAGCAGCATGGAGTTTCCATTGTAGGTCGGCTAAATCAACATTTACCACGGCTTATTTATTTCCCCACATCTAAGAGGAGAAAGCTATAAAAACTGAACAATTTTCCCACAGCCAGTTCACTGTGGAACATAGGAAGTGCTCATTATAGCACCTTCTATGAGGTATAAAGATTTTCACAAAAGTGCAAGTAATCATATTCTTACTGCTTGGCACAGAAATGCCCAGGTGGATAAAACTAACTTTTGGGTGGAGAGTGCTTTGAAGCAAGATGTTGAAGAAAGCTGGAAAGTAATATATCCAATATTGTCAACCATTCTATTTCGTTGTCCACATGACATTGCTTTACTTGGTATAGCAAGCAAAACTGGAAATGTTCAAAGCCTGTTTAATTTTTGTACTGAATCAAGAGATGAAGCACTATGAAACCATTTGGAAAATGCTCCAGTTAATGCTTGCTACAGGGAAGAAATAGTTTCTTCAACAAACAATTCCACTAGATTTTCAATAGGTGCTGATGAAAGTGCTGACATATATGGAAAGGAACAGTTGTTACTTGGTGTACATTCCATCAACACAACCACCACTTAAAATATTATCCAAGAGGAATTTCTTGGACTTGCAAGACTATATGAACTGGACACTACTTTCATTGCCAATACTATCATTAATAAGTGTACAAAGTTTGGCTTGAATCTAGAAAACTACATGGTCAAGGATAAAATGAGAGCTCTACAATGGCTGGAAAGGAAAGGGGCATGCAAGCTACAATAAAACATAAGTATCCAAAAGCTGTGTTTGTTCATAGTACAGCTCATAAACTCAATCTGGATATGAATGACTTGAATTGTGTACCTGAGATATGCAATATAATTGGTACAATATAAGATAATAAAATTTTTCTGCAAGTCCAAAATTAAGATGTTTTTTTTTTCCCCAAATGTGCTGCTACTATCTAATACTGTTTGAATATTTGAATCTATCTTTATACAATGGAGTTACATGGAGACCATCATGCTGAGGGGTTTAGTATTTAATAATACATAATATATAATAATAATTAATAGTAGTTAATATTTAAAATATTAGAATTTTTTCCAACAACCATGAATGCATTTTGGATCAGCTGAGCATTCTAGTCATTACAAATTCAGGTAAAACACGACAATATGCACACTAATTAGTATACACTTCACGCACAATGACATTTACTGTGTGTAATTGAAATTTCTAGCTATTTGGTAATGCTAGAATCTATACCACAAGTTCTTCAAATTGTTGAACTTAACATCATAAAAGTATATGATCATATTGAGAAGTTTATAAGTGCATTTTGTGAACACCAACAAAAAGTGGAAGAACAATTCAACGTGAAATTAAACAATTGTTGGAGAAGGTGAATATTGAATTATCTGTTCCTAGACAATGCCGACGGCAGACATTTCAATCTAATGTCTGTGACTCAATCATGGAGAAATATTTTCATCAAACATTGTTCATAGTATATTTGAACTTAATTGTTTCATTACTAGAGTTGGTTTGCTGCAGAAAATAAACAAAATTTCTGTCTTTTTTGCCTTCATCCTGTCAAATGGTAAAAATAAGGAGTGTACAAAATTGATAACTCAGAAGATGAAGTTATCACCTGGTTTGAGATGTGGTGCAAAGAGAGGGAACAATGTGTTAGCAAATTTAAAAAAATTGATCCATTGAGTTGTTAGAGTAGTGATATATTCTCTTCCATTCATCAAGCAATTCATACTGCTGTAACATTACCAGCAACAACCCTGCACAGCAGAAAGGCTGTTTAGCACAACGAGAAAGGTGAAAACATGGCTGAGGTCAACAATGGCAGATGATCATTTGTCTGGAATTTGTATAATAATTGTTCATAGAGCAAAAGTTACAGCTGACAAGCACAAACTTATTCAAAAAGTAATGGATAAATTTGGATGAGACTGAATGCATTTACAATTTGTACTGAATAGGTTTTTTTTTTTTTTGTTTGTTTGTTTTATTATTGAGAGCTCTGATCGGGCAGCACAAAAGCAAAGCAGACTAACATCGAAAAATAAACTGAACTTTAAAAAATTGTAAATGAATCACAAGAAATATTTCTAAGTAAAAAAAATTATTGATCAAAGTCAAATACCTTAGTTTGGGAAAAAAATTTGTATCTTATTATTTTTTAGGATGCTTTCATCACTAAGCACATTCCCTGCATTTGATATTATTCTGTCAATTTGCCCCCCCCCCACACACCACTAAAAAATTCTGTGAATACCTATGAATTTGTGTTAACCAATAGTGATGATTTATGCAGATTGTGTGATTGTAGCATGTATGCTGTTTGTCAAAGCACATCTTACATGTATGAACTCAATCCATTTTTTAGCTGCTTAGGAATAAAGTTGTGCTTTCTGGAAGCAACTTTCTGAAAATGGCACTACTGCAAAAAATTTCCTGGAGATTTTCATAGATACTTAGTCATTGCGATCACTTTGAGAGAGCAGCAGCTGCATAGACATCAAATATCTTACTCCTGGTGATGTCATTGATACACTTATGGTTTTCCTTGAATGTATTAAATAATGACATACTAGCTACTCAGTTCATAGTCTAGTAGATCAGATGACATCACATTATCACTTGTGTGTCTGCACACATTGTAGACCAAGGAATTTTCTTTTTTAAAAAAAAAAAAGCTATACTGATAGCTTCTATTTAGATAGAGCATAATAATTGTTTCTTTTTTTATAAATATCCCTAAAATTTTCGTTTTGCATTCTCTAGCTAGGTGGCCATAGCATGCTGAGAATCAGACCCACTTAACTTTATCATACTGTTTATCAGTACAGAAGTATAGGTATTAACTGGAGAGACCCAGGTTCTTAAAATAGATCTTTCCAACTCAAGATATGGTAGAGAAAACAATGGTCAACCTTAAGAGTAATATCTGCTGGCAGTCTGGTTCAATGTTTTAATGTCTCTAAGTGGAGTTGATACAAATGAGTTCTCTCTTCTATTACCACTAGATAACTCCTACTATTTTTAGTTTCCCAAAACATCTCTTTTCTTATCCATTGTTAAATATTTTTTTTTAAAGTTGTATAATCAAATTCAATAGCTATTTTATCTATCTTATTCTGAATGTATAATTGTTAAACAAACTCAACCACAATGAAATAAAAATCCTAGTTTGACTTTTATATTCACTGCTAATGATTTTCTTTCATAACTTTGAAGAAATGCTAGGTTTATACAAATGGCATTAATTGCATTATTTAATGAGAATCATTAAACACCCACAATTTTTTTTTTGTTATCAGATGTTTAATTGTCACAAGAAATTAAGGCAAATAAAACAAAAATGTGAAATCTGTCAAAATGTACTGAAAGAAAAGGAAAGGAAAGAATTACTAAACAGAGATCAAAATCAATAAAACACATGGCCACAATCTGTACAGCTTCTTTACATTGACTCCATGGTAGCTTGAGAGATTTATTGGCACTCCTGGATAGCCTTCTTAAAGCTACTACGAAGTTCTGAAAGTCTCACACTGCTATCTAATTGCCCAATATCATCCCTCAAACAGGTGCTTGATTGAGGATCAGGCAACATAGCTCTCCTCCGTAGCAACATTGTTTGTTTGTTTGTTGCAGGAAGTTTGTACATATGCTTGCCACATGAGATTTGTACATTATCCTGCTGACTTCAAGATATCCTAGCAATATGGCTTCTTGACCTTTCCTCAGAATGTGTAAGGCTGTGTTTTGCTGTTCTAGGTTATTTTGCAGCACATATCATATCAACCTGAAGCATGCAAAAGTGTATGTCACTCTCCTTGTTGACATTACATTCACAACCAGCTATCAGTGTTACTGAAGTGCATCTGGCTCTCAAAAGAAAACAGAACACCATACTAAACCTCCAGTGACACAATGACAGTTCAGCATTCTGGATACTTATCACATAGACACACAAGCTTGGAGTATTCCAATAGCATGCTCCCTCTTCTGAACATATATATGGCATATTCATTTTACTAACCCTGCTATGGAATAGTTAATCCTTGGCAATTGTTTTCATTAAATTCTACATATTTGAAAGTGACTTCTAATCACCAAGGCAAAAACCTGGTTGGCATAGGCAGCTGCCACTGTTCACATTCTTTAGCAATAGGAATTTGTAGACAGACATAAAACACTATTTTCAAAAAATGTTATCAATTATTCAAGCAGGTTTTTAACAACTATTCAGTATACATAATTCTCAGCATCTCATTTTTTCAAAAAATGTCAAAGTCAAAAACACTACTTTTGCTATCCAAAAACTTATTAGATTTTTAAGAATTTAACATGAAGCTCATTTTCAAATAAATAACTCTGTGGCTCTTATCTGATATAGTTTATTTGGAAATGGAAACAAAGATCATGCTAAAACACTCCAGGAAGTAACAGTACTAACAATAAGTAGAAAATAAACATTTCAGTCTGACATCTCCCTGGATCTGACAAAAGAAAATGGCACATAGAAAGTGAGACCTTTTTGTTAAAAAAAACTATATTTGTAAAAATAGCAAAAGAAAAGTTAAAATCCTAATTCAGGAACATTTGAAAAAAAATCAATTTGCCATTGTCATCCAACTCCTCATTAGTTGATCTAAGAACATCAACAGGTAGATCCATTTGTTAAATTATGCTGGTATCAGGTTTTCCACTAGGGTTCATTAAACATTGACACATTAATTGTATATATTGTTGGAACCTTGACGGTCATAAGCTACACGTGCCTAACAAACAGATGGTTAAAGCAAAACTAATTAATGCTCCTTAACCTGAGCAATGTATATATGCAACCTTCTAAAACCAAACATTGGGGGAAAAGAATGAAATAAAAAGTTTAAATTTCAGAGTTGTGGCCCAATGAAACTTTACAATAAAAATTCTCCTACAGTAATTCTAATTTTAAATTTTGCCGATTCCAGACAGAATTTTAACAAGAGATCCAAAGGTTATAAGAATGAATAAGATTTTTGCAAGTCTCGAAAATTATGTCTGATTCAGTTAAAAAACATTCATAACTTAGTTGGTTATTTGTTTACAAAACATTTTATACCAATAAAAAAAAAAAACAACTACTAATTTGAACTGTTTCCAATTTCTCACCTTTACCTATCATCCACAACAGGAGAGGAGACTATCTTATTATAGAAAGTATTACCTTCAATATGATGTTTTAGCGTTCAGAATAAATATTAATTTATCAAACTTTGCTTTAAATATATTTGTAAACATATTGAAGAATTTTTAAAAAAATAAAACAAGGAAAATTTAAAATAAATTACTCAAAATAGAAAATTTTTGCACATAAAATCCGATGAGTAAAATTACAACTTTTTACATGTATGAATCGTTTGCCTCTTTGAGGACTGATTTTTTTTCTTTCATACTTATGTAATAAATAAGTTTAATATAAATTGTTCATAAAATGCTTACATTTTTATTATTGGCTAATTCCATCTCAATAACAATATAATACTAAAATCAAGTCACCTGAGGATGGAGAGACGCAACGGTTGGCAGGAACCGCCATGATTATAATTTATTTTTTAAGAGTGCTAAAGAATTGTCAGGGTTAGGGTATCGAGTGAAATACAATACAATAATTGTGGATAACGCTCCTTTTCAGTTCATTTCAACCAGAATTTTAAAAACAAAAAAAATTTTCAGCACTCTATGTTAATGGATCCACACTAAGAAATCTTATCTCTGATACTATACCTAATTAGGTAACTCTTAAAATGCTTTCTTTACAAATGAAAAAAAAAACCTCAAGTCTAAAAATATCCAAAACTGAGAAAGTACACATTTAGAGCAATAACTGTCATTATGATAAGAAAAATAAGACAATCAAAAATACTTTAATTTAAGCAGATGACACCTTTTAAATGCATTTAATCCAAACCTTTTAACAAAACCACATTTTTAGTGATATAAATTAATACGAGTTGTCTTTTCTTTAGTAACTTACTGACTAACTTCACATTGGGCTAAAACCCTGCTATCCACGCATGCAAACGTTTTAATACCAAAACTTTCAGGTGTACATTTGATAAGTATTTTCTTTAAACATTTCTGTTTTATCAACTCTTTCAGAACTAATTTAAATCTTTTCCTCTTTTGTTTGTTGACTTTCTTAAAATGAAATCCCTTATTCATACTTCAGACACTTGGATTAATTAACATCAAGATTATAAGAATGGAAAACAGTGATATCATCATCCATCATTTAATGTGGCTATGTGGTATTTACTATGAAAAGCAATAAATGTCATGGAAATACCAGTAGAGGCAGTCTTTCTTTACAATGGCCACTGAAAATGAAGCAAAGGCATCTTTTTCTGCCCAATGTAACCAAAGCAGGTTGTTAAAAATAAAAAAGGACAAACTGCTAACATTTATGTAATTAGAATACCCACAATGCATTTAACAAAACCAACAAATAAAAAGCACAAATTAAAAAGGTAATTGGTTAATTACAGCCAACAGAAGAGTGGAGAGGTAAATTAAAATATTCTTTTGCTGGCAGTCATAGTCACCAAAATTCTATCTGAATGTAGATTTTTAAAACTATTTTTACAAATTTTATGTTTCTTTCCATTTAAACAAGTTCCAAAGTTTTAAACTAAAAAGTACTACTTTTCATTTCTTTTATTTTTTTAAATAGCCTGATAATGCTATTTCAAGGTTCAAAGTAAACAATAATAAAAAAAAAAATTGAAACTTAATTTTACTGGCTAAAAGAATAAATAAGGTATGTTTTATGAGCATGTGGACAGAGTTAGGGTTATTCTCATCACTTCCTTCTGTTTTTTTTTTCCTACAGCTCCAACTTACCGCAATAAATCTCCATCCTGCTGCAGGAATGTTGTCAGTAGACACTAAAGGAACTGATCCAGGGATCACCAATCTGTAGCTCTGTGGGAGAGCTAAAATAAAATCTGTCTCCACTTTGGAGATTCCAATCATTAGTTAATGCAATAGATTTAGAGAAACAAGCACAGAAAAATCTATGTTAAGCAGAATATGAAAGCATACATTAAATAAAAGATAAATATAAATATAGTAAAAATAGCAAATTTGTGATCAATGATTTATAGAATATTTACAAGGGATCAGAAAAAACAACAACAAACTATTATAGATAAACTGTGCAACATTCCTGACAAATTTTACTATTTGCATATTCATAATGTCCATTCAGATTCTGAAGAGCCATGACTACGCTTTAAGTAGACAGAGCTTCAGTATTTTTAAAACATTTGTGGCAATATGAAAGGCAAAATGCAAAAAGCAATATGCACATAATAATTACTTCACAACTAATCAACGTAATCTGTCAGACAGCATCTTTAATATGAACGATTTTTTTTAAATATTGAGTTATAGAAATTATAAAGATCACAATTTAAATAGAATTTTAAAATTTTAAAATAAAATTCCTAGTTATTTGTTAAATAATTTAGAAGTTTTATTTAAATTATTATCTGTTTAAAATAACAATGGCTATTATGTTATACAAAATTGTTATAAAACATGTCTTGTTTATTCTACAATGAGGAGAAAAACAAATATTAGATCAATTATTTTGCATGATATTTTATTCTCAAATAATTTTCTTTTAATCTTTTCAAAGTTAATGTATAGATAGAGTAAAATGCACTCCTCTTAAACTTCATGTCTAACCTTAATAGCTTGACTATCATATCACCAAAGAGACGTCATGTGCGTTTAAAAAATGCATGGGAAGTGATAAGCTATAAAATCATCAAGCTCCTGTCTAAAGAAGCAGAAAGAAAACAAAGTAAAGCAGAGCATTGACAAATCAGAACTTAGAAAATTAAAAAAAACAAAAGAACCTAAAATTGTGCCAACAGTCATTGTATTATAGGGAATGACAAGAGCTAGTTGTTACAGGACCATTAACTCCCAGATGAACGCACAGATAGGTAATGCTTGGATGTCATTATACCTCATCCGTACATTTAATTAGGAATTACTGATCCCGTAATAACTTATCACCTTAACAATTAACTCTAATCCCATCTACATTGGTCTTATAACTGATGCCCAATTTTTTTCCTAAAATAATGCCAGCCAGAGAAATCCCATTCAAATCTTTTGTATGATTAATGCTTAAACTAGGCAAAAACAAACAGTACCAGAGAGCATCAATAAGTGCTGATCATATTTAACAAGTGTAAAAACTGTTTCTCTAAATTCAAGGCATTCCATTCATATTCAGGATTTCTTAAGACAAGTAAATATTGTTTTACATTCTTCACTAAGTATTACCATACTGCTTTAAATTATTAGAAAAAACACAAAAAAGAAATCTGAACTCTTTTTTTTACTGTTCACAATGGTGAAAAATATGATTTTATAATCATTGAACTTTTTTGTGTGTAATAATTTGATATTTACCAAGTAGAATTACATTAAGATGATGATAGACAATTTATTCCATGCTTTTACAAACCGCTATCATACAAATAGTTAAAATTGTAAAGAAAATCTGAGATTTAGTTAAACATTTTTATTTTTTTTAAATGGCTAAATTAACATAAACAGCTCTATAAAAGTTAGAGAATTAAGTCACCGTTTGAAAATTAGAATAGATTCATTCATTCATGCGCTTAGTTTCAGCTACACGGAATTTCTGGCACTGGTTCTGGATCCTCTTCACTGCAGCAATTCATCCGTGAGTTCAGAATTGGCAACGTACCAATTCCCTACTAGAACTCTTTGTTCTTAGACGGACAAGAAGGAACCATGCCGGGGAATGTGTCAAACCAAGCTGATTTGTAGAAGAATCAAACCTGGCTCTTCAACCAAAACAGTCTAGTAGCATACGTTTCTCCTAACGCACGACTCAAAATTTCATAACTATAAGATAAGAATTTTCCGTTTGATGGTAAGTTCTTAAAATATCAACAACAAAACAACTTCAATTTTTTTTAAAAAAAAAAAAGAAAATCTCCAGTCTCAGAATGCGATCAGTAATAGAGCATTTGTATTCTACATTTTAGTGTTGCAACTATAACCAATAAAGTATCGATTGGAAGAGTTGAATCATTTAAAACACTGTACATTATATTGTTGGAAAAATCCACATACACACACACACAAACAAACAAACAATTTAATTACTTATTTAATATTATTTTAAAATATATTGTATTTTAAAAATTATAAAATGTAAAATAAATTAAAGATGCAATAAAGTTGGTCTGAAAATCACTATATTAGAGATAGCCCTCCAAGAATTTACAAAGACACACCAGATTACAATTGTGTGGTTTATCTAAATATTTTACCAAGTCGGATATCTGAAAAAAAAAAAAAAAACAAATGTTGCTATAGATCTTTTAATTGCATATTATTTAACAATAGCTTCTCACTTCAAGGAACTAGTAATTAATATACAGTTTTGAGTACATCCTGATTAAAATATCTTTAAAAACTAAAAGAAAAATAGAAAATCTTCAGCAAAGAATTTTAGATGAAATGCCAATCTACAAGACTGCAAAATCATATAATTACAAGTTATTGGTAAATTTTTTTTTTTAGCTTACATTTTTTTAAAAAAACAACATGATTTTGAGAAAATCTGAAAATTTAGCATGTAGTGCCCAAGTAATTTTAAATATTGGAATTCCCATATAATTCATAATTTTAAATAGAATTTCAAACAACAAAGACTGATGCTATTCTGAAAATCGATGGGCACTTTAAATTTTACTTTCGGAAGGTTCAGCAGGAGGGTGACAGCAGCTATTTAATTTAATCATTAATGTCTTTGCCAATGTTAAACATGTCTCAAATGCATTCAAAAAATGTTTTTTTCAATTTTTGTTATATTAAGGATTTTAACGGGATCTGATCTAAAAAACACTTACATATTAAAGCAGTAGTAACATTTATTAATTAAGTTTTTAAAAAATTTTGTTTTAGTTGAAGCCCTTATTAACATAAAGAGTGCGCTAATATGCCTGGTATTTGGTACATTAGTTAAAATAACCCAAATCCATTGTTAGTCGAGGATGGAGGTAGGAGGTAATAGCAGTGGCAAACAAAAATCAGAACAAAAATGTCCATCCTCTTCCAAAGAAGTAGATTTAACCTTAAAGCGCGCAAACACATACATTATGAACAAACTAAAAGTATTCGACTTGTCAACCACTTGGCATCCTCTTGACCTCAGGCAGTTCCAAATAACTTGTGTAACAACTAAACCTAAAAAACACACCTTTAGTGAGACATTCATCTTTCATCATGCAGTTTGTAAGCAAATAAAACTAATTTTAATAAATAAATAATTTAAACTATAAAAGACAAACACAAAAGTAGCCACAATTATTATCAAAAGTAAACAGTAGGAAATGTCTACAATTCAGACTGGTAGACAATTTCACTTATATGATGTATAATCTAAACATTAGTAGATCTAACGAAAAATATTCTTAAAGAATCTTTTAAGCATTTTGTTTTTGTCAGTTTTTTGTTCATAAAATCCATCATGTCAATCTCTGTAATCCTCAGGTTTTTAAAATTTTCAAAAGTTATGTATTAAAATGTGTATATGCTTGTTAATATCTGATAAGCAGTTCAGATTAGAACAGTACCTAAAAGCAAGCAGTAATCCATTGTGGTTCATACATGGTAACTCAGGGGGAGGTGGAGTGAAGACAAAACAATAAAGATTAATAATTTAATTTCTAAACCTCTTTTTACTAATACCATCAATAATCACTGCTGTAGAGCGGTGGGTGAATACTTTAGTTAATTTAGAGTTATGGCTTCTATTGTTTTAAACTGTAGATAAATACACTACTTAAAGATATTTATGGAATGTTGGTGGTGTAACTAAGGTATATGACAGACTGTACCCTTTTGAGCTTTCATCACCACCTCTGTTGTTCTAAAATGATTGATATTATGGCAAATGTTTCCTGTCACTGTCCTCCAGAAAGTCCTGATAAGGACTGTTGGTTTTGTAAGGACAACTTTTGGTAATCTCTGACTTCAGCAATGTTGTTGTTCCTAAGGTCATTCGAAAATCTTGGTGTCTTGTTGGGTAGGTAACAGACAGGCTGCAGTTGAACCTATGAACTACTGTTTGATAATCAAATGATGTGAAAAGCTCCATGGTCCAGTAGATAGTGTGTTTAGGTTTTAAAAAATATAAACATAATTACTGCTTATTTAAGCAACTAGAATAAAACACTGGATATCAACAGGAATTTCATAAAATTGGCTCTATAAAAACCTTCATCATTAAGATTAATAAATAAATGTCTACAAAAGCTAAGTTTATCAAGAAGAAATAATTTTACCCATGGCATAGATCTTGACAAAAAGAAAACAGAAATACTAAATTCAGCAGCTCTGCAAGTTCATTTATAAGCTACAAAAATTGCATAAAACAACACAACTGAATATTCTTATTGCAAAATTTAGTGAAAAACCTTTTTTAATTTAAAATCTAAACAATAATCCAAAACATTTAACAGTTCAAATTATTATATCATTTAGTATAAATATTTTATTTATATTTTAAAAACATTCTGTCATATGACTAAAAAATAAATTTCAAAGGCCCAGCTGAACAGTGGTTCCAAACTCCTGTCATTTTCATTTATATTCTCATTTATACTGCTATTCTCCTAGTCTGAATTGAGAGAGACTCTGTTAGAACTGATAAGTATGAGAATAATAATCTGTTTCCGATTTATCTAGATGCTCTGTACAGTATGCTTAGGAAAATCAGCAACTGACTTCCAACCAAAAATTTTAATCAGTATATCATGTTATTTAAAAAAAAGACATACATCTTCCTTACCAAGAATAGATGTTGTGGTGTTTACTAGGATGATTAGCAGATGAGAAAAGATTAAATAAATTTTGGTTATTTAGATTGGCCTAAAACATTTCCATGGAAGGAAGATTTTGACTTACCACTGGTACATTGTATATCACCAAATAATAAACATCATTGTCTCATATTATAGGATGCTTTCTTTTAAAGTAATCATGTAATATCTGCTTGGATTGTTTTACAAAACCAAATAGTGAAAGTATAAAGTGTAAATATTTTAAATAATAAACTAGTCATATAAAGCTTTTATTTTCACTAAAAAGTATATAAGTTTTTAAAACTCTTTCCCTCAGAATTTCCTTATATACATCATTGCTATATAAACTATGGGAATTTCAAAAATGAACCTTCTTTACAATTTTTCTCTAGTTTATTTAGTAATTCTTTGCTTTGCCACTTCTAACTCAATTTTAAAATTCAATTTTAACAGTACATTATTATCACAAACTATCTTGTTAATATCACAGCATCAAAACAAACTACAAGTGTGTACTTACAATAATGAAAAACAAGTTAATAATAAATTGCATTTTCCATTATTAAGATATTACTGCTTCTCCAATATGCTACTTTTTTTTTAATAATTAGATTACTTCCTTTTTTTTTTACCAGAAATGGAAACTGAAATTTTTTCAATAAGATTTTATTGTATCGATACTTTTACAATTTTGATACCATTTTTTAAAATTTCAATAAAGTATCAACATATTTCCAATTCCAATACATGGTAATACTGACTGTGGAGATTATACAAACCCAAACAAAAGTTACCCTGCCCAATCATGTTTCTTATAACACAATAAATTAGTGCAGGGTGAGGGTTATTCCTTAGTATGTACATAAACTGTATCCCTTTTGTAATTCTATTCATACACTTAGAGTTGTTATCATGGTGTGTGCATGTGTGTGTTTAATTTCACTTTTAAATATTTTTATAGAATAACTACTTTATAATATATATATATATAGCAATGCATTAAAAGCAAAATATTCTGTTTTAATTTTTATGTAAGTGATACCCCAAAGAGGTTATTACAGATTGCATATTGAGAGACTATTTAGTTTCAGTTAATATTAGAAAATACAACACATCCAAAACTCAGCAATCTGTTAAGAAAAATTAAGCTGATATTGGCTAGTGTTTATACAGAGATTTAGCAGCTATAATAAACTTTCTAAGCAACAGAAATCTCAGTAATACCCCAGAATTGAAAACTTAAATATTCATTATGAATCTTGCAAAAACATGCACACAGAAAGATGATGCTACAATGTCACTTTATGGTGATAAATTAGAATTCAAACATACCTTAAGTGTAGTTTTTCAGATGCCTATCTTCTCAATACCTATGAGAAGTATTCATACAGGTTTTTTTTTTAATTTTTTAAAATGCCCCTTCATTATGGGAATGATAAGCATGGAAGAAATATAGAACAATCCACTATTTATAACAGTGCAGTAGACATTAATTTCATGATACATTAAACATTATATTCAAATATGCTCAGGTGCTATACAATATGCAGTTTCCTTTTTATGCCATGTGTTTTAAAATTTATTCAGGAAATTTAAAAAACAAATATGCATAATTTAAATAAGTATAAGACTTTATTTTCATTAATACATATCAATATTTGTATTGAAAACATTATAAATATAATTCAAATTTCAATATCAATTTTTATTTCATATTTAATATAATACAATTTAAATACCTATCTCTGCTTTATTAGTATACTTTCTCTGTGCATCATATAAATAAATACTATAAACTTTGTGCATAAGTTAGAGGCCATCTGATGTACACTATATTTGTCAAGTTTATATGACAAATTCTGATTCATAGATCTAAGAGTTTATTTAGTAATAGAATCTGCCTTAGCCATAACCATTATAAGCATTATAAATGTGGTATGAAATCATACACAAAGGGAGAGGCATAGAACTCCATTTTATTGGAATACCAACAAAAATTAGAAGAAAGTATCTCTCATTATTTCTAAGCTGCTATTATGGCTAAGAGAGATTATATCAGTTATTCACAAATGAAGTACTAAAAATCATCAAAAAATGAATTTTTCATATATACCATTCATAATAATATATGGTCATCTCTTATTTATGAACAGTAAGGTATATTGTACTGCTTAGCAATTAAAAAAATAATATAGTGCAAAAGAAAGATAAATATTTATTTAGGATAAAAGGTAACTTACTTTAGATGGTAACTTTGTTTTGCATAGCACTAATATTATAAGCTTAATTATTAAAAATTTTGATAAAAGATCATATTTTAAATTAAATCTATTGTTTTTTTTATAATTATTATTACTGAGTGCTTGCATGTCTGATGTCTTTTGGCCTTTGTTTTTTTTTTTAAATCATTCATTGAAAAGCAACTGAAACTCCCCTGAAACATGTTTACTTTTCTGTTATAAAGATGTACTACTTATCTATTTTCTGCAAGATAAGAAAAATGGTTTCACACTACATCCATCAGAGACTTTTCTTGTTTTTCCAGTCAGCTGAAGTTTATATTTGCTGTTAAAAATTTTAAAATAATCGCACACATCTCAATCCTTAGAAAAAATCCCTGATATCAGTTGTTTCTTTTCAATGTAAAACCATTGTTCATCAGCAGCAAACTTTAAAAAAAAACAACAACAACAACAAAAAGGAAATAAAATTATCAAAAATAAATTTTTTTTTTAAAATTTACATACACCATCGAAATATGATAATTATTTATCTTATTATTGCCAATGTAGCAGTTTAATCGTGAATACTACCAAACACATTGATGGTATCAATTATTTATGCACCAGAAGGTTACATTTAGCCATTGCACATCTATGACAACTCCTGTTGTTGTTGAGATTACCTAAAAAGAAAGTGCTAGTGACAATTAGTGGATACAAATATGGAAAAATTCAGACAAACTGAAATGACTGATATGTAGTGAATACTATAGGGTTATTACAATACTCACTGCATACAGCCGAGCCATCCTGCATCAAAATGTATTTTCAACCAATCTTTCCTAAAAAGTTCCTTTATATATATATATATATATAGCACGCTTATGTCTATGTAAATGATTTGTATGCAAAAACAGATTAAAAGAAGAAAAAAATTGTGTTTTAAACCTTGGAATTTTTAATAAAACTTTAAACAACTTTTATTTAAATTTTTTTTTTATTTCAGGTAAATAACTGAGTCATCTCCGGTCAGTTTTATTTCATAAAGGTTAATTAAAAAAAAAATTTTTAAAAAAATTAAGGACAAGTTCAAACTGAAAACTTATCTTCTGGCACATAGTCAGGGAAGGGATCCCATTTAATTAGCTGTGAAAATCACTCACATTGTCTGTTACATACCAGAGTTCAGTAACACACCAAACGCTATTCTCACTAGCTGTCTACATCACAGACTGAAGAAAAAGAAAAAAAAAAAAAAACAACAACAACAATAACAGTTTACTCACCTAGGCCCAATATTGAAAAACTCAGGTGAGGGTTTACTTAACTGATGGCAAAAACATAGGTTAAGACGAAAAATAAAAAGGGAAAGAAAGTGAATGAAAGCTCAGAGAAATCAGAAGTAAAACAATCCTTTTCATTGACATGTACATTCTTTTGGTATCATTTAACCTTTAAAAAAAGTGTGAAATCTCAGAGAAGGATGTTTATGTGCCCAGCCAGAATACCTCGCCCTTGTCTTATAAACACAAGACATGGTGTATCATATTACTCAAATGCACACACACACACACACACAAAAACTGATGGAATGAAACTTTTGTGCAAAACATCTGTTTGACAACAGAACCACACAATCAAGAATTATTGGAATGCTACAATTTCTAAGAGCATTTGTCTTAAAATTTTAAAAAAAAAATATAGATAAATAAAGTACGGATGTGGAATTATTTACTTTATTGTTATTCTTTTTATTACTAACCTATAAAACGATGGCTCCTCTTTTCATGCAAAACATGGAAGAAGAAAAATGATTTAAAGCATAACTGATCACTTTTTAATCAATTTTGATGTGGATTCAGATTTAGTTCGATATTGGCAACACAAACATTGTTATATGTCTACACTGTGTATTATAATTTTTTACTGATCTTCAGACATAATAACTGACTGATGTACATTAGGGTTAAGAGTAACCTCAAAGTCTGAGAACTCATATTAAAATGAAAATCAAATGAATATGAGTAATAAAAATAAAAGATACACTTTAGCCAAATATTGAACAATGGAAAAAATTTAGTTTAGGAGAAGATGTAAGTTATTCCATAACATAAACTGGAAATCTGAAAGCTCCGTCCGTACCTCTTAGCTTCTAAGAGCTTCGCCAGAAAATTAGAGAACCAAAGTAAAACTAGAAAGTTCACCAAGTCTACAATGCAAAAAAGGTTTAAGTGATTGTGTGACGTGTCAAGTGACTCATGAAGCCCCAGGTATTTCTACAATAGAAAACCACTTTTAGAAAGCAGATCATAATAGATAAAGTCTGCAGATGTGTGCAGTATGTTGTAAAAAGTGGCTATCATGTTACAGTGGCCCAAATCACAAAAACCTTCAACACTGCATAACACACCTGTTGACAATGAAACAATGTGTTGTTGGGAGGTACACATTATGGATTTTAAAAATGTACCACACATTTTGCAGGATTTACACCAGTAAATCAGGCTGGATGATTAACTGTAACTTCAAGTGAATAATGGTGATAACCACATAAGCACAAAACAAAAACTAGATGTGCCAATGAAACTGATTCACAGTGGTCAATAATTCACCCAAATACTTGATGTAAACTGTACTCTTGAAAGAAGACATGGAAGTCTGCCTGCCTTAAATGTATACTGATATTTTCCCAAACCATCAATAAACCAGACATACTGGTAATGTTTCACATTTTGTAATGAAATCTTATTCCAAGCACTTTTCTGCCTATTATTAAATGCTTTTTCTAAATAAATTCAATATTCATAAAATCTCTAATTTATCTTCAAAATGCAACATATAAAATACAAATGGCTTCTCTTATCATATTCTCTCTTTAGCTAAAACTGTTTAATTGCATTATTATTAATGTCTATAGTTAAATTCCAGTGATCTAATACATTTTTTTTAATTCAGATATTAAATGACTATGAAAATTATTATTATGGCATATAAATAGCTTTTTTTTAAACTAATAATTGGAAAATCTCAGTAGATAAGAAACTTTGTAACTGTTTTATTGACTCTGTTTTAACTCAATGAATACTACTAATAAAAAAACCAACCATTGATAAAGGTCGTTTTTAAGCTAGAGATCACCACTGTAACTCTGCTGACCTTAAACAATATATTTAGATAATACTTGTATTATAAGAGAAATGCAACTCTGGGTTGTTGTTGTTGTTTTTTGTTTTTTTTTACATTTGTTAGCTGATCTGATAAAATTAAATTACTGCACACATTTCAATGCTGACAATAGATACTTGTGTAGAATGTTATTTTATTATTATTATTGTTATTAATGCTTTTCATGACAAGTGAGACATTCTCCAAGCATTTCCTTCATCTAAAATCAATCAAATGCATTACAGACGATAACCAATACCAGCCTTCAATTTAGTTAATCTGTGAGAACAAAACCTGAAAAAAAAAATGCCGTTAACTCTCTTAAAAAAAAGAGAGAGAGAGAAAAGTAAAACCTCACTTTACAAACATTTAGCATAATTAAGTAAACAATAGCAAAGAGAAATTCTATACAAAGCAGAACAAATGTTTTAATACTCCAACCAATTTGGTATCAGTCAGTGATTTCATTTAAAAGTTCTGTCCATTCTCAACATTTCCAACTCCAGTCTGTGTAGCAAACAATAGGTGGCGATTAAGTACTTTTATCAGCACACAAAACTTTGTTGTTTTTTTCATTCTGAAGCTTTTAAAGCATCATCTTGGGGAAACACCTAAACAGCAGCAGCAGAATAGAAAGGAAAAATGTCAATAATGTTAATGCAATTTCAATGTAGCATTTTCCCTCCACGTGCCTCTGATTGTGATTAAAGGGTGAGTTGGTATTGGGTGGTACTGCTGATGTAAACAAACAGATAATTTGGCTGAAGCCTCATACAAATCCATCAACAGAAGCTGGTTTAAGCCATCAGTGCTTACCCATGCCAAAAAATTGCAAGCTCTATTGTCAGGTTCACTGCTAATCTCTAAAAATGCTAAAGCAATTGTTTGTTTTTTGTGGGGGAAGGAGAAATTTATCGCTGAAACATTCTGTATCTTGTAAATGAAAGTTTTCCAAACAGACAGATATGCCAAATCTAACCAGTATCTGAACAGATGAGAAATTTGGAAATACACTAAATCCAATTGAAAACAGTCTGCAGCAGTTCATATTTTTAGATAATAAGCTGAAGTTTTTTTAGATTTCACACACAAGTGCCTCAACTTTAAAGCATCAGAGAGAGAGAGAGAGAGCACGCCTTGCAGAGAAACTAGAAATAGTTAGCCAATAATTAACATAAACAGATATCTGATTGATTTATTGAATAAAGCATTTATTTAATTGGACTTTCAAAATTTCAAATGTTATCTTAATGAAGTTTTGTTTATATGAGGCTGTGTTAGTAGATAAAATAAATATTGGTTGTTGCAGATATATATATATATATGATATGATACTGGATAAGAAAAATGCCAGGTTCATGGTATTATCATCGTTAAAGTACATGTGTTTCTTAAGTTGACTATGTGATACTGGGGCTCAACATAAAGTAATGGTGAGAGGTGACTTTTACTGTCTGAAAGAGTGGGAGGAGGAGAATTTTTTCAATGAATTTCTGTACAGTAATGCGGAAACTACTACTCATTAGAAAATGTGAGTGTGTGGCAGGAAAGATTCAGCAGCAAATGCACCAACGTCAACGATGAACCACGTATGTAATGACCAGTTTACTCAACAAACGATACCTCAGTATATGTGAAAGGAATAATTTTGTAGTACAGATGAGTATTGTTCAACAATATCAGCCTAGAGATCAACTTTAATCATAGTGATGGAATGGTTCATGATTGCCTCAACTTCCATGAGATTTATGTACAATGAGAATCTATGCAACTCACAAATAAGCATAATGCAAACCAGTTACACATATGCCACAATTTGCTACAATGAAGTAAAGCCTTTTTTTCAATATGGCCATCAAGCCAACACATCATCCTTGCCTTCCAAGCACCTATTGCTGGTAGGGATTGTGAACAATGAGTTGTCATTGCCTATCAGACAGGCTTTAGTTAGTGACATGTACTTTGAACAGCCAGCTTAAGCCTATGAAAAGCAACAGAAGTAGAGATATGCCAATAAATTGACCGATTCTTAGGTTTCATAACAGCAAATCACTTTAGTTCACTTCACTTGTCCAATAACCCATAAGTCTTTGGGGCACCTCAATAAGTGAGTCTAGGGCATTTTACAACCTGGCAGAGCCAATCCCTCTCCAGGTTGAAAGTCAAGGTGAATGTCAACATCCAGAGGAGGGCTGTACAGCTGTTTCAAGATTTTGGCCCTCATCAGCAGCAGCACACACCTTCGACCCCAGGAATCAAACCTGTGATAAAAGCATTGACAAATGAACTCGCTACCCATTGCTCCATGGCACCATCTATAACAGCAAATAGAAAAAAAATTTTTCTGTTGTTTTCCGTATTACACCAAGTTTTATCAACAAGTCATTTTATCCAGATTAACACACAACCAGTAGCATCAATCTAATTTAAAATTGGAGGGGACCAAAGATGATTAATCCAATAATCATGCATTCATTCATTCACCACCTCTCGACACATGTATAGCCTGTATACATGCACATTTTAGAGTAAATTTATTTTGGGAGAAATATCCTGTTTGGAAGAAAATGTCCCACTCAGAGTTCCTCCTTCCCATAACCTGGAATTGATATTCCAGCATATAACCAATGAAGGCCAAGACAAGAAAAGTAATACTGATCTGGAAAAGAAAATTCAGCACATTTATTAAACTTATAAGGGCTATTGAAAATATGAAAATTTTCAACTTGAAATCAAAGTTTAAAAATTTGTTAAAATAATCAACACAGCCATTTCCAAATCCAGATTAATATATAATTATGTAAAAGCCAGAGTATTGAAAGTAATAGCAGTCTACAAACAGCAATTCAAAACTGAAAGTAATGATGAAAGTCAGTCAAAATATAACTTAGTATTTAAAGTCAAAAGGTCTTAAATCATAATGCAGAAACATTAACTTTTCACCACTTTCTGGAGTGAGGTGTTGTTTTTTTGTTGGCTTGTATATATGTCCACTGGTGCTAAAAAGTCACTCACTGTCTATGAGAAATGTAGTAGTTCATAAATGCACCTATGCCAGCTTTTTCATCCCTTTGAAGTGGAGACTGTTTCCTTTCTACCATAACAAAGGATCATCATGCCTCGGTAGTAAGAGCATGATAGACTGAGGATTATCCTTTCTCTATAACAACATAGCTCCCCCCCTCTTTTAGTCCTTGAAGATCTGCAGTTTACTTTCCTGTAGGAGAACTGGCTGCTTTTCCTTTTTTCCTGTTACTATTTCTTCATAGCAGGTATTGGAGTCTGTGATTACATTTCTCCTGGGACTTTGCCTAATTTCTTAGCAGACACTGAAAAAATTGAAGACTATCAACCAATGCCTTATGTTTTTACTCTGGAACTTCAGCTCAAAGGATCTAAGCATGTGGAAATACAAGGTTGCTTTTTTGCCAACTACTTATGTAAACACCTTTAGACGGTTGGTTTTTGCTGACCCAAAGTTTTAAGATTCCTTAAAAAGCAGTATTGGTGATTGTATTGCCTAGGAAAAGTTCTACAGCAAAATTGACAGAATTAAAACAGAAATTGTTGCATTCTACTGATCAGCAATTTCTGTGATCTCTTCATAGGGATTTAAAAAGCAAACAAGTTTTTAGCTAGGCTCCATTGATGCAGAATTTGATCTAGAAAATGCGTGTGCCATAATTGGGTATCTTTGTTCAGTATTATGTTCTGGCATATAATATAAATTGTTCCAACCAGTGGATACATACTGTAAAGACCTGTGTTAGGGGATCTTCATTTGTTCCTAAGCATCATTTAGCTTTTGTAAGGGAACAGGAGAATGGCAGAAATGGCCAACTATCTCTTAATTAATTCAAAAGATATCCTTTGCTGCTCTGACTAAATATGGTATTAATAATGCAATGTTGTAGAATATGGATAAACCAAGATAGTTATGATAATATCGTTTTTGAGAAGTCCAGCAACCATGTTAGCAGCATTGTCGCTAAAGACCAAAACAAAATAACACTGGATAAAGTGTAACCAGCCAAAATTTACTAGCATCTGACTCTGGAAATTGAACCACATTTAGGATGCCTCCATTCCTTTCAAAATCAGGTGTTAACAAATGACCAGGTCATACTAAAAAATGGTGTTCCAGCAATACTAGCTATTCAAACATTTGTCATAAGTGCTATACTAACATTTTCCTCTTGTAGCACTTTTTGAAATTTTTGGGAAATAGTGATGTACATAATTGGTATCACTGACTGTAGTAGTTATGGTGAGGTATAATATAATTTTGAAAAAAACAGATTAAATAGTTTTTAAATTTAGTGTCTGCTACAACTGATTAAGGTTGTAACTCATCAGCAATTCTCTTTCCTGTTCTTTGGTGTATGGCTGTGACTGATATTGCACGTTTTCTTGTCAAGGAATACCTCCATAATCATTTTTTTTATTATTACAAACTTTCCCAGAGTTCTTCAAGTTTTCTTTTGCAGCAACAGGGTGTCTCTTCTTTTTGATGAAGCATTTCTGCATTGTATTTAGTGTCATTTTTTACCTTTAAATAGTTTACTATGTTGGTATTTGTGCCTTTTGCAGTCTTCCCACGTCAAGAGATTTCTCCGAAGCAAAGTTTGAAAAAAAAAAACTCACCAGTCCCAATATTCAAATTTTTTAAAAATCACATACCTATCACAATATAGGTTCTATGATGCCCACGATTAATTAAGTATTGTAGTACCACTAATGATGGTATGGTTATCAACTCCACCTATAGTGAAAACTGCATTTATCTTTCCTTAGTAAAGAAAAGCGCACTGCTCTTATCACAGCACATGCCTGGTAATCAATTCCTTATGCTGCGCATAGTACTTGGGCAAGGTACTGACTAAGAAAAACAGGACTAAAATGGTAGCCTGAGATCACTCAACCTGTTAACTGTTTTTAAGACAATTACTCGAATTAGCAATTTCTGATTAGTAAGTATAGATAATATTACTAAGAATGAATAATTAGGGGAGAATGGGGAGGCTTCCTGCATCATGAAATATCAGCCTTCAATGATTTTAATGTTATACTGGTTGCTTAGATTAGAATATGAAAAAATTACACACATTCCTTAATCAGAATGTTTTTTTTAGATCTATTTTTGTAAAAATAAATAAATAAATTGCTGATACTGAAAGAGAATATTCAAATAATAATGCAGTGCGATATAGGTACTCCATGTAATGATCATCATTGACTTCAAACATTCTGAAAATATCTTTCAAAATCTATGTACATATGTATTTTTTTTCTTCTTCTTCTGCAATCAAAACAACATATTGGCAAAATGCGGCAATGTGTTACAAGTTCTCAAAGTTTACGTAAATTAAGCATTGTCCATCTTGTCTTTACTCTTGAATTTTCATTAACAAATAAATTTTTGTTTTTATGATTTTGGGCAACTAAATAAAATTGGGACACAGTTTCATGTACACACATCTCCCAGTGGTAAAGAGGGCAAGTTCTCCAAACCACTATTTTCCTTCTTACGATGATACAGCCATATGCTCTCTTACAGCGTTGCCTCCTTATAACACACCATATCCCAGAAGAAAATTCCCACATGGTGCAATGACCTCCCATAGCACTGTTTCGTATAGCACTCTGTTTACCAAGAATGCATCCTGAGCGCTATAAGGGGGTATGTGCCTGTACTCTGTGCACAGAAATGTTTCTGGCTTTCCAAAAGGAGGCTGGCCAAAAATTCTCTTTGAATTTTACTAATCGGACAATTAATTTGTAATCAGCCATTTTTGATGATTAGCACATCGCTAAAGACAAGACGAGCCTTTGCTGAGAAACGACTGCTACTGCAACACATTAATGCTCACTTAGTTATGGCCTAGGGGACAGTTAAAAGTTTTCAGCAGATGAAAGATGAATTGGTAACACAACTACTCTGCAATGCTAACCTTGCACTGCATGACTTTCAGCTTTTCTAACCTTAATGAAGCTGCTTGTTCTCTGACAACATAGATTTTCTGATGACATACAAGCAATATACAAAAATGATCATTCCAACAACTCAACAATTCTCCTCTCATGGAATTCAGAAGCTTACCTGTTATTAACAAAGGTACACTGAAGTAAATAGAGAGTTAAAAAGTGTGAGTTTTCTTCAGTATATGCATAGTGTGCCTTGTATTACTCAAATTCACTTCACTATGGACTAATACCAGTACATCTTACCCAACTTCTATCATTTGCCATACAAAGATGAGTATAACTGTGTTACAGTTAACCTTCATATTTATTGGCACAAGCAGTGACATTATAACCTTTTTACATAAAATGTTTTATTTTCCACACCATCTAAATCTACAAATATTTCAACTTCCTTCAAAAAATTAATATTAGCAAAAAAAAAAAAAAGACACTAAGTAAATTGATGTATTTTGCATTAATGCTTTGCCTACTACATTAAGGAGTAGCCTGATGGTCCAGTAGTCTAACTATTGGACTGCTAGTTTCAAGAACTTGAGATTCCCATAGAGGTCAACTTGGTTTGGAGTATCACCCTGGTACGGTTTCTTCTCGATCTTCTTCACCAGTTGGCCACATGAGTTTCTTCCGGGTATTCTGGTTTCCTCCCATTTCTAACAATAAGAGAGTTCTAGTAGGACTTTGCACTGTGTTTACACCTGGTGTTGAAAGACTATGGGAACCAACTACTTGAGTCCTCTCTTCCTAATCCACCTTGGATCATATTTGGACATCCTAGGCTGATTACCTCCAACTCTTGGATGGCACATGACGACAATGACGATGACAAAGAAGAATGCTTTAAAAAGATATCTCTGTAGCAGTACCAAACAAATATTAAAAACTACTAAGTATGCCATGACTATCTTTCATGTGTCAGTAAAGGATTAGAAGAATTTCTTATAAGCCAATTATATTGTTGGTGATATCAAGAGATGCTTATGGTTCTTAAGTTTATCTCAGTTGTCTATTAAACGCCTTTTATTCTTAAAAAAAATTTACCAAAGTATCTATGCATAAATAAATAACAGCAGTATGAAATTTACCAGTAGGTAAAAATAATTAAATACAAAGTAAAGACGTTAATATGCCATTAGTGCTGTGAGAAATCCCAAAGGTAATTTAGTGCAATAACTAGGGGGGGTAACTTTTTTTTAAAAGCTTTGTGTGTTTATCTTATATATTACAGCTTTGAACACAAATAAAATTGTCTTCATCAACATAATCTTCAACCATGTTCTTTATTTCACAAAGTAATTTGTGACTTCTCTCAGCTTCCATCTCCAGATCTGTTTAGAAGCTAAGAAAAAAATGAAAAGAAAACAATTTATAAGCTAAGTGGTGTAAAAATGTTTTTAAATAGTAAAAAAATATTGCATGTTTATAAAAAAAATTTTTAATAATTTGAAAGCGACATGTATTTCCTAAAGATTGACGGCAATACATAAAATATCACTCACCTTCACAAAGTCCATTTTTTTTAAAATGGCAGTGATGGCATGAGGTGTAAGGTAACCCCAGTCAACTCTCTTCGCTGCCAAGGCTCAGCTGCAGTAAGCTGAAACTGAATGCAACCCAGCAGGCATGGTCCAGTGGAGTTAACTGAAAGGTACACAGGCTATCACAATTCAGCTGCACACCTCCCTGTCAGCAGATCTCAAAACTAAAACGTCCGAGGTTGGTCACACCTTTCTGCGCAAATGCTAAGTTAATGTGGCTCTACTGGGGCCAATAGAAAAAAGGGAATCAACAATCCCGAGACAAATGACAGACATTAAGAAAATGTGGTGATTTCCTTTTTGAATAGCCATCACAAAAATAATTATTAGAAATATGTCAGATAAGTCAGTCAGGAACAAATTCCTGAAATCAAAATGAAGAAATTGTTCAATTTTTTTTTTTTTGCATTTAAAAAAAAATTGTATCTAAAGAATGAAGTTTATTTTTTTTCCACAGAATTGGTCCTGTAGAGAGAGTCCCTTTAGTAGGGCAGATAACTCTTTAATTATGTTGTTAGCATGCATTCTTATAATCTTAGTTAAAAACTATATTATGAAAAACTGATGGCCATTTCAAATGTAAAGAAAAATTCCAAACGCACTATATTCTTAATATGCTTTTTATATGGGTACCTTTTCTCCTTGCTCCTGTCTTTAAAGAGACCAAAAAAACAAACAAAGATCCATCTTCTCTTTTATTATTTAAACATTTACTACACCATAAAATCACAGACACATCTTCAAAAAAGAGAGATGATAGATACTATGTATCTGGAAGAGCAATTGTCGTGATAAACTTAGCCCCATTATAGCAGTAAAGTAAATGGACATTTGTACCAATGAGATGACAGATGGCCTCTGTTAATTTCAGTCCCAGTCCAGTCCTTAATTATTGTCTGTGTAGTTGTGGTACAGCCAGACTGCAAGGTGACCTGTCTCCTATCATTTCATTCATTTACCCTAAAGCAGAATGAACAGATAATGTCTTAGAAAAGCAAGCCATACCACACCACACCCCCAGCTCTATCTGTTTGAAATGCTGTAGGTTTGTCAGCTTCAGTGTTGTCTTCCATCTATCACACAGCTTAATTACCAACAAACCAAACAAATTAGTGGACAAGTAGTTTCCCCCATAAACAAAACTACTTAACAGGGGGGGAGGGGAGTCAGTCCCCAGGAAAAACGGTTTGCTTTCTCTCCACAGGAATGGCAACAGTTTTCGCTTTTTCTAACGTTTGTTTAATTATTCCTTCAGCTGTATGTAGCACATTTCTCTCTTGGGGTGGTTCTTACTTGCAGTAAATAACATTGCAAGTATTTTCTAATACAGTAAAATTGTTCTTTATGTTTGCTATTTGCAGATCTGTAACAAACATTTCTCCGATACCCATTTAAATCACCTATATCTCGAGGTTAGATTCTCGAACCTGAACCTTTTCTATTTTTTTTAATACTATGCATACATACTACATAGATATAGCTTCTAAAAGTTGTAACATTAAAAGATATTTACCAACTGACTCAAGGTTTTGTGCTTGTCTGTTTTTATATAGATCTCAACAGACCATGCCAAGTAGTATTATTTTACTTCAATTCTGGTTTTTCTTCTATTTTACTCTACTCTTCTCAGCCACACTTAATGTTATCTATCTCCACATCATATTTTTTTTTCCAAATACTTCTTTCTTTTCATTTAAAAAAAATTCTAGATTTATAGTTTACTATCACAATAGCACTTATGTTTCTTTTTTTTTTGTTTTGTTTTTCCTTTTGACAAATTTAAGATAAGGCAAAAAAAAACCTGTAGAAGGGAGTTTATTTGGACCCCCCCCAAAAAGGGGCTTCAATGAAGATTAGGTAGATGTATTACAATTTCTCATCAATTCTGTATGAAGTGCTGCTTAATCTTTTAGCCCATTCCAAATTCTTTGATAATAATTTGAAGCTAATCTCATTCTGAGCTGACACAGTTTATACTAGACCCCAGGCATGCAAAGGAAGAAATATGGTAGTTTCTTAGAATGTGAGTTACTGACAGCGGTAATGGGAACTCTTCTGAGTCATTCATTTTGCTATGTAACAGAATTAACTGGAAACGTACAGACAAACAAAAATGAATGGCTCTGGTCAAACATTCTACACTAGCAGCATTTTATGTTACAGATTAGCACGGATGACTAAGACATCTATATTTCTATACTCTTTTTTTTTTTTTAAAGTGTTTTAATATACATATGCCTCAGGTTTGAATCATTTATAAAGAATTTTTTTTTCTTTTCTTTTTGCAGTCCATTCCTTCCAACCAACAATATCAATCATGAAATACTTTCATGGAAACATCATAATTCTGCTTCTGCAGTACACCTACTACTGAAAGACTGCTTGGTCATCAGATAACTATCATAGGACCCTTTTAAAAAAAAGCATATTTTATTACATATATTATTATTCTTATTGCTTAGCAAGCTTTTAATCATTAAGCTTATTATATAAAAATATACTTTAAATATACTTCACCAATTCGCATTAGTAACAGAACTTACTAACCCAGCCTTGTGATCGATATGGTGTGCTATATTAATTTGGCCACCCCAAAAAAACATAAATGTAGCTGACAGAAATTTACATATTTCAAGTGTGAATATGCATATATTGAACAGCTATGTGGCCACATAACCAGCATGTACTATCATGATGCTGAAAACAGGTAGATCATGTGATATTTTTTTTTTTTTTTTACCCAAGATTGTGTTAAATGTTACTCAGTGTTTGGTTAGAGTCTATGAAAGATTGGGCAAAAAAACCTTGACATTTCTTATGAATCAGTGGCCATGGTTATTGAAAAGTTTTCAAGATGAACATCAAATCTGTGGCAGTGATGTGGAAGCCTTTAACAGTGACACCACAATATGGTGTCATTACTCATGACATCTACATTCACCATCAACATTCTCTTGCTGACATGACCCAAGCAGCAGAGATGAGCTAAAGAATGGTCAACCACCAATTTGGTTATAGCAAATTAAAAAAAAAAAAAAAAAACCTCCTATCCAATAGAAACACAATGCTTCAGAAGATAAAAGATGTATCTGGCAAGATTCTCAACTATTGGTAGCATGTACTTTTCTCTACAAGTCCAGATTTCAGTAATCTATGTCTGAAGGTCATATATTGGTTTGGAGAATGTGTAACAACTTCAAGCCTAATGTCTTCAATCCTTAGCTATGTATGGAGATAGGGATGTCATGATGTGCACTGCAATCTGGTGTGACAAAAAATCAGAATTGGCATTTGTCAAAGTCGTCTCAATTCTGCCAAGTATATTGTCATTTTAAAGACACTTACCAACAATATACCAAAAAATAATACTAAAATTTAATACCCATATTCTTCAAAAAGTTGATACTACATGCCACACATGCTGTGCAATCACATTCTGGAAAAGGAATTAAAGGAATTTAACTAAAAGCCTCTCAATAAGTACCTGCAATATGATACCGACTGAACACTGTGGAAGTATCTGGATCATCAGCTGAAAGCAATTTGTCCATGTCCTGCCAATACCATGGAAATAAAAGGAGCTCTCACATAAATATGGCAAAAACCTGGGCCAGACCATACTACAAAATCTTCTTAATCCAAAGACAAAAGTGTAGAGGCTCTTCATGCTTCAAAGGATGGCCTGGCCAGGTCTTGACAAAGAATTCTACTCTGCCGCTTGTTTTCATTTGCTGTTTTCCACAAAAAGGTATCATATTGTAATAACAAACAGGCAATTATTATGGCATTGTAATAAAGAAAAAGTATTTAGAAATATAACAAAGAAACAACTTCAAATTATTAAAAAAACTAAATAATATTTATATTAAGTCACAAACAATATGCTTCCAGCAATGATTATTCTAAATTATTCAAAACTGAGATCTTGAAGTTGAGTTGTCATTATTTATTCAGGAAAAAAATCTAGTGAAGTGGCAGCCTTAAATTAAGAAACATATAACAAAATAAAATTGATGTTGTGTACAAGCTTTGCTTGAATTGAGCCATTAACTCTGAGTAAAAAATATCATCACTACATTTTTTTCTATATGTGCAAAAGAAATACTGATATTACTAGTTAATAAGCTGTGTGTAAATAAAAAAAATTTTTGCAAAGGCAATATGCTTATAGGAAAAAAGACATTTCTTTTAAAATTATTATAATTGATCGTATGAGAGATATTGTAAAATTATAATAATAAAATGAGTCACCTATGCTGGACATCAAGCCAAAAAAAAAAAAAAAAGTAATGTCCACACTGGTTTAAAAATGAAAACTACTCAGAATTCCTGAAAATATGAATTATTAAATACTTTACATTTTAAAACACTTCCGTTGAAATAAAGTATATTAACAATATTATGGAATTTGTTACACTCTTTCACAATAAGTTAATTGGTAACATTTTGGTAGATAGCATCAAAAAAGCAGTATTGTCATGTAAATGATTAATACCTTCCACAGGTGTTCTTATATTGTTAAAATAATAATTAAAATATTCTCGTCCATGTAAATGTGAAGGTCATCCTGAAAGTAATGTGCTCTAACTACAAAACAAAAATTGGACAAACCTGTGATTTTAGCACACAAAACAATACCTTTTGGAAATACCAGAACAATCCAAAAAGAAATAGTAGACAAATCTGTTCATCAACATGTGTTTTGTTGTCAGGTGTCACAGCACTTGGTGGCCTACCTGAATGTGATTTTCAATCTTGCTGTTTCCATTGTTGAAATGAAAAATCCACCACCTGTCTAGCTGATGCTAGACTCACCAGACACATTTCTGCAGTTACACATTAATGTTTTTAGGGCCTACATTCCCTTTTGTGAGAAAATCTATCAAAGCACTTTTTCAACACTATTCATGATAGAGTCCATTTGCAGTGGCTAATGTGCTGCCACCTGTAGAGTAGCAATAATACCACTGATGTTAATGAGTAAAGGCTACATAATTTGTTTAAACAAAAATCACAGGTCTGTCCAAATGGTGGTTTTGCTGTAATAAATAAGGATTTGTTACTTTTAATACAATCCTAACTTATACCAAAAACCAATAAAATGAAGTTACCAACCTGCTTATGGGTTATTTTTTTTAAAAATTGTAATAAAGGTAAATCAGATCTCTTAGCAGTTTGTGATGATTTGCTGTTAATGACAACTGTTCACAGTTTAGACAGGAAATGTTTTTTAAACAAACCTTAAACTCCTGTGAAAACATCAAAAGAGAAACATCTGACTACTTCGAAGAACTCTAGCCGCACGATTTACTTCATTTTTATACATCATTTTAACTGCTAAATTAAAATGGATTTTAAATCCATCAAAACAAACTACACGTTGCCTCATTTAATTCAAAATAAGTCCCAACTTTGAAAAAAAAAACTTTTTTTCCTTGAGATAATAAGTTAGACATTTTACTGTTTAATCAGATTTCTCTCTTTTTTTTTAAAAAAAAAAAAAGCAACATAAAATTGCCAGAATTATTATTAAGTGGTGAGTAACCGGGTAATTTATCTGCTGTAGTTGACTTTTGATGGGTTTATATGGGAGATCAGAAAAATCTTGTGGACATTTAGTGTCTTCTACCTGATTATTACAGATTAAGAAAATCAAAAACTATGATACACTACTATTTATTTATTTATTTTTCAATGCTATAGTTAGTTTTCTCTCTCTCTCTCTCCCTCCTGCAGAAAGCTTAAAACAAAATGAACTATGGTAGCAAGTGGGTGGTGACCTTATATGCTTATCATCAAAAGACATTCATAATAGTTGTCTTTTTTGAACAAATGACTTGGCAAGCCAGGGTGGGCCACACTCATCAGACAAACACTGGTCTCAGGGGCAGAAATGTAATGGATGATACCACTGGGAGTGCTCCAGAAATCAACAGTGTTTTGCCCATGAAGTTGTCAAATTAAAATAAAATATGGCCATGTCCTCAGAAGACAACCCACAAGGCCCTGTAGAGTGTCTGTGGTCAAGTAAGTCTCACCCAAGCATGCTGAGATAAGGAGGATTGGGTTTCTGTCAGCTCTGGGTGATACACAGGATTACCAACAACCAAACCATAACTCAGGCACACTGACAGGTACCCTGATCATTCCCCAATGTCATAAATCCCATGAAAAACATGAAGGCTGTTAAAGAATCTGTGTTGCTGTCTTGGTTATGGACCCCTCCCTTCCCCCAATTAAACGTAATCACTTTATTAGTCTCTAAACTGTCACCCTAACAAGGGATCAAAGTCACTAATGCAAAAACATTAAGAGATAAATTTTCTCCCTGACTTAGATGGCAGCCAAACAAATGGTTTACTGGGATTTCCAGATATTTGTTGTTCTATACACTTTATCTAATGCAGTTTACTTTACAACAGATGGCTTTCTAAACAATCAATACTAGATGATGCCTATAAATAATTCTTCAACTTAGTAGTGATGGCCATCAAGCCCATTTTTCTGCTGAGCACCTACTGGTAAAAGAATAATATGCACAGCATTGCTTGGCCTTCCTTAAGGAGGCTCTTTGAAATAATAATAAGTGTTTAAGATAGTTGCTCTTCTTTGTAAATGCATATAATATATGATTATTTTCTTATTAGTTGTAATTTTGGTAAATATTACTTTATGGAGAGTCCTGCCAGCCAGCATTTAGTAATTTGTCAAACTTCATTTTGACAGCAACAAAGGTACATTAATTTACTAGCCTGCACAAAACTCTTCAGAATAATAAACAACATTTATCACCAGTCCGACTCTTTGATTTAAATGCATTATACAGAGAAGATGGCACAATATTTCTTTTAAGTTGACATCCAATCACACTGTAAGCATTTTATGAACAATACCTTGTAAGCAAAAATACATCACATTCATAAATCTCTTGTTTCTGATGTCAAGATTCCAAGTATATCAACAATGATCTATCTATTGTTTGCTTGGGTTTTTTTTCTTTTGTTAGAAAAGTAGAGAATAATCAATGAAAGAAAGAAAAACAAGAGAGAAAATTTAGGTACTTTTTTCCCTTCCCTTGGTGGCGTACATTATAAAAATGAAAAATCCTCATTCGTTTTTTTATTCTTTGTTGTTGATCCCATTTCGTTGCATTAATGTAGTTTAAAACGTAATGACTGTCATTGTAATTTTGCTACTACACTTGAAAATGTAATGAAAAAAAAAAAAAAAAAACTACCAGTTAGGAAAAAAAAAAACAAAGTGAGAAAACTATACAGAGGTGGGTTACATTTTAGGAAGGTTGTTTTCTGCAGCACAAGTGGTGATTTGCAGATCCCTGCTTTTATTTTATTCTTGTCGGCCATTTTGTTTTCTCAGGGAAATTTGTTAACACTGCTAAATGCGCAATACAATGGATGAGAGTAAAGGGACAGGACAGGGTTGCTGACAGTTTTGTATACAGTTAAGCAATACATAGTCACAAAGTTTTTGGTAACGAAGAATGTGAAACCCACTAAAACTTGTAGCCGTTTAGTGTAGCCACAGTGAGAATGACCCAGCTGTCATGGATAGCAAAGTCTGAATAGCACAGAATGCTCAAGGCTGATGTAATAAATGCGCTCTATGCATAGCCAGCAACATCTGTCAAAGACATACGAGAACTTATTTGGACCAGTAGTTGCATTTCTCAGCATGAACAATCCTTCACGCCTCTTATCCCCGCCATTTTTTTTTTTTTTGTTTTGCACAAACTCAAGCATAATGAGCAATGGGTTTTCAAAGAATTGGCATTGGACCATAAATTAAAACAGGTGAAAATTTTGTCTGAACAGTTAGTTGGTTACAAACAAAAAGTTAATGTACTTCTCAATTAGATTATGACATTCTGAGATGCAAGTACACCATCACTTGAAGTGCAACCTGGGTCCTCACTCACCAAATGCTGTGCACGATCACCAGTTGCTTTTAAAAATTGTCGAAGATTCCTGCACATTGCAGAGAGAACCACCAGAACTGACTGATCTTATGACCATTATCTGCAGACAGCAACATAAAACAAGTGACTCGCATTTTCATTTGGAGTTATGAATCTGCTGCATAACAGTAAATAAATGCCTGAATACATAGTACATTAACAATGTAATGTTGCTGCAAAAGCAAAGACTGATGATGAAGTAGCTACTTGTGTGTTCCATTGGGTTTGTAGACGAAGGCTACTTAGATCACTGGTGAAAACATTCAGAAGTAGGTATGCATTCCCTTAACCACACACACACACATATACACACCAAGAAGTTGAGGTCAAACCTTAGCCACCTTTGTTTCTACCAGATTTTGTTTAATTCATCCTGCATATTTACACACAAAAAAGGAAGGAAAAAACATTAGAAAGGCAGAATATAAAATATATTTCATACTGAATGTTTTTCCAGTTGTAAATAAGCAGGCCTCTTTCTTCTACTGTTTCATCAAAAAATTACCAACAAAGAAAACAGTGGTTACATAGGAGAATCAAACATAGAAGACCTTTTAATTAAGGCTTAAAAGATGTCTTAAAGTGTCTATCCAAAGTAAAACCAAACTCCCCCAACTCCAAACAGAAAAGCAAAGTAAAGCAATCTAGAGTTCTAGATGTATAAATCCAAAATCAAGTTAGATTGTAGATGCAATTGTTTCTTCTAAAAAAGCTTTTTAAAGTCCTTTTTTAAATAAAGTGACCTGCGTTAGAGGGTTGGGCAATTAAAAGTTGAGTTTTTAATCTCTGTAGGACAGTTTATCTGCAATAGCCAATCAATCACTGCCTATGCTCATCTATAATAGTAATCTTCTAAAAAAAAAACCTTTCTCTGCCAACTGATAAAGTAAAGAATTAAATAAATTATTAAAATAAGAAAGTATTTTTTAGGAAAACATGTACTCAACTGATGTTAGAACTTATGAGTTATAATAATCCATATCCTTTCATTATAATCAGCTATTGCAGCGACATCTTTGCTCATTATCACAGTTCAGTTAATATTGCTATGTTAGAATGGTGATAATAATCTTACATTCTATATTAAAATATTAAAAGAAAAAATAGATTTTTTATCTACTGTTCAACTTTAATTACATTTCGAGGCTAATTAACTTAATTCTCATTAACTTCTATATTTTTGTTAGTTTAAGTCTGAAAATGCAATATAAACTGCTAATTATGAAGACAATGGTATGCATTCAGATTACTGGATGCTACATTGTGCTCTTTTTAGTCAACTTACGCTCGGTTGGCGCATTCTTCTTTGTTTTTTAATCACAAATACAGACAGACACAAAGAACCGTTATATTATATCTAAAAATTAAAAAAAAGTTGAATAAAAGCTGTTTTTTTTTTATATATTTTTTCAATTGCTTAGAATGTTTACTGAATGATTTTTCTTTTATACAGAATAATATCAACTTTTGGAGAAATCTAATTTCTTAATTTTCATTACACAGCATAAAAGCAAATTAAAATTAGTTTCTAATAGCATAGCAACCTGGCCGTAATACACACACACACAATTCAAAACTAAAATTAAAGTCAAAATACAGTAGAAACTGAAAATTAAGAACTTTCTGAGTAGAATTAAAACTAATTTGAAATATTAAAATGAAGCAATTATATTTCTAATAAAAAAAAAAAATTCTAAGAATACTGTTTTCAGGAACTTCAATAAAAATTAACTACAAGATTTTAAAGGCATCCAAGTTGTCTCCCCTTAATCTTTTGCAGCACAGTCACAATGACTGAAGTTTGATGTTCCGCCATGTCATATACTATAATGTACTTCTATTATGTACTTTAAAAAAATCTTTTATAAAAATAAGTTGTTTGTTTCCTTTTTTTAAGTACCAAACTTCCACAGATTATTTTTTAAAAATCTAACCTTACTTTTCTTCATTTCATCTTTTATTTTTGTTATTTAGATAGATGGATGAGTTGAAATGACATCAGTCAAATAAATTTATGCTTTACAAAAAAGTTACTGCTGATGAATTTATTAAATAAAAACTTATCCTTTGTGAAATTGTATGAGTCACCTCATTAATAGTACAGAATGCATTTAAACTACTAGTTATAACAATAAATCTCATTAACAAAATACACAATACCTTTTTACCAGGTACTCATTTCAATACGATACTTTACTATGTATGGTTTCCCACTACTAATACAAAATAATTGGCGATCCAGATGAAGGTGCTTGTATGCTAATTAGCATAAGATAAAGATTTAATGCACACAATATAGAAATAAGGTAGCTTTTTTTGTATGTTTTACTTGGTTATTGTGCATTATATTTTTCTTCATTAAAAAAGTGTTACAGAAATATTAACTTCCTATGCACATTACAAAACAAAAGCTTAATTCTACCAATTTCTCAGCACAGCGTCCAGCTTAATCAAATAACTACAATTAGGAATTTATAGAATAAAATCTGTTTACACAGAATTACCAGAGACATTCAAATAAAACCAGACTGAAATGATAATGGTATCTGGCTGAGTTTCATTTGAACATTCTAAGATTACAAAAGAATCTTACTATATTTTCATGGCATTTTGCACTAATGTATACCATATTTGCTTAGAGAAATGGATTCTGGCTTTTACTGATACTTTGTTAATTAAAATCCTTTATGTATTAGTACATGGCAACACACTTCATGATCATCTTTTAGACTGATTAGGTTTCCAATATTGTAATTAATTTCACAGCAGAAGTTACTAACATTAAATTTCAAACCCTCAGCCTTCTAATTTCTTGTTTACATCATTACAACGATGCGAACATGAGAAGACTCTTTTTTGACATATTGGTACCCACTTCTGGACTATCAACATTCCACACATATCTTTACCTTTTGACAATTTGCTAGAAGTTTAAAATTAGAATTATTAATTAGATGTCAATATTAGAGAGTTATTATTCACAGATTAAAAGATGATACAAGTACTATAAAAGGCTGCTTCTCCTCTTCACTTTCTAATGACTAATTCTAACATCTTTCACTCACAAGAGGAAAAGTCCTATTGGAATGCTGGTTGTATCTACCACATAAAAACATCATTATCCCTTTTGGGGGGGTCCTATGGGCCAATCAAGCAGAAAGTGTGCCACTATATTATTACCTCTGTACAGAGGTAAATGACAAAGGCAAACACTGTGATCCAAATGCCATTTTAGAAAAAAGTCAACAGAATTTACAGCGGGTGGTTAAGATGTATAAGATATCATACCCTGCTGGTGTAGCATGGTACCCAAGAGAGCAAACATAATGGAATCCTAACTGTCAGCTAGTTGTATTTTAAAAGCAACATGAACAAAATTAAATAAATGAAATACTTTTATTAGCACCAAATTCAAGCCAACAAATGTGGCTGTACATATATATTATATTTGGTAATTCAAACCCTACATGTGTTGATTTTACATTCAGTCAGCCTTTAAAACAAATCTGGCATGCAATTTATATGGGTGCATTATAAGGTACTATGCATTTTTGTTTATATATTTATTTCTGATAGAGCTTAGCAAAAGTGAATAACAATGTTTCTACATTTTTGCTGAGAAAACATTGGATATAAAACCAGCTAATCAATAACCATTAAAGAGATTTACAAAAGTTGAAACAAGATCTGCATGACATTATACCACATCTGTTTTAAAAGAGAACAGCGTGCCACAAGTAGTAATCGGCATATTTCTCCATAATAACAAGCTATAATCAAATGTCAAACTTCAAAAAATAGGTCTACACTTTATTATTTGTAATCATATAATGATTAAATAAATACTAAGCGTATTCAAATAATAGAATCACTGTAATCATATCTGGCCGTTTGAACATCTCTTATAGAAAGGTTTCCTATTTTCCACCACTTCACCACAGTAACTCTGTTGGAACAGCACAATTAAAATGTGCCACAGTAGCAGCAGTGTCTTTGTCACTAATAGGTGAGCCATCCATGTGTAGTGCCTACTCTCAGTAGGTGAACTAAGTTAGTTCTGGTATTATATTATTACCAGCACCAAATACACTTGATAAAATAAAGCATATTCCCTTAAACAAAATATGTAGGGAGGTCTAATTGGATATAATTTTACATGTAGTAAAGACATTTAAATGAAACCTGGCAGATATGATTACAGTGACTATTTTCAGACAGGTTTCACTTGAATGTCCCTAGCACGTGAATAACAAGATAACCCTTTCATACACTTTTCAATATTACATGGCATTTTAAACGTTACAAATTTCAAGAGAGAATAACCATACAGTTTAGCTTTGAAATATATAAAATCCTTTATTATTTAAAAGGTTAAAGTATATTATCTCTGCTCTTTTGACAAACCTAATTTTGTTTTTAAATTTCATGCTAACAAAGAGAAAAATATCTTTCTTTTTTAACCAAAACGTATTGGTACAGAAGAGGAGTAATGCAAAATCCAATTTCTGTGTCATAGTGAAAAGATTATAAAATCAGAAGGGAGTGGTTCAAATAATCCTTATCTCTGTCAAGCAGCATTGTTTTCCAAAGATTAAAAAGGACAACTATTTACTTTCTACAAATATAGACTCTACCTGAAAATCAAGTATTTTCTGATAAAACATTCTATTTTCTGTTCTGCAAGCACTTTGATCTGTATCAGTAAACACATCAATCTTGACTTTCAAACAAAAAGACTTTTGCTTTTTTTTGTGGGAGTCAGGATATATATATAAATAACGGAAATTATCTCCCTTTTTATACCACTTAAACTAGTTGTTTATATACAATACATGTACATGTTTAAATTGAAGATTTGGTGTAACCTATTCAATGTTTATGAACGTTAGCTTACTTTAAAAGTTGTTTGCTTGCTTGTTACTACCTTGTCCAAGTCTAATTTAGCAGCAATCGTGTTTTAAAAGAAACATTAAAATCAATGCTCTTGAATTATTACAGAATAAAAACATTGTACACATAAATTATGTTAATTAGAAATTGCTTCTCATTTAAGCACTACACTTTAGCAATTTAATTTAAAGAAACAGCACATAAACCATTTGAAAAAATAACTCTTAAATACTTAATAAAAATTCAAAGACGACAACTATCTTATCGGAGTTGTATTAACAGTTAGCCAAAAAATGCTTATTATTTACCGGTTATAGCATGTAGAGAGTAAGTATTATCTTTTACATCTACAAAACAAATACATCAAAAAAATGTTTAACATAACTTCATTTATCTAAACTTAGAAAGTTTATAACAAATAATTTTAGAAACTGATAGAATATTCATGAAGCATTTTTTAACAGTAAGAATTATTCAATAGCTTTACTAAACTTTCACAATTTTTACAATTCTAGTGAAGGAATAGAGTTATGTCCCTTATAAACTTAGGAGTGGTATATATATACAATATTTTTATTGTATAATGCATCGGTATTTCTCTTATGGCTAAAAACTACCATTTTTTTTTTAAACATGAGCAAAGAAAATTTTTTTTCTATTTTCCATGTTCTATGTTTCATAGTTTTCCTTAAATCTGATCTGTTTTTGTTTTTAACAGAATTTCAATTAAAGAATTACTTGGTTTTCTATTAAACAAATCACTGATAACAGAAGAGAGACATTATGTACTAGCCCGATATTCACATCGTCAGAATTCACACTAATGAAATTCAAAGTAGATCTGAAGATGTCCTAGCAGATTAATAAGCTAGTTACATCAAGCACCAACAAGAATTTGTAAATTTTTTTTTGCTTTTTTTTTTGTTTTCTTTTTATTGTTTTTTTATTTGCAAGAACAATAACTTTTATTTTAAAACATCAGATATTGCAACACCATGACAATTCTGCAGTTAACCATGGTTTACAAAGACTGAACTGGCAGACCATGTTAATGACAGTGACAACTGCAGACACACAAACTGCACAGGTCACTGGATAAATACCTGAGCAATGGCACCTCCTTCCCAACTCTTCAAAGGTTTCACTAAAGGACATAGTTATTCAGAAGAATGGCAAGCATGCTTTTCAGAATATGTTCAATGAAATACTTTTTACCATAAATATATAATAAATAACTATGTTAAATTCTATTAGTATTTCTCATTGATTTAAATGTTAAATCAGGGGTTTTACCACAAAGCAGAAAAAATATCATACTAAACAGCAAGACATTTCCTTTCTTGTCTTGTAAGCTTTCTAGTCAATCAAATCACAAATCATCCAGTACAGCAGCAAGATAAATTAGGAGAACATCCAAAACTGTAGCATAGTTCGCATACCAGGCATCCAGACAAGTGACATTATCATAGATGCGTTGCCAAATTGGACAATAAGGAGGGGCTTGAGTAGAATGATAATTTTTGATGGGTTGCTGGCAATAACCACAAAAAGCCCACAAATAAAAGACTAAGAGATTTATCATTTAGAAAGCTGAACAAGTTCATACCTTTCCAGGTTTACACAATGTTCATGACTGTTATCTGTAAGTTATACCCACTGTCACAGATAAGAAATATTCTTGGCATAAAGAACATCTACAGGTGACTGCATTAATTTGTAGCACAGCCTGTGACAGTCTGAAGTTCCCTTTGATAACTAATGGAAGGACAAAAATCGTTATTCTTTCTGTGCTATGTTAACTGTGTTTCATTATTTAAAAAAATTAAGTCATAAGAAAACCAACAGAAATATCATTATTGGCAACATTCATAAAAAAGTTGAAAAGATTTGTTTGATATTCTAGAGAACTGTATACCTAGAGAAACTTCTTTTTTGTCAAGGACACCCATGAAAAGGGTGAATGGTATTGTATTCCTTCCCCCCCCCCCCTCAGCTATAAAATCTGCATATAAAATATGAAAAAAATGTGACTGTTTAAGATGATTTATTTTCATAACTAAATGCACCTACCTCAATGTATTTATATATATGATAAACATCCCCCCAAAATTGAAAGATATTGTTTGCAGACTCAACAAAGAAACACAGTTGATACTATAAAAATACTAAAAATAATCTGCCAGCAATGGTAGTGCAAGGGAGTTGCCTTAGCTGCTCAGACAACACTACAAAAATATCTTTAAAAAATATTTTATATATATATATATAAACAAAAACAACAGAGTGCTTGAAAGATGCATCAACAAAGACAAGGAAGGTTTCAGTATACCTGTATATTATTATGGACACAAAGAAAGTCAATGGGATGGGGTGTGGGGAGGTGCCACTTGACTGCCAACATACTTGATACGCTGCCTGTATTTCAACCTGCTTGGTTCTGGTGACAATGTGACTCAATTATTTCACAAATCCACTCACTAGCCATCCATTACTACTGTGGTTTGTCCAGTAGAAGAGTCTTTTTTATTTTACAAAGACATAACTAAAAAAACAAAACAAATAAACTAGTGTTCAATTCAAGTGTGTGTGGATCAGTTGAAAGACACTAAGTGAAATAACTTCTTGATGAGCTTACTCATTATAAAGAGAAGCTTACAAGGCCCTATTACCTTCTTATCCCTACAGAAATAACTTCCCTGACATGTTTAGATTCCTTTCTAGTAAAGAACACACAGACGCATTTTTAAAATTTTGTTACTAACACTAGTGGTGGCACACAACACAGCAGTTTCCAATGCTTTTGGCTCACCAAAGCACCCACCATTGGCTTTAATAACAGATCTTCAGTTTTTGCATATTTTCACATGTAGTTTACTCTAGTCAAACCAAAGATATTTCCAATAATGTTTTATATTTGAAAGTTGATTGTTTAATCCGTTTCACCTAAAAATGTTTAATGGGGAACAAATCTCTAGATTGCAGTGGCCAGTATTTCAAAACTAGAACAGTCTTTGATTGTTCACAAATAGTGCATAAACAACTCTAATAAATGTTTCGAATTGGTATCTTGTTCAAAAGTAAACCCTACACCAACAGAATGTTCATCATTTACATCTGCTATGCAAAAAAAAATCTAGTGTAATACCCAGCAAAACTTCCCATACTTTATAATTAATTGCCTTTTCCACACTCCACAGATGGTATCATACACTGTTCTGTGAAGTTTTTTCTCGAACACTGCCAAACATACAGTCTCTGATCAAACACCTAAAAACAGCACAAACAGAGATTCTTTCATCTGTTTATAGATCTACTTTCCAATCAACAATGGACTGGTCCTATGTAAGATCTGGCCCTTTTAGTAGTGGTTCTTTTTACTTAGCAGCAATGTGGGCATAAATTCTTGCATCCTTTAAACAACAACTAACAGTATTAAGAGACACTGAGATCTGAGGTGGTTAAGCACTAATATCTGTTTGTCACTGATAAATAAATTCCTCCTGAATGACAGGCAGTTCTCTTGCATCCATGTCTATCACTATTGTAGAAATCACCAATCACAAAATACAAAAAAAAGCTGGCTATTTTGTTTAGACGATCCAAAATGCCTAAAAGTGAAAACCTTAAATCAAGTGTCTTTTGAAATATCTTGCCTCTCGCAACACAGCCCAGTCACAAGAAATTAATTAAGGTCTGATATAAATCTGTTTTTATACATGACACAGTGACTTGTCAGCATGAGATCAGCTCACTCAAAATCCAATTAAATACTGCCATGGTGACACCTCATCATTTTGACTACAGTCAGTACAATTCTGAAAATTGAAACCTAATATTTTTCTCACTTAAAGACAAAAAGAACAGTACTATGTACAAAACTTATATTTTAAACCCAAATCCATTGTTATCAGCATCACTACAGAGAAATTTTTTTTAATATATATATATATATAAATTACTTATTACACCTGCATAATTTAAAGTAAAATATAGTTAACAAATGAAAATTAGGTAAACTACAATACTCTAGGTGGATATAATTATAAATGGCCCTACATACTCAGGTCACAAGATTAAATCAATACTTTTTTGAGGGACCACACACACACAAACAGCACATCGCAGATTGCACACACATATACACCTGCTACAAAAGTATTTGTAATACCACCTGTTATACATTCTCATGGTTACCCAGAATGGCAGTTAGCAGATTAATAGACTAAGGTACAAAACACTCCCTTTTTTTTCAAATCTGAAGTGCAATAACATTGCATATTTTTTGCAATGCTGTAAAATTTAAATGGCAATCTAAATGCTTTTATTTTAACCTCTTAATGATGAATGACAAAGAAATTTTATACAATTTTATTACCATAGTTTATTATGAGTAATGTGCAACATTACATTATTGAACGACAGTTCATCTTTAAGAGTAAAAACTATTTCCATTTTCTTCTTTTTTGTTCAATGCCGTACAGCAAAACTAAATCAAAAATAATTTTTAAAAAATGAAAATAAAATTCACTTACCTATTTCTTGTCTGATCTTTTCTAAATGTCACCTCTGGAAACAAAAATCACTTAAAAATTTCCTACCTGACATTTTCCATTGATGCAAACATCAGGTGATGCATCTTCACATGGTGTCCCATCTGGAACCTTATCCACAAAACGGGCATAGAATCCATAACCTCTAGGTCTGCATGTCAGCTCACATTTGCTGAGAGCTACAATGAAAATTAAGAACTAAGAGAATACAGAGGCACAAAACTGTATAGCTTCATCATATGATGAAAGTTAATTGAATTAAATCCCAATACTCGTTATTAAAGTTATGAAATAATCCTTACTGCCAGAGAATCATTTAGAAATATATGAATACATAATGTTTCTGAAAAAAATTAATTAATTATGATGAGCACTTGAAATAAGTGTAGAGCACAATTCTTTAAATGAAAAAAAAAAATTTTTATAAATTCTATTTTGAAAGATCTTGCCTAAAAAATACACTTAACAAAAATTCAAATATTAATTTATTTGAATTTAATTTGCATTCTCAGTTTAAATAACAGTGAATAAATGTAATAACAGTTATGATCATTGCTGAAGCCTGTTCTATACTATTCATTAACCATTTGGTTTTATACTGTTTTACAGCCACTGTCTGTAAAATAAGGTGAAAAATAATTTCTAGCAGAAAAAGCAAACAAACAAATAACAAGTACCACAAAAATTCTAGAACTCTCCAAGGACAAATCTCCACAAAATTAGAAAACATATCATAAGACATTAATCCAAAAAAACCTAACATAACCTTTAACTTCATACTGAACTATAAACATAATTAAAGTGAATTGTAATTAAACCACAAGATGTGTTTTGGGGATTAAATTATCACAGTTTACTTATACATCATGTGTTACAATAAAGCCCAATTCCCTCAAAGACATGAGTAAGAAATCAACAGGAAGTTCCTTAAATGTATAGGTATTAGATTTGCTTCAGCTTCTCCACGATGTCCTGTATCAATTGCGGGAGTGTAGACAACTTTTGCATTTGGAGGGATCTAAAGAGATTAAATTGGTATTTTCAAACTACAAACTATTAATAAAAAAATTCTAGTCCACAGTAGCTGCACCCTCTTTCGTTATTAAAATCTAGAAAACAAATTCGGTTTACCAACGGACAGCAACCTACATTCAAAAACTGGTGATGTGCTGACTTCTCTAATTCCAAGAAAAGTATCTAATTCTTAAAGGAAAGTGAACTAACTATTATTTTTTTTATATTTTTGAAAACACAGTACTTACCTCATGTACATTCATGTTATTTACATTTATCTTTTCTATGCATCATTAGGTATTTAAAAATACATTAGAAACATTTTTCAAGGTTTCATTAATAAACTGCAGTCAAATATGCTCATCTGAATAAAAAGTACCAAAAAGAATGGCATTATAGGGTTTTCACTATCAATTTATACCAATTTTTTAAACACACGAACACACACATAAGTTAGGGTTATGTACAAAAGAGCAGCGGTAATGGTGGGAGAAATTAAAGTCAGGGTTTAGACAAAGTTAGCTAAAATTCACCTCAGTTGTGTTTTTGGATTTGAGAAATATGAATCTAATATTATGAGATTATTATTATTAAAAAAGTTTGACAATGACTGAAAATAGGCTCTTGGACCCAATGGATGGGGTCTATGGTTAGGATAATGAGAAGATTGGAATTATATATAAATTTATCAAAGATAAAGATAATTCCTAAGAGTTGATTGAAGTCAGAAAAGACAAATTTGTATTTGAATCCTGAGAGGGAGCCTATGATTTGGATAATAGGAAATAATTATCCAAATAATTGTAGTTTACAAATAGTTTAATAATCCACACTCACATCAATATTACACTTATATATAAGTTTTCATTTTCTTTTTATTTTAAAAATCTTAAAATGTTATCATCATCTTGGATTACGCAAAGAAAACAATTCCAAAGAAAGATATGACCAGTATATGTCATATCAGTCAGGAAACCCTGTAACTATCCAACCTATAACAATTGTAAGTTTCTGAACATCTTTCTGTCAACTATCAGACATTGGAAATTTCAAAAAGTCTTCAGTAGCCTGCATTGAAATTTCCACTAAGGTATTTTATTCTGTGCTCAGTGATACAGTAAATTCATATGGCTTCATTTCAATGAAGGAAGTGACCAACATTATACTTCTGCTGTAGGGTGGCTGATATGAATGGCCTGCCTACCAATGACAACATATAAGGATGATAATTTTACAAAAACAAGATTTTCCAACTGGAAAAAAAGGCAACTAATGAATTCGGAAAATTTTTAAGCCACTGATGTGGTTGCAACTCTTCCAAGCAACATCAAAGATATTGGAAAACTTCTTGTTTCAGCTCACATTAAGCAAGATAAAAAAGAAAAGGACAAGATAAGACAAACAGAAAGATGCTGTGATGAATGGGCAGTAGCATTCAATTCCTTGGTATATGACAACTTGCTCTACACTGTTACTATGATTCAGAGAATAATGAAAGTCACAATACTGAAGTCAATTCAAACTTCATGGGCAGAAGATAATCCAAGTTTGGTTAAATGAATGAATAAATTGCAAGTTAAGTTCACAAGACAAACTATCCAAATTAAAATTCTTAAACACGGGTTTGGAGATTCTTTAAGACATTGCTGCCAGAAGATCAGGAAAATGGTACTCCCTAAAAGTGGATGAAGCAACAAACTTATACAATACTGAACAAATGATATTGCTTTGTGAATGATAACCTGGAGGTTAATGAAGAATGCACTGCCTGCACCAAATGGAAAACATGTCAGCTAAGATGATAACTTCAACAATTCAAGATATTATGATGTGACTGAATCTTCTACTCAATAACTACTGTGGCCAATAATATGATAGAGCCAGCAACATGTCCAAAGTGAGAACAGGTTATACTTCAAGCCTTGAGATTCTAGAATCCAAGGCTCTTTACACACTGCTATGGTCATTCTTTAAACCTATCAGTGCGAGATGCACTGAAAGGTATTCGCTGAGGGACATTCTTAATACTGTACATGAGATCACTAAGCTGATAAAGAAATTACCAAAATGTGAGAATGTTTTTGAGAAGCGTCAAGCTGAGATAACCCCAAAATCACCAAGCATTCATTTTCCATGCCTAACACTAGTCAATGCAAGCCAAAGTACTCATATCCATCACAAAATATTATCTAGCTTTGTAGCTAGCATGAAATGCTGCTGAGGAGGAGAAACAATAGAGAGATTATTGTTAAAATTGGAAGAGTATCTGCTGAAAAGTAGAATTTGAACTTTCCATTTAATGTCAAACAAAAGAGAATGCTTCTCGACATAGTGGACAGTCTATCACAATCATTACAAAAGGAAATTACACTTGCATGTGAAGGGCAACAAGTCATGGAAATTTCAGTGAAAGCTTTTCTCTCAATCAGTTGGACAAATCTTTTGACTTATTCTAAAATCACTTGGAGCTAGAAGAGATCATCTCATCTGATGTGGTGGGACCCACTTCTCCACGGCATCAAAAAGTTCCATGATGCTTTAAAACTGGAGAGACTGCTTCAAAGCAAATGGAAAGTGGCAAAGAATTATAAATGCACATACTTCGCAGCTGGGACTTTGTTGTTGAGACCATTAAAAAAAAAAAGAAGAATTTAACCAGAAGAATGAAACAACAGTGACTAATTTCTGCCATCTGAGATTCATAATTGTGGTGTTTTTTATCAAAAGGCAATGAAATTTTATGGCACTGACCTAAACCCAGCACGTCTACAAACACAGCTCACTCTCTCATGCATTCTGCTGGGCAGGAGAAAGTCTTAAGGGTTAAAAAAGAAGTCCAGACAATCTGCAAATGAGGAGGAATACCATCAAGATACTTTCAGTAAAGTAAGGAAGCTCATCCCAGTGAGGCCGACTGCAAACAACAATGGGATGTTGCTCCATGTCCACAGTGAAAAACGCTGATGCGGCTTTCAGTGATTGTTGTGGTTACTGACTTTGTACATCACAACAAGAGCGGATTGAACGTTTATGGAAAACATTCCGATTAACATAAAATTTTAAAATAATTGTGAGCTTAAACATTCATTTAACTTGTCACATTTATTATATCCGTCATGAAAATTTTTGGTCACATCTCTTTAACAACTACTCATACAAGCACCTGTTTAACCTATATTTTGTAATAATGATAATAACAAATAAATTACAAATAACTATTTTCTATTATTTTCATAAATTTGGTGAGTGGTTGATACTCCCACCGTGTATGCCCTTGAACTGCACATGGTTACACTTGAACATTTAATAATCACATTGTAAAAAAAAATGCGTGTTAGTCTTCGTTACGATCATAATAATTATTTTATAATGTAAAACTAGTCACCAGGTCCGACCAGGGAATGACTCGGCCTTCTATCTGTATCCTTTCATTTCTCTGACCCAGTACAACTCAGATTGGCTCACACTTTTGACTGAAGACAGCATTCACCAGGTATTTTAAAAACAGGACTTTCTATAACCATAACACAGCTGATACCGCGCTCGTTTTTGCCTCTCACATCCCAAAACGAGGAGTTCTAGTAGGGAATGATTGACCTTACAGAAAGAAAGTTTCCGGCATAACGACCAGGTACGGGAAGCGAGGCCGCAGGTGCCCTGGATTTCTATTTACCTCACCTGATTATGAATAGATAAGGAGATTCGAGGGCTTTTCAAGACAGCGCAAACCATCCAAATTTTTTTTTTTTTTTTTAAGGGTGCAAAGATGGTTCACTGTTCGTATTATATTAATTTGTTCAGGAAAAATTACAAAATTAAGAGGCGATATGCGAAATATCTTGCTTTAACGTATCCGAGGAGGAAAATGTGCCGCATATATTATCGTCGGGAGACTGGGATCAGCTATTTGCTACATGGGTGAATTGTTACAGCACCATTAAAGGTACAGGTGGGGCTATAATCGACGTCATGTGCCTGTAACCCCTGAAACTACTGATGCTGTAGCAACTAGCTCACCCTGGTCCTCCCTACCTTGAGTTTAGGGTGAGGAAGGTCAACTTCTACTCTCAATCTTAACAATATACAGCAATGCTTAAATATGATCACAAATTATTTAAAATGTACTTATAATTTTGATGCGGTTCGCCGTGATAAACACTGGCGCTGTTGTTCAATCTAATGTCCACTTATCACCAACACACGCTTACAATATTCCTTCAACTTATGAAATGTTGTCCTCTAACGCAAAATTTTAGGGCATCCATATAACCACTGACTTTCTTTCGTTTAAAATGGCACAAATTCAGACCAGCAGCCTCGACTCCATGGCGAAAACAGCTCCCGTGTTTTGTTTTCGGAAAACTCAACTCACGTACCGAAGAGCATTAAGGGGGGACAACTATACCTGACTTAATGGTATTTGTTTGATCGGCCTTGCTCCTTTAAATAAAAAAAAATAAATAAATAGATAAAATAAAGATCAAACGATTGTCAACAAACGATAACATTGCATCTGATATGAGTACGGTTTATTTTCGCTCCCTGTCCCCAGCCCTGACCCAAAGAGTGACCGGATTTTCTCTTCAAGGTTTGGGACGCGCGTGTACATTGTGGGCCCCCCCCCAGCTGGTTCTGACGTTTTGGCGTTGGTACAGAATGACACAACGGCGACAGACGGCCACAGAATTTGCCACGAAGGGTGTGCTGGCGGTGGGGAGCTGAAGCAACTCGACATCGTGTGGCAAATCGTATGAGGTCAAGAAAAGCTTGCATCCGCATACCGCCAAGCATGGACCACCGCAGGGGAGAGGATGGGCGGGGGAGGGTGGTGAGATCCACGGACGAATCCATATTTTGTCCTGATGTTACAGATCAACGTGCCAGAGTGTGGAGAAAGTCAACAGATGCCAGTGTTTCCGAACATGATCGCTATGGTGGAGGTGATTCATTGATGGCGTGGCGAAAGATCGGCTGAGTTGGCAGGACTTACTACCACCACATGTTTTGGAACGGCACAATGGCTGATTTAAAACACAGGGATGTCCATCCTTGATAGCCATTGAGCCCATACGCTGATGCTACTGGGAACGGCTTCGTTCTTATGGATGATGATGCCAGTATCTACAGCAGGAAAAAGTTATCCGTATGAGGTGGTCATCTCGTTCACTAGACCTTACTAAAGTCGAACCCACTTGGTACATGTTTCATGTTGCCATTGCAGAACGTTCTTTGCTATCATGAACCTTGCAGGAACTCGGTGACGTCATGCCAGGAAATGTGACAAACGAGCCCAGATCAACAATCAAGCACTCATCAGGAATATGAGCCAGCGGTGCCAAGTTGTAATTGGTGCTGGATGCTCTTTCACAAGATAACGACTGACATTCTGAGCATTAATTTGCCATTTTGGAGCAAAATGTCATATTTTTCACTCCGCGTCTCGATAACTAAAAATCTGTTTCTGAAGGGTACCTTCATTGATCCGCTTTGATGTCGTTACTTAAGCATATTTTTTGTCATTTGCCAACATAAGTCTCCTTAAGTTAGTTCATGCACACTTCAAGGTTGCTTCTGTGTGGTATGTTCCTACTTGAATTAAAACATTCGGTACCCGAAATAAGAAATGGCGTTGAAGTGCCGATTTTTTTTTATGAGTTTGACTAATATTTTAGTTTAGATGAGATATCTCTGTCTACTTTTGAAAATACAGGAATAGTTTGGAACATGCTTACTCGAATTTTGAGGAATACGTGGTGCAACTGGAAACGATGTTTCCCAACTCATACTGGAGATTAAGGGGATTTTTTTAACTGAAGTATTCAAAAAACTAAATAACTGTGAACATAAATTTTGAAACTTTTTAGCTACTAGTTCAGCCAGTTAAAGTTTCTTAAATTCAATAGCAGATTGGATGTTTTTGTGAGTTTATTATTATTATTATTATTATTATTATTAAGGATAATCAGTGCATTGGTTCAGTAAATGCTTAAGAATGTACGAAAGTTACCGTGACATATAGTTCAGATTTCCAGCTTCTTTGTGCTGTATATTACAGAGGTGGGCATTTGGAAGTGACCGTCGTGGCACCTGGTTGTGTCGCACATCATCTATTGTGTGCGACGGGTTTTTCAGTTTAGCAAAGGGGGGTCTATTGTTGAAAGATACGGAGTCTTTTAAAGTTTGTAGTGTGAAAGTTTATGGGAAAATACCCCGGTGTAGGAGTGACAATAAAAGGAGCCATGCGGAAGTCGCGTGCGTTGAACAAGGTGCTTGCCGACTCGCGTTAGAACTGCGCTGAGTGAAGAAACCGTAGCCGATATCCGTCGTCGGGTTGTGCAGTGCCCCCCCCCCCCACACACACACACACACACACACTCGGGTTATCGCGACAGTGGGAGAGGGGAGGGGGTCTCCAGGACCGTCGTGCCGCAAGATTTCGCACAGAGTCAGTGTTGCTGAGGAACTACTGACGTCAGCAGATGACGCGTCACGTGTGCGATGCTGTGACTGGTTTTCAGAACGAAGTTGCAGGTGTATGTATCTGGACGCGAATCTATGCTTCTTCATGCCTGATGGCGCTTCGTTCTCTCCCTCACTGACAAAATAACCGTTACGGATCTTGTGAGTGCACACTGTGCGCCGCCGTCAAGTTCATGCCTCGTGGGACCCCAAGTTTTCCCCAGAATAACTAACTCTTGCACGTTTCCTTGAGGTTTTAGAGGGGAACGAACAGCGAGCAAAGGTCCATTCATGGCCGCCACGTTCTCCAGACTTATCAACGTATAACTTATTTCTTTGGAAACCAAAACGTCAAAGTGCATAAAAACAACCACCAGCGACCAACTCTGCACTTAAAGATAATTCTTCTGCTGTCACGGCTGCAATTACGCCTGAAGGACTACGCAGGGTGGCCAGGAATATGATGAATAGGGAACGAGACTGTTTGGATGCAAAGGGATGTCACTCTGGACATCTTTTATGAGCTCATTATTTATTTGGACGCCGTCATACCTGAAGGGCTACTTTCAATCGGTCTGTATTAAAATACCACAATACAAACGTCGTCTTCCTTAAAGCTGTTGTAGCCCGTGGGAAAATTGTCTAAAATGTTCGTTTCGTAGGATCAGAGAAAACCAACAAATGTTTTTTTCAGATTTGTGTTTCCAAAATATTTTCTTTAAATTATGTCAAATATTTTAGTCGAAATCGCGTGTAAATTGAAAGCAGTCTAAAAAAATAAAAATGACAGGCATTTTTACCCGTGAGGAAGGTGGAGGTGTGTAAACCATAATGGCTTAGCATTTAAACTGAAAAATAATCCAACAGTTACTTGAAAGGTCGAAGAATATTTCAAAACTCCATTTAAGTTCTTCTCTTGAAAGTAAAAGAAAACTTTGTCTGATGCGAGTTTATTTTATCTCGGAGTAAGGCAGACCTGTTAGTGAGACAGCAGGACGGGTTATAGCCAGGTGTTTCGAACCTCGCCACGTGCACAGGTGGGATCTATGAAAGATTGTCTTTTGGTGACGGTGTGAACGCTTCTTAGCGAGCTTGTTCCGACACTACACCTGTACCGGACTTCTTACTTCTTCTGTAGTGTGTATTTTTTAAAAATCTCCCTGGTTTGGGACAGGTTTTTACTTTTAATGGAAAACTGATAACTTTCGTCCAACACAACATGGCTGAATAAGAAGAAATATTTACCTAGTCAGCGGATGGTCCACACAAAAAAAGTTTTAAAAAAAACGAATAGAAGCCCTGTCTTAAAGTTATAACCCTTTTAAGATGGGGAGAATGTCAGGGGGGGTCATAACTCAAGTAAATGGCGAATCTTCGACCTGACACTGGACAGTAACCTTCACTAACTCGTTGCATTTACCGGTAAAGATGAACTTTACATTAAATTTACTGACTCGTTAAAGGAGCAGTTTTTGTCGAGTGCGTGATCCAACTAAGTAATTTATAGGACTGAAACTTAAAAAAAAAAAGAAACAGTTCTGAGATAAGGAATATTTCACGCTCTGTAGATTCAGCGGGCGGAGTGTTAATTAAATATACTGTTAACGCCTGAACTATAAATACCAGGTGTTCTTCAGATTAAATTTTTGAAGTGATACGTCTTATCATAATGCTTACTGTTTTGTAAAAAGAGGGGGGAAAGAAGCATATTTTACTGACATAGAAAATTCGTTTTTGTTGTCCGTCCTCCCCCCCCCAACTAAAAAAAATAGATTCTCTAGTTCAGAAAAGGGGACCGAGCCGTACGTACCAATGTAGCTTTCCTACTCTTCGGACGCGTGGAAATACGTTCACGCAGAGCTTGACAAATTTTCTCGTTACCTACTAATGCGCAAATCGGCGGTCTGCTATAAATATACAGCATCTTCAAGAGCAAAACATACATACTTATTTTCAAAAAGATGGTTAGACAACTAACCAAAAAGCAAAGGAAGATGAAGAAAGCAAAAGAACTTGCTTTTATCGAAAATTTGTCTTCGGATGGATGTCGGGTTTTTCGAGCTTGGAATAGTCGATTGATTTATAAATAGTATAGTAAAAATTTATTAAAGCTTATTAGTGCAGCAGAAAGCAAAGTTGTATGGCTGCACCAAAAATACAGATGTCGCATACATCCTATTTGTTTTTGGTTATGCTGAAAAATACGCTAGCCATGGCCTAAGAGAGATAATTCGGATCATCAAAGAGTAGTCAATAGTTGCACGTGCTGCTTCTCTTCATGGATATTACTTTTTTTTGTTTTATATATATATTTACCCCGTGCTTAACTTTATATATGACACGAATATCTTCACGTTCTTTTACATGAAGATATAAATAAAATAAACATCATGCCTTCTTTTCATGAAAAAGTTATCATTTAATAACTTCCTTTTCTTCAATTGCCACCTGCTCGAAGAGACATCTGAACAAACAGTCTGTGCCGTAGATTACTTGTGTGCCAGTGCGTTTTAATAAAAGGTTTGGTTTTGGAATCAGTGTCTTGCTCCCAATGAGTGAGTGCGCCTTTTGGGAGAGCAGTTTTGTCATCTATTGATATTTAAACGTTGTTTTCACAGTGTTATTATTCTCATACTTCTTAATTCATATTCTACGAAGGTCAAACCGGAAGTGACGAGTCCTAATTACTACAGTCAAACCTGTGGCGTTATTATCATTTCCGTTCGCTCGTACAGAACGCGAAACTCTCGTGGAAATACAAGACCGAACCCACAGCAGGCTTGATTTGCGATGGCTACTGCACCCGCTGCCATCTGGATCGACACCGACACGACTGGGTGTTAGCGGGTAGAGGCGGGGCATTTTGGGTGAACGAAATCTTAGTTTGTCCGGGTAGTCGTTCTCCTTTTAAGTAATTAGGGGTCCTTACTTCCGTTACGACCTTCGAAAATTGGTAACAAGTTAATTATATAACACTCGAGTAAACGTGAACTTAGTTAATAGGAAATTAATGCTTGATCATCTTTCAAGATTAAAAAGTGCCTTTGAAATAAACCTTTAAAAAAAAAGCCTTTTTAAAAAAAAAATACTTAATTTACTCTAAAAACAAACAATATACACACACGCATTTCAATGATTGTATCCGGTTACTAGGCGGAGACGTATCTTTTCTGGAGGTAGCTGCCAAAAAAACAACAACAACAAAAAAGCTGATCGTTTTTCAAGATACGCACAGAGTCACATCCTTCCAACATCATTCAAATTTTTATCTCTCTCGATGTTTTTTTCTTTTCTTCCCTTTCACTGCGATAGACCAACAGAAGAGGGATATGTATATAATGAACTGAGGCTTAAGTAGCGTCTCATGCCGCCGCCACACGGACGGCTTTAGATGATTAACTCTCTACTTACGGTTGATGAAAGGCACCCAGGTGTAATATCTCCCCGCAAACGCCCTTTTGTCGTACTTCCTGCACTCCTCCTTACGATAATTGTGGGATTCGAAAGGGCAGTTCTAAAGTTTAAAAAAAAAATAAATAAAAAACTAAATTAAAAAATCAAATGAATAAATAAATACAATTAATCGGCAAAGTTGGGAGAATTGGTCTGACATTTAAGGCTCAGGAAGTCTGTTCGTTTCTTTCCTTAATTACTAAATTCTTGTTTGCTCTTTTTCTGTACCTGCAGGTTATAAAAGTTGACTCGGAAACAAATGCAATCTGGTTTCCATCACGTGGAACCTCATATCAGATTTAATTCAGCTTTTTATATTACGGAAATGACTTTGCTTCTGATTTTATTAAACCAATTTCATTATCTTAATTTTAATTTCATTATGTTAACGCAACAGAAACTAAAGAACTAATATTATAATTATTAATATTTTCCAGCATCATATATATATGTATAGGACCATCACGTAGTTTTAACAAGAGTGCCGCCATGTATAACGCTATCAGCGAAAATCGCATGGTCTCCTTGACAAAAAACCTATGGCACCGCCCCGTGTTAGAAAAGTGCACCGTTGCAAATTAATTCCGATAGTAACGTGGTAAGGAAGGAGGGCTAAAAACTTGTTTCTTTTCTAGGAAAACGCAGAGAGAGAGAGAGAGAGAGAGAGAGAGAGATTCGAACCCAGAAAGGGGCCATATGTGCATGTCTGTCCGCCAAGCATCAAAGATTTCCGACTGCGTTGAAAGACAGTCAACAACATAAAGCCCTGCCGGAAGCACCGCATCAAAGAAGTCTGGCCCCTAAAGCAGCCGGAAACACATACCTGGGTAAAGCTGGGGATGGGTGTGGCACTGCGTTGTTTATTCAATCTGGTTGTTCAGCTACTCGTGAACGCTTTTTTTTTTTTTTTTTTTTTAGTCGGGACATTTTTTTCTTGTTTCGTTTTTAAATGGCCGTAATTCCAATCTTTCTCTCTCTCTCCCTCTTTTTTTTTTTGAGCGAGGTTCTGCACCAGCTTGTTGTTTAAGCTTTGCACTGATTGGTCCATACTGGTCGGTGAGCCAATCAGACTTCACGTCGCTGTGAGCTGCAGGAGTACGCTAGGTACCGAGGATTTGTACAGCTCCGCAGAAAAAGCTTTTAGCGTAGTGCGGTCGCATAGACTCGCCTTCTCCCGTGTGATGTTATTCCCGGTGATCTTTCCGTCATTTGTTGTAAGCCAATAGAAACTCCCAATAAACAGTTTGCACCGCTAGTGTTTAATCAAATCATAGCGGACGTCGTAGAAGACGGCCTTCCTTCAACAGAATGTGAAAACTTTTATTCGGTTCTTTATTCGCCTAATAAAGGCCTTGGCCGGGAATAAGGAGGAGCAATGGTGAATAGGTACAACTCTCATCGGTGTTAGCCCCGATCTCTGGGATAGCTTCCTTTGCCTCGTTTAGCATTTTACACAAGCAATATATAATGGCTTGTAGCTCTCCTTGCTTTCCGAAACGGACGAAGGGGAGGACTTCGTTATGCTTTCGCCAATAATAATCAAATATACACGATTAACATTTAACTTTCAACGTATACAAACCGTGACCGTTCTCCCGCCTTCTTGTAATAAGTTAACTAAACCCCAACCCTAACTGAATTTCAACTGTGAAGCTTTTTTTTAATTGCAAGCGTATTTATTATTGGTCGGTTTCAGAGCAGCTCTGCGCTTAAACCCGGGCTCATTTAAATATCCTTTGTTCGCGCTGAACAGGAGCGGGTTACCGCAGCCTGCAAAGGTCTTATTACCCAGGTGTCAGCTATTCCTGGCGGACGGACACAAAAGGAATTATCCGTAACAGTAAACTGAGCTAATTATAAAGCATTATCGGCGCATCCAGGCAAGCCCGGTCTAGAGAGGGTAATTTTCCAGCGGTTTGTTTACCATTCCCATAATTACTAGTAATCGCGGCGAGATCGCCGATTATCTCTTCATGTGGGAGGAGGAGGAGGGGGGGGGTTTCTTTCTTTCTCTCTCCTCCTCCCGTGGCGGAGACGGCCATACTTAACCCTCTCGTGGGCCGTTCACGACCTCGCGGCTGAGGTCAAAGACGCTTGATTGACACGTTCGCCGAGAGGCAGCGCATTGCTGAGATAATCGTCATTCCACATTGTCGGGTGGTGGTGGTACAGCACGCATCTATCTGACAGCTGAGCTACTCGTGAAAGACCGTAATATATAACTATCTATTTTCTTCGTTCATTTATTTACTGATACGCTACTGCGTCCGCCCCTCCCCCCTCCGGATCGTGCGGGGGGGGGGGGATGTCTCAGAGGTCACATCGCTCCTTTAAGGAGTTACTACACCAGCCAAAACAAAACCCGCGGCGGTGGGGGGGGGGGTCTTTCCTTCTGGTCTCTGTTTGTTTCTTTTGACGATCAGGTTGATCGATCGGTCCAAATTAACGCTTCTCTTCAACGCTGCATTCTTCGCAGTCGGCCGGCGGACTTGGATCCGTGTAATAATCGATGAAACAAGTAATTCGCTTCTCGTTCTCTGGGGGTTCGGCGTCACGAATGCGCGTCGTAAAGTAGGGCGTCAAAAACTAATTACCTCTCGCCTTTTGACCTTTGTCACGAGAGCGCCTGGCTTTTCTGGCCAATAGGTTTCCCACGAATCAGAACGCAACTTGGTGTGGAATTGGAGCGAGAGCAGACGACAAGCGCTGTACCTGGCTCAGCTAAGAACAATAGGTTAAATCATTTCGGGTTTTCCTCGTAGAACTTCAACCGTAAAAATTTGTGGTAGAAATGCACAGGTAAATAATGTCTTGCGGGGGGGGGATTATTACTTCGAAACTTTTCCAGCCAAATGTAACCGGCAAGGCTATTAGGTAAAGCGCATTCCAACTTTTATCAACGTTTCGAAAATTTTACCAGCGTCGTCATCAGAATGACTTTTCTGTGTTTCCCCACAAAATAATGTCATGAATGTTCGTTTTGTGTTATTGTTGTTGCTGTTTAAGTCCTATTTTTTCAAAACTCAGAAAACTGTGTCCTCAAAGTCCCCACACACACAAGAGAAGAGAGAGAGAGAGAGAGAGAGAGCGAGAGAGAGAGGAGCGAGAGAGAGGAGAGTGAGCGAGAGAGAGAGAGAGAGAGAGAGAGAGAGAGAGAAGAGAGGAGGAGAGGAGAGGAGAGAGAGAGAGAGAGAGAGATTGAGACGTCAGTAAGAGAGAGAGGGGGAGGAGGGAGGAAGGAGAGCGAGAGAGAGAGAGGAGAGCGAGAGGAGAGGAGAAGGAGAGAGGAGAGAGAGAGAGATGACGTCAGTACAGAGAGAGAGGGAGGGAGAGAGAGGGAGAGAGAGAAGAGACGTCAGTACAGAGAGAGAGGGAGGGAGAGAGGAGGAGAGAGAGATGACGTCAGTACAGAGAAAGAGGGAGAGAGAGAGAGGGAGAGAGGAGAGAGAGAGATGACGTCAGTACAGAGAAAGAGGGAGGAGAGGAGAGGGAGAGAGAGATGACGTCAGTACAGAGAAGAGGGAGAGAGAGAGAGAGAGAAGAGATGACGTCAGTACAGAGAAAGAGGGAGAGAGAGAGAGAGAGATGGGGGGAGAGGGAGATGGGAGGAGAGAGAGGGAGAGACAAAGCAGAGTAGATCTTGAACATGATATGTCCAAGTATAGCGTTTTGCCAATAAGTTGCGTCAATTCAGTTAAACCTTCTTGTTGTTTTTCATCTTTCTGTTTTGTTGTTGTTTTTCTTTAGCCGTCTCATCTTGTGTTGCTCCGAAAACAAATTCGATCCGGGAGGGGGCAAAGCTATTACGGATATTTGTTCAACTTTCCAGATCGCTGGGAGGCGAGTCGTCGTCGTCGTCGCTGTTGTTGTTGTTGTTGTTGTTTTTTCCCCCAAGAATAAGCTGGAACATATTCCGTGTCTCGCATTTCCTATGACAAAGAAGAAAATACTGTGCCAGTAAGAGAGCGGTGTATCCACACCGGAAGCCGACAAGTTTGTTGTGTTTAGACCAAACGAGATGGAGGAATATTTGTGCGTTAATGAAACTTTAATAATAACCTTTTGTACGGCGCCGGCCTTTGGAGCCCCCGCCCTTTAAAGCGGTTTCATGGGGCTGTAGCTAGAACTGGCTACACCAACACAGCTTATTCAAGTAAAACTCGGGGAAAGGGCAGAACCCATCGTTTCGAACTGATCGCCCTGAAATGAGAAATACCTGTTGGTGTTTCACTGCGAGGTGCTGTGGTGGCCAGTTGGGTCGGACTTGAAGGGAGTAGGTGCGTTGCAGCAGTGATCAGGCTGTTACCAACCACTGGCCGTTGGCGGAGCCACCTTCTTCGAGTGGAGGAACACGACACTCTACCGAGTGAACCCTGTCCAAGTTACTGGATGGTAACGGAATTTGTTTTCGATCTTTTGCGGGTGTTGTGGATGGTAATACCGAAGTACAACGCCGCGCTGACTGTACAGTTTGAAATATGACCCGATAGGCCCCACGTGTTGCCGTGTACTGTAATTATCAAATTAAAATCTTGCAGTAATCGAAATTCTGTTGTTGAAAAAAAACAAAAGGGGTCTTAAATGACTGACCAGGGCCCCGCCCCGCCAACTTTAAGGCCGACCCCGCTTTTGCAGCAAGCTAAGGCACGAGTCGTCGCCATTCTGCGACTCTCTGTGCAGTAGAATGAATTTCCCATTTAATATAAAATCAGTTGAACACGAATGAAGTAAACTTTTGACCTTTTTCGCCTTCTAATGTTACATTTATATTCAGGGATTCTGCTATACGGAAAGGTTTATTTTTAAAGAGGTATAGTGTAAAATGCACTTATCTGCTCGTTCTTTAACCATTTTTGACATCACTGCTCGTTTCTTGCGCAGCACGCGCCCTATTAATTTTTTTACGAATAACCTGGACCCCGTCTTGGGACGCGTTTCAGACTCCGAACCCAGTCGGGCACGAGACGAGTAGTGCTCGGATTTAGCTTAAAGCCCAACTGCAAACCTAGCACTCGGGTTGCCAGGTATGAGTCCGGGTAGTCAGGTACTGGTCAGAGCCGAAGAAAGATCCTGTTTTACGTTTGGTACTTCGTCTTCTGTTGAGTTTTCAACATTAATTTTTTTAAAAAAGGGAGTCAGAATCATGAATGCAACTGATTGACAGCTAATGGGAAACTAACGACTCTAATGAGAATCTCACATCGGGTTACAATTAGGAGATGCCGGAGCAAGTTGTTGCAGTACCTGTAATTCCTAATTGAACTGTAATCGGCGTCATATGCTTTGTAGACTCATTAATAAGTTATAAGGGTAAAGATAGCAGACTTTCGTAGCTTTTACTAGCAGCGGCAAGGTGGTATCCCAGCTCCTTTTCTACTAAAAATACTAAGAATAAACTAAATCATAGGCTGACAACTAAATTCCGCTGTTATGTATACAAAGAATAATGACATTTTTGTAGACTTTATGTCAGCTGTCACGATTTACAAACGTCGCGTATTTTTTTAAAAAAAGATGGAAGAAGCACCAGGTGTGAGATACTGAACTGGATCAGTCAGATCTCTTGCTCTTGATCGATCGAATCAGTTCGGTAACTCAGACTATTGCTTGCTTTCTGGATAGTTTTTTTTTTTTGGATGACTAAAACAAGACAGACCTTGGCCATTGTCAGATTTTAAATTTATATTCTCGTCTGGAACCTTCAAAATTATAATGTGTGTGTGTGTGTGTTTCGTAATTTTGGTAATTTTACTCTAAGTTTTAAAGAAAAAAATTGCGATGCTCTGTGCTCTTTCCATTTGCTTCACTGTTTATTTTAGAGTTCTTGAAACTTGGCTATTACCTCCAAATACATTAACATTACAAAATGTCCGCTGACATTAAACGCACTGGCATGGAACTGTTCATACAACTCTAATTTAACCACAATCGAGCCCTTACACGTTTGCCATCTGACACCATTAAATGTCAGTTAGTTTGGTAGTAGTCTCGATCATATCTTCCTCATCTGTTAACATCTGTAAAACAAGCGTTAGTACAGGATGGATTTATTGCTTTAAAGAAAGCTGAAAAGTTAATTTACGAAATACGATGCGGACCATCTAAATATTCATATTTAACAGTTCACCGACTTGAAATCCAAATCAGAAAACTAATTATAAGAGGGAAGTGATCTTGTATGTTTTCATTCTGATTTGCTTTTTCCCCCCGTTTGTGTTAAAGAGAGAATTTGTTTCCTGTTAAATGAACCTCGTGATTTGCAAAACAAAAGTTACCGAATAATTAAGGCAATAAAGGCTAATTAATATTTAGAAAGTGTCTGGATTCTGAATTTGTTTGAATGCGTGTGACAACTTTGGGACGTAAATCAAGTCAATCTTAAACAGTGGACGAAATCGAAACGGATGTTGTCACGCTTTTTGGATTTAAACTATTCATTTAAAGAACATCTTGCTCAATTATAGTGGGAAAATGCACGATAACACGAAATTTAATAACTCCAACTAGCATGGCAGAAGCAAATGTTTCCCATTATGTAGCTGTATTCGGTGTACAATAGTCTCTTAATGTGTGACGTCTATCGTTTTGTTTTGGTTTTCAGAAAACCATGGATAAGCAGTAGAGTGACGTGTGCTTTGGTAGTTAACAAAAAACATTAAAGTGGGATATATAAAGCTAATAATGACAAATAAATGTTACTAAGCCATATAGTCGCTTAAGGGCCGGATAAAACCAATATGGTCGGAAAAAAATTATGATTATACGAAGTTTCGTAGAAACATATCTAGCAACACCTAGGTAACACATATACGTTATTTTACAATCTGATCAGAGAAGGACCATCTTTACTCGGAATTTACTTGGCATTTACTCTACTTCATATGTCATATCATGTAAGTACCGCGTAAAGATGAAGTAAAAGCGCAGCTCCCTTCTAGTCAGTGGTGTTCCCTTGTGACGTGTCTACCAGTGACCATCACGTGACTTGTGATGGTCATGTAGAGGCTTAGGTACAAAGCATACATACTCACCTTTATGTCGCAGATCTTAAAATGCTTGTATAAACCGACGCAACCGTGTCTGCCAGTTTGTCGATGAGCAGATGCGATGAAACTGTAAATATAGATAAACTTCTGACTTCCTGATATCAGGGAAAGAAAAAAAAACGTTTCAAATGCATACCTGGAGATTTCTCTCATCGAATCAAGTACGCAGCGTTTGAATTGGAAATTATCGTCTCTCTTACAGTTTTTAAAATCGCTGTTGCAGTTTTTAAAAAAAAAAAAAAAATACTGCAAGGATTACTTCGGATATTTTGGCGGAGGATTTCTTTCTCCGAACTCTGAGTTTTACTTTCTAGATTAAATTTCAAAATTAAATCAAACTAAATCCAAAGGAAAATTTAACATAGCACTTTAATTATATTAAGATTCGTTTGGAAACGACAGAAGCTGAAACTTAGTTTGTTCACTTTTTTTTTGAAAAATTAAGGTAAATTTAGATATTTAAATAAGAATACGTCAGGGTTACTATGAATAATTTTCATGCTGCATACCCTGAAAATTTTATTGTTTCACTTTTATCTATTAGATTCAAAATAAAAATTACTAAAACTTTCTCAGATTTTATGGAGTAAATGAATTTCATTGTATAGTAGTTAGTAAAAAAAATATCTGTTTATTTATTAATGTGTTCATTAAAGTTCATGATATATGTATGGATTTTTTTGTTTTGCGTAAGCTGTCAATCAATAAAAAGTCGCCAGTGTATGAACAGAGAGTCTGAAGCGACGGAAAGGGTGAAAAAGAGAGAGAGAGAGAGAACATAGAACATGTTAAGGGTTTTCTTCTTTCAACACCCCGCTGTCAAGTCAATTAACCTAAGACCCATTTGCCCTTCAGAGACACGAAAATCACTGGCTATATGGACGCCGTGGTTAAGGTACCAGGACCCGGTTTCGCTTCCCGTGGGATCGGCCTGATTTGGCGAACCTTCCCGGCTTGGATTTTTTTCATTTTTTCCTCTCTCGTTCTTCCTCGCCAAACGGGCCGCCTAGAGAGCTCCTGAGAGGATTTCTCTAAGCCCCACATGGCGCGGGGTTTTACAACTTTTCCTGGCGAACAACCGCTGCACCACGCTCCTTTAGCAGGCTCGTCCATCTCGTAGACGTCGGTGTACACCAACAACAGTAACATACTATATGACCGCATTGCACGGCGCGTGGAGTGGGCGCGATCACGAGTGCAAAGATGCATACTTTCAGTTTAACTAACTGCAAAACGCCAGCAAGACGCATTTCTTCCATCATTAATATACAGACATACATACTGGTGCTCCAAAGTACGAGCTCACCACACGAGAAGATTCTTATCTGTTTTTTTCAAAATTTATTGCTAATAAAAATTCATTATTCCAGCAAGAAAAAAATTAAAATTGAAAACTTTAAGAGCTATGAAAAAAAACATAAATCGTGAATTGTGACATTTACAGAAAGTTACCCCCCCCTTTCTTTCTCCTAATAATGTTACATTTAGTTCATACGAAAGCATGATTTTATCGTGTTCGGCCACTGTCGTTTTTTACTGCTAATCTGAATAATTGTTAATTCATACTACGATTTTGTGTAAATGTTAAAGAGCATTATTATTGACGACTGTTGTTGATCCACATGAACCGAGGCTGACATCCGCCACGTCCCTCGATGTAACTGTTTACAGCCATCGGAAAATTGTGGAGGTGCGTGGACGACCATTCCCAGAATCAAGTTAACTGGCCCCAGCTACGAAATAAAAGGGTCCGAGGGAGAAGGGGGTAAAAAATCGCGGAATGGAAGTGGGTTACACGTTTGAAAATCTAAAGCAAATCCATTTTTTGGTAGATAGCGAATTAAGAGCTGGCCGCAGTTTTTTTCTGCAACAGTCAGCATCTCAACATCCACCTCCAAAGTACACAACTAAAAGAGGTTCGATTGATCGCTGCTAGAAAGTGTTTTCTTCGACGTGGTAACAAGAAAAGCAGCGTAGCCAGGTTAAACCGCACCACTTCCCAAAGGAGCGGTGCCTGGGGATGAGAGCAAGGGGTCAAAATATCTGGTTCTGTGTTAGAAGAACGGTTGGATAAAAGTATGAGAGCTGCGTTTGATCTACACTTAAGCTTTTTTTCTTTCTTTTTTTTGAGTAAAATGTGAAAGTGTTAGGTTATTTTGCTGGTGAGTTGACAGAAACTATTGGAGGGTTCCTGGAAAAGAAAAATATCAAAATGTTTTGCAACACCGTGTAATTCCATCTGCAACAAGACAATGACCTGAAGAAGACTCGCAGAGCTCGGTACATGATATGCGTGGCCGGAAAAGAATTCGAAGTATTCCATAAAACCATGGTTTGGTTCTCTTAATCCCCAGATTTTAACCTTTTTGAAGTGGGATGAACAAGACTGGAGAGTCATAGGAAAAGGTCCGGCCAACGTCAATCATCTATAGAACTGCAAGTAAGAGCGACGGGAGAAACTTACAAGTCAATATCTTAGAAAGTTTCTGCACAGGGTGATCGAAATAAGTGCAGCGGGGGGGTTGATGGAGAAGAAGCCTGAAGAGCGTTAACGACTTGACGACGATTAATGGTTTTTTTTTACGTTTTGAAACATGGTTCGTCGGGGGGGGGGTTGTTGTTGTTGTTTTTTTTTTGTTACTGTCTCGCGTGCACATCGAAACGTCACTACCTCAAACCATATGGCACCAATTACAGAGAAAGGTTCCTTGACAAGGAAAAATACCGAGCTGAGCATAACGTTCTTTTGTTCTACAACGCATTGCGTCGATCGATGTCCATCAGCGTGGAAAAATCCAAAGGGGAATTCGTCGGTAAACGGAGTATTTACAGTCTCAGACATCCTCGTCTTTATCTTCGAGTTTTTAATAGCTCACGTGAGATCGTGCACAACACGCATGAAATCCGAATGCTGCGATATTAACAACTTGAGAAAAATCCTTATTGTTTAGTAGATAGAAGATGTAGCTGACACGCTCAGTTATTTTCCTTTCGACTATACCAGATGTGCATTTGGTATGACAAACTATGCCAGGCCGGGTTAAGAACTGATCTACTCCGCAAACACTTGATGAAAACTTAATTTTTTTTTTTTTTTTAATTTCTAGATTTTTTTTTTTTTTTTAGAATCGTCTTTGATGGCGGCCCCTTGGTTCTTTTAGAGCAACGGACCGGCAGAGACGTTTCAGAACGACTTCTCTTAAAAACGAGTTTACCTACCTATCCACCAACTTCTGCAACCCAGAACAACCCGAATGCTACACCGATATCTGGTCAAAAGGAAACGACTCGACAGTTTAGAATTAATTACCTTTTAGGCGAAAAAGGAAAGGAAATAATCTACGTGTCGAGCACTGTAGAATCAGCTTACTTTGACATCTTTGTGCAGTTTCTATTTCTAACAGAAACTCCTCGTCCACACGTTACTGAACATTCCGACCATTCCGACCACTGGCTCCACTGCGTTTGATGGTATGTACAACGTACCTGTCCAAAAAAAGGAAAATTATATTAACAGAATAAATTTAGGTTATTATTATTATTATTATTAAAACTGACTGTTTTCATGTAAACAGTTTGAAACAACTCAAATAGACAAATAGTGTAATAGTGTAGCTGTTGATACATGCAGAAAGCACATATGCAAAGTAAACACGTGCGTGTGTACACACTGTATGTCATTATATCTTTAGCTGTAAACGAAATCATATTGGAGTAAGTCATACAAGCAGGTATAGTTTGAAGGAGATGACAGGAGATACGACTGCTACAGCAAGATCTCTAGCAGTTTACCCAGAATAGTATGAAAAGTCTTTAAGAGCCCTTTACAGCGGGAGGGATGAACCATTTTAGAACTATAACGTTTTGTCGAGTGCTGGTTATTAAGGGTTCGGTTCTGAGCCCAGTCTTTTTTCTTTATCTTTCTGATTCTGATCTGGATAAGCGATATCAATGAAACCGTAGATAAAACAATTTTTTTTTTAAAGAAATTGGGATTAGACTTTCATCGAAAATAAAATAATTCAAAGATGTAATTACAAATTAGCTAAAACTATCAGGCAAGGCTTGATGCCGTAAATGTATGTAGCAAGATAACTGAGAGTGAATGGAGGCGGCTGAGGGAATCTCACACGCTCGCAAAGTCCCCCGCCCTTGCTCGGCTGGGGAAGTGATCACCCGAGACACCGTCTCGCCCGACGGGGTGTCAGGGCAGTTCGGTTTTTGTATGAAGCCTTCTCTTGCAGTCGGCTTCATAAACCAATGGTTTTTACCCGACCACCGGTGCTCGCTCCAAACGAGGCTTCGGCCTCGTTCCACTCCCTTCTCTTCGGAGATACACGCGCGCGCGGACACCCGAACTTTCCGCTGCCCCACACGCGCAAAAAAAAAAATAATAAGTACGAGTTTTAAAACTGCGTGGATCTATTTCTCTCTCCCTCTCTTTCTCCACTGCTCCCTTTTGTATAAAGCGAACATCACTCTTTTTTAATAGACAAGTTTGCGAAGAGATCGCGAGAAAAGTCAAAGATTGTATTTATGGCGGTTCGAATAGATGTACATCTTATCTAATCAGATGAACGATTTATCTTTAGCTTTTAACCGATTTTACTTCTGCCCTTTTGATAAAAAAATTTCTTAATTATTAAGAATAGTTCAAAAATAGTTCGTTTAAATACTTAGAGTATATAAAGTGTAATAATGCAATAAATAACATCTTGTCAATAGTAGACATTGTTCATATCTTTTAAAAAAAATCATTGAGTACGCACTGCCTTGGTTCATCTGATAATATGGCGTGTTTTCTTTAAATTGTGGCAAAACAATATCTGACGGTTACCCAGGCAGCATCCATTCATTATTTTTAAAACGTAACAATGCAGACTTTGGACGGTTCGGCAACAAGTTTTCTCGAACTGCCGCAAGAAAGCGAACGAACACGTGACCGCGCAGCTTTAAGAGGTGAGTCGCGGTCGTCCAGGTTGGCATTCGGTGTTCTGGGTAACACGTTCCGGGTTGAACTCGCCGAAGACAATACTACCCCCCCTCTCTCTCTCTCTCTCCAACGAGATTGCGCATTTACTAAAACGACAGTTTCCATCAGTGTCAGCTCGATTTCACCGGACCGATAACATCTACATAGCACCGACAGAGACATAAGGGGAGGGGGAAGGGAGGGAGTGGGGGGGGGGTTACGAAAAAAAAAATAATAAAGACTTTGCTTCGGACGACTGATGGATAATGTCTCTTGTCACATGTCGAATGGACTCGAGGCCAAACCAGGCAGCGTTCATTCTGCAAATGTCAGAATGCGTTTGTTTGATTTGCGTCTAAAAGTACTTTTGTAACCGAGCACCTTATGAAACCGAGCTTGCTTGTCTGTAATTTACAGAGCTTTGTTGGAAAAAAAAAATGGGGGGGGTTAGGGGGTTAGGGGGTGGATTTGTTTCTCTTGCAGTCACGCGTATTTGTCAACAGCCGAGCTCGGAGAATTCCAATAACTTGACGTGTCCCCTAAGAGACAGACGTTGTTCAGCTCTCCGAGCCACCGAACTACGGGGCCGCCGTAATGCATAACCATTAACGAAAGAAAGGGGGGGAGAGAGAGAGGGAGAGAGTTAATCTGTTAAACTGTAGCCATCGGAGAACGCGTCACTAGATCTACGGAAGCTTGTAACTGCTGTAAGATCGAAGGGAAAATACCAGACTTCTCGCCCGTAATTAAAGACACACCCCCCCTTCACAAGGATTACTCCCCACCCGAACTAACGACACTCACGGATTTACCTTCTCCTGCTGTTTTTTTTTTTTTTTTCCAACGATAAACTAAGCCAAGTTATCGTAACGCCGAGTGGCTTCTGCGGTGTTGCATTGTGGGAGGGAAATCATCGGCCATTAGAAACTTCCTTTTCCAGATGCCACGTATACTTTAATTTATGCCTTACGCGGAGGGAGCAGGCATCGGTCGACTGAACGCGAGATATTGTGAAGGCTTTAAGATTTCGCGTTGTCGTATCCCGCCGCGCGTGTCGCTAACAAGTCCATACATTTTTCCGTCAGCTATTTCTCAAGCATTCTTGGTGACAAATCCCCCCGTTCGAGTCTCACAGCCGGGGCCGCCAGGGTGCGCCACTCCCCCGCGTTAACTGCGCCTTGTAGGGATACTTTCTTTCGTTACAAGCGGAGGTCGTGAAAAGGCTCGTATCTCAGCACGCCACTCCAACATGCTCATATAGTGTTTCTTCTTGGAAATAAATAAACAAAGTGTTCTTTGTCTAATGACTGCTGATAAAGCGGCGAAAAAATGGTATCAGCAGGCGTTTTCTCCAAAACCACCCACGGGACCCGATCCCACCCCCCTCATAGTCCTGGCCCCAAACGTCTGCATGTGGATGCAGGAATTTAAAACGTTTGGTTTGCGAAACAGTATCAAATGACAGAATGATGCGTTAAAGAAATAAACAGTTAAAGCCATAGAAAAGTACTTAATCAGAACATTCTAATTTTACAAAAATTAATTTAATAATAGTTATTATTATTATTATTATTTCTGTTAATTTTAATCCATTTCTTCAGCTGGAAAATGTATACCTGACCATTATCAAAGAACCTGGCTCTATCGCGGCACTCAGATGGTACTATACACGCGCAGTTCACCAGAATAAGCCCAGCGTAAGCCCTCCCTGGCTCTAAAGTCAATGTAGCAAGCACATTGTTGGCTTATTTATTTGGGTTTACATTTCCCTCGTTTGTTAGAAAGCCAAATGTGAAAAAGACACAACAAGGAACACCGCCGGCGAACAAGAGTAACCTGTCCACACACACATATATACACGTTCTCTTGAGATCGCGTCGGGAACTGACTGAGGAGGTGAAGGATGCTCTAGGTGTTGTAGGTTTCCAGACCGGACTCGTCCCACCAATTAATCGGTTCACACAGACAGCTGTTCGTCTGATGACGATGATGCTGATGATGCTGATCTTTTTGTCTTTTTTTTCTTCTTTTTAAAATTCTTATTAAACACTTTTTAAGGTCTCGTTTTCTAATTAGACGAACCCCGTTCGTTGTCTCCTTTCCGAAGCCGCTTGTCCCACGGCGATGACGTCATCATCAGATGGAACGGTCGTGCGAGGCGGATAAGTCGCGGGCTGAGTCGCGAAAGACCTCTTACGTCGTCTTCGCCGCCGCCGTCAGCAGATTCCGCTATAACGGTCCCGCTCGAAGTCTTCGCAAGCGCCTGGGACCTTTAAACCACGAAGTGCAAAAAAAAAACCGTTAAAACAGTGAAGCAATAAGAGGTGGCGAGCGGAACAATGAAATTTAGGCACACAATGGTCGGGGTGAAAGGCGGTGGCTTGCTTGGTAGAAGTCATTCGCTCTCCGGGGGGGGGTGAGCAAGTTCCTTTGTATTTTGGGGAAAGCGTACCGAGGGGAACTGTGCCGCTGGGTTAGTTCGCGGACGAATCGGTCGTTCTCCCCCCACCCCCAACCTCGCGAAACAGGCCGCAGATGACCAATTACTCAGAACTAATAGTGTCGGCGTAATATACAGAATCGGGAACTGGATTGAAAAATGGACTCTATTCGAAGAGCTCTGCCAGCTAGAGCCTTGTTTACTCCCCGGAAGTCGTGCACAGGTATTCTTAATGGCTGGGGAGCTGGTCGCAGCCGTGGGTAGTTTGGTGGGTTTAACAGACTCAGCGATTGTAGTTCCCCACAAAGATACTCTCCAGGTGGCAGACTGTTTGTAAGCCGGTGGACGCTGATTCGCACTGCTTTAACTGGAGCCATGTGCTTCGGTAGGGTTTGGAGCTGTTTACATTCGGTATAAATTTGTCTGCACGGTAATGAACGACCAGAACTTCCAACAGTGTTGCCTCGAGGAGGATCGGATGGTCAACTGCAACTGAACCCTACCAGAAACATTTTTTTTTTGTTGTTTTTGTTTTTGTATCTCCCTCCCTTTAAAAAAAAAATGACAACGTTCTAGCCACGTGTTTCTACACATGTGTTGGCGAGTATTAAAAAAAAATACAGCAAAACTATTATCCAGACATGCCAACTTTCCCGAGCTTTATTTTCGTTTCTCTCTTCTTTTTTTTAAAATATATATATCTGTCTCTGCTGGGGTCTAATCTATCCGTCTATATTGTTGCTGTTTCTTCACCAGGCGGTATCTTGATGATAGTTTTGACGGGTCTTTAAAACAAGAGCTCCTACAAAGGTTACTGTCTCGCTGCATCTATGGATAGAGCGCCCAGCGTTATTTAACGATGTTACGCGCTGTCTCATTTTAAATATTATAATATTTTAGGTTTTTATTTTTATTTTGTCTATATGCCTATATATATATAATGAAGCTTTGTATCTTTGAGGTTCCGATTTTTCCACATCATAACTTCGCTGTTACTGGTGTCTGTATAAAATGGAAGGTGTTGATGATCGCCAGCTGTCTCTAGAATGGATGTTGAGCTTCATTTTGGGTCTAAAATATATATATCCCTTTGTAGAATCTCTCACTCTGGTTATGTAACCTACGTCCACCCGTGGAATCACTGACGTGATGGAGTCTTCGGAAAATATGTCAACGGCAATGTACAGTCAAAACGAAGCCATGATTTCAACACAAAGCGTTAATTGGGAATTTGAAAATTGTTAGAATAAAAACGTATTTCATTTCAATTCTAAGTTGTTGTTTTTTTTTTAAATCGACTTTTAACGATATTTTTATTTGCGACATTTGTAGTGGCACTAAACTCCACTGTCCCAAAGAAGAGAAAAGCCATAAAAGTATAATAAATACACTGAAGGCCAGAGGTGCGAGGATCCAACAAAATATCCTATAGCCTCGCGAAGTCAATTTATCAATGCATATGTTTAAGTTTATTCGAAATCTAGAAAATCCATAGATTTAAAAAATAAAAAGTTTATTGTCAGACGAAGTCATTAAAATATCTTTCATAGATGGAATATTTAATTGTTTTTTTCACAAATATGGCCGCCAGAATGTATTACCAAATTATTTATTAAAATCTTAACAATTTTTTGATAAAAACTACGTTTAAAAATGTAAATATATATTGAAGAAAATATATTAAGTAGATAAAATACTTTTGTTGACATGTCGGTGATCTATCCTTTCCCGGCTTTCACTTATATCTTGAAGCTTTATATAAACCGTCATGGCTTCCCAAATCACCTCCCAAAGTAATTGAAGTAAACATTATTTGTGAAGTATATTGGCTGCCTTTTGGATTTAATGAGCACCTAAACGAGTGGTTTAGCTTTAATTTTTATGCTTAACAAATTGTTATTTAAAGAACTTCTGCTGGTGAATCCAACTTAACGTTGTACAAATAGTTGAGCATCGCCATCAGCATTCAACCTCTACGACGCACTGTAATTTTACAGACATCTTCCACCTTACAACGACTATATTGCACACCTCTCGGGTTCTGGCTGATCAGGAGACCAAGAGCCGAAATTACCATATTAGAGACAATGACAACAGTTTCTGGGAAATAAAAATGTTGGGATGGGTAGAAGAATTTACTGTTTTTCAATATTCTGTTACAAGAAGTGACACAATTCAAAGCCAAAAAAAAAAGAAAATTATTGTAATGTTAGCCGTATTTCTTGCTGGCCGATTAAAAACGAGATGCAAACAACATCCTCTATTAAAAAGAAATATCCAATACTCTACATGATAACACATAAAAGACAAGAAGTAGGAGCCATTTAACAGAATAAACATATAATTTAAAAAATGCAAGTATCTCGAAGATCACTTTAAAAAGTTTTTAAACGTTCTCTCTTTATTAAAACCAGAGAGCTCCCATAAAGTATCTGGCTTAGATGCTCTTCAAAACCGATAGAAATATTCAGGAGACGCCCAGAGAAATTAAATTTTAATTTTACTGTTTTTTACGCTGCAGTTTTCTTTGATCATTGCTGCATCTTCAGATTTCTGTTCATGGAATTTTTTTGTTTCCACCTCCAAATACTGAGTCAGAATTCCCTTTTTGTATGTGTTTCATTCATCCAGGTATATAATTTTATTCGACCTCGATGTCTTCTACAAAGAAACGCCATAACAACGTGAGCAATAAATCAAGTGTGTGATGACTATTGGACAATTGTCATAGGGGTACCTCGGCCATTATTTTACTAGAAATTACGCACAAACAATCACCTACATATTAGAATTAATTAATTCATCTCATCAGTATTTAGAAGACTACCATCTTGTGATTTGGAGCTCTTTAGAAAAGAGAGAGAATAAGAGAAAAATAGAAAAGTGCAAGTGATGTCAAAACATATACAAGCGCTGTACCATTTTGCACAACTATGACGCATGACTAATCATCACAATGCAATATGCATCATTATAATGCACTCGCACTTGCTTGTGTTTTACTGAAAGGAAAAATTAACAAGTTCGTAAAGTATGAATTTTAGAAACTTTCTTGATTGTTAATGCTATATGATAAAAAATATTTCAGTTGTGAATTAAATTGAATCAATTTATTATTTAAAAAAATTTAAGTAATCTTTATGTTTAAAAGGAAAACAAAAAAGATGGTTAACTTTTTACGTCAAAATGCAGATTTTTTGTGAGAATAAAATACCCACAGTCCACCCTGGTAAAGAAGCATCGCGGTACATCGACTTCCGTCGTTAGATAGCCGTTCATAGATTTCCTTTATAGTTAAGCTTCTTCGGTTCTTTGTCGTTGGCTGCGACCTTAAAGCCAGAGCCGCGATGACATTTTTCAATCTTCTTGGACGCGAACTGACGGTTACAAAACAAACAAGTACGAATGGTGTTAAAACACGGAGGAATTAGGTTATTACTTTATCATTTCGCAAAAGATTGCTACGGAAGGCCTTTTCTTTTCATCTTTTTTTCTTGTAAGATTACAGGACTTTTTACTTTTCTTTTCTTTTCCACAGTGCAGGAGAATTAGAACCCTTCGACATAAGAAGGGCCCATCTTCCTTTTAGTTTCTGCTGCTCCAGCTGCCAGCACGAAGACAATTAACAGCATCGCTAGCTTGTCTGTAAATATTTGGAAACATCATATATTACCTTTCTTCTTAAGAAACAATGTCAACTCTCTCTCTCTCTCTCTCTCTCTCTCTCTCTCTCTCTCTCTCTCTCTCTCTCTCTCTCTCTCTCTCTCTCTTCTCTCTCTCTCTCTCTCTCTCTCTCTCTCCTCTCTCTCTCTCTCTCTCTCTCTCTCTCTCGTACCTGAGGTCATTCAATTAACGACAAACTAGTGGGAGGGAAATAATCAAATTCACGTTTTATGTTTTAATTTAAATGAAAACAAAAAAGCAACGAGTGAGATAATTTCCATCTGTTTGATTTAGCGTGGATTTGTTCCTAGGCATTTTGTTTGAAACATTCACGTGAAACGACCTTAAATTAGACGTCGAAAGCCAACATCACAGCAGATAAAATTTGGAATTTACTTTAACGTACAGCAGACTTGATTCCAGTGAGAACTTTGAATTTAAGTCGCCTTTTCTTATGTTAAACATGAAATTCATTCCCAAGTTTTATGCACTGCTACTGTTTCACAAGAAACTTTTACTAAAATATTAAATGACAATTATTTCTATTCATTTTCTGAAAAATTATGTATTTTGAAAAATGCTAAACGAAAATGGAACTTTTTGTAACTATAATATTTTTAAAAGTCGGCTATTACTGTACCATCAGGAAGATATCAAGCACAGGCGTTAACCCTAACCCTGCCTCATAACATTTTTTGGTTAACCGATTTTACAAAATATTAAGTATAGTTTCTTTTTTGTTCTTTATTGAATGTAAAAAAAAAAAGAAATTTTAATAGAATATAACAGCATATTAAATTTGACCCTTAAATAGAAATTATAGTACATCAAAGTTGGATTTTAATAAAGTTTACAGCACATTGTATTTGAATCTGAAATCGAAATTATAGCTCGTTAAATCTAGGTTTTACTAATAGAGTTTATTGGACATTAGATTTGGATCATTAAAATAATATATAGTACAGCAAATTTAGATTTGTCATAGAATTATTTAGAGATGTGTAACTTTCCTGATCTTTAGACACGAAGGTAGAGCTTCCCGGAGAATCTGCTGAGCCGAGTTTTCGCGCAGTGTGAAGGAGACCGAACGAGACCAGCGGCTCCCAAAAGCTCAATGGAAAGACCGAAGTCCTGATACAGTAGAGAGTTTGTTGGTTTTCGAGTTTCTTGTTTTTCTTCAGAAATGAAATTTGATATAAGGTTACAACATATTCGCACGCGAGTAATTAAGCTAATAACATCAAAGTCTTTGTGCGTCGAAACCTAACTCCCACCGCCGGGCTCCGTGTTGATCGCGTGAGCTGGGCGAACTAATCCCGCTCTCCGTCGCAGTAATTTACTTCAGCTGAGTAAAAGATAATGATGATGACGACAATAAACTGTTAGGGTTGTTTGTTCGTTTATCTATGTCTCACATTCGTGTTTTTTTCTTTTTGTTTTTAATTATATCGGCCTAATAATCGAACCTAAAATCGATACGTGATTTTAGTCTTTATTAGAAGGGCCACACACACACACACACATACACAGAGCCATACACAGAAAGAGAGAGCCATACACACACATATACACAGAGCCATACACAGAGAGAGCCACACACACACACACACACTCAGGGCCATACACAGAGAGAGAGCCATACACACACACACAGCCATACACAGAGAGAGAGAGCCATACACACACACATACACAGAGCCATACACAGAGAGCCACACACATACACACACAGAGCCATACACAGAGAGAGCCACACACACACACATACACACACTCAGAGCCATACACACAGAGCCATACACAGAGAGAGCCACACACACACACACACTCAGAGCCATACACACAGAGCCATACACAGAGAGAGCCACACACACACACATACACTATTACACAATTAACAAATAACTTGCTGTTGCACGTCTCACGAATTCGTTGCGAAGTAAAAAAAGCACCAATTCGTTAAAATGCTGGAAACTGTAACGCCTGTTCACTGTAATTTTACAATAAACATTACTTCACTTATCTTTTTTAAAACATCCGAAATAACTACGATTTGGAAATTTTTAAAACAATAACGTATCCAAGACGTCGTTCATAGTCGTTTGTATTTTTGCAGATATCTCAGCGAAGACATCGCGTGACGTCACAGTGACGGACTACACGACGACTATGGCAGACTCGTAAGTGACATACTTCTACCCTGAATGGAACTGCTTGTTTGTGTACACTTGTTTACACCAACTAACGAACGGCCGACTGGTTATTGCCAAACTTAAAGAGACTAATCAATCACCAATAAGTTTAACTTTGACAGTCGCTTCAGGCGTAAAACATTACAAATCCAAACGAATCACGGCTCAGCCTTCGGAATATTTATTATAAATCCTTTTATCGCTTAAGAAACAGTTACCTCAAACTTCCAAAAAACGGCAAATGTACACTAATCTTTAACCCATCTCTCCACTGAGGCAGACACACTCTCGGTGTTGGCGTCGTGCACCAGTCTCTACGTTGGAGAAGGCTCTGATAGTAGTGTCGCTAGACAGCGTCGTCTCTCCAGGGCCACGGGGTAGGTTGGGGCCGTACTTCCGTATTCTGCCCGTAAAACTCCACTGAATCATTCTACTTTGTAGATGGGAGAAGAAACCAAAGTTCCCGGTTAGCGAAGAAGAAGAAACCGTGCCAAGGAGGTGGGCCACCAAGCAGAGCCGACTACGACTGGGATTCGAACCGGGGAAGCCCCTTAGCAGTCCTGCGGCCTAAGCACTGGGCCACCCGCCACCTTATACTTTCGAGCTACTTTTCTTTTCTGTTGTTTTGTTGGAATTTCTCAGCCGTTATGATATAATAACACCTGGTATAAATATTCTAATGGTTCATAACAATACAATAACGATGATTATATTATAGAGTGAATCTGTCCGCACCGAAGTGCATCACGAAATAAAATAGTTTTACTTCCGGTGAAACAAGACAATTAAAATGCATCCTGCGACCAAACGAACCGTTTCTGCTACTCCACCTTATCTACCTGGCAAAGTGTCAGTCCAAGGTCCTTGCTAATGTGCTAGATTTTTGTTTTCCGAATATTTAAATTAAAATTTTATTCCTTACAAAAATTGTCATCATCACCTTCTGAAGCAGTGATTGCACGCATACATATATATGACTTCTTTCAGCTCGTAATCCTACAAGAAGATCCTTCCTCGAAGAAACCGACAGCGGGGCCTGGGGCAGATGAACCATTATTCTAAAAAAGACGCGACACGTACAGGAGGTGGTGGGTAATCCGTCACAGTCACATGAGAGAAACACTACCTGACCTAACACTTGCGCCAAATTTGTAAAACATGACATCTTACTACTTTTTTTTTTTTCCCGTTAATCATTCTGTATCTTCTGTTCCCTCTCCTCCCCCCACCCCTTTTGGTGACATATTTTGTTATCTCATCTCGGCTCGCAGCCCGGAGTTCAGACCGATGATTGAGAGACACCGGTCGCGTCTCCGTCCGACGTCTTATCTCTGGCGTTTTTAAATTAATGCTTATTCTCTCTCGCTACACTGAGAACGATATGTGAAAGACATTCCAGGATAAACTACACCGCTGCTCTCTCTCTCTGATTCCTATCTAAACCTGGCGTAGAATTTATCTTTTCGCTTTTATTGCTTAATTAAATCCGTAATGTTTAAGCATAAGGCGCATACCCAGAGCTGAGCCTCTCGGTGCCGTTGCTCGATTTCTGTCGGTACTGTAATACACTTTTTTCGTGTTTAATTATCCTCATTCTCTAAAGTTCCGACACCACAGTTAAAAGTAGAAGGGCCACAGTCTGCCTTAGAATCCTCTATCTCTCTTTTTTTATAAATATGGATGAACTTAAATAGTCTAGAGGTAAAAAAACCAAAAATCACTGGCGTTTTAGAACTTATTCTGACTTTTATATACAGTTCTGAGGCTCTGCTTTAAAGCTGAAATCGTGTGCGTAAAGAACCGCTAAGCGTTTGAGAAAAGGGATCCCATTTCATTCCTCTTGCCAGAATCTAAAAGCTCCCTGCCCTTTGTCTTGTTTGTTTTTAAACATTCTACAGAGACTTGCCTAGAACCAACAATAGCTTCTAGGTTTGAAACATCGTGAATCTGTGACGAAAACGAAATCAATGAGTTTTTTTTTTTTTTTTTCATTGTCCAGGCGGCCCGTTGTGGCGATGTTATTAGCGGGGCTACCATCTTGCTGCGTCGTTGACTCCTTTTTCAGGAATACGATTAAACAACTAGACGTTAGCTGGTGAATCTCTCTCTCTCTCTCTCTCCTCTCTCTCTCTCTCTCTCTCTCAGTACTGACGTCATCTCTCTCTGTAATGACGTCATCTCTCTCTTTCTGTCAGTACTGACGTCATCTCTCTCTGTAATGACGTCATATCTCTCTGTCAGTGCATTTCTCCCTCTCCCTCTCCCTCTCTCTCTCTGTCAGTACCGACGTCATCTCTCTGTAATGACGTCATATCCGTCATATCTCTCTGTCAGTGCATCTCTCTCTCCCTCTCTCTCTCTGTCAGTACTGACGTCATATCTCTGTAATGACGTCATATCTCTGTCAGTGCATCTCTCTGTGTCAGTACTGACGTCATCTCTCTCTGTAATGACGTCATCGCTCTCTCTCTCTCTCTCTCTCTCTCTCTCTCTCTGTACTGAGGTCATTTATGTCTTTCTCTCTCTCTGCCGCCCCCAACACACAAACAAGTCTAACACGCAGCATACACCGTGTTCTTTGACCTCCAGGCCCCGATGTTGGCTGTAGCGATAATAGCTGTATGTTACGATTGATGCCACAGCGGACCGCCTAGAAGTCATCGATCAAGCTAAACATGGAGAAGTGTTTCAGCACGATGTAGATTGGTAGACTGAGGCTTTGTGTCCATAAAAGAGACGTTCCCTGAGCTGAGATCATTTTTCGTTCATATCCCCACCTAAGAGACCACACCTTAAGCAAAGCGGCATTCATTATCACTTATGTTACCTGACTCGGACATTGTATGGGGAAATCCGTGGGCGAACTAATGAGGGGGAGGCGCTGTCGCTCCTCCAGAGCCTCGTGTTGTTTGATATGAGGCAGCAGGAAACGTTCTTGCTAGTTGACGTTGTCCTTCTCTGTATTGGAGGACTGTAGACACTCATGTGCTACCTTACTATATTTTAAATACGTCGTCATCGTTGACACACGGCATTATGCCGAAACTAGTCGCTAAGCTACATTAAAAAACGCTGAGAATCTTCTCATGGTTAAGTGGGATTTCCTCTCTGTCAGCCAGCTGAGTAATCTTCGCTTCAGCTAAAAATAATTTTAAAAGGGTAAATAGAAAGCAAAAATAGTGTTATTCGCAAGTGTATTCTAGTTCGAAGCTTTATGATTTGTCACAGATCTTAGAAATATCTCTAAATTATAAACGGGTGTTTTCTCTTCTCAGTCATTTCCAAACAATCAAGCGCATTCACTTTCTTACTGCAAATTTTATCCTCCCGTGGTACGATTTATAATACAAAATTATTGTAATCCATCGAGAGGTTTTAACATGCGATTATCATTAGTAATTTCATTAAAGATATGTATTAAAATGAGATAATTTGTGAATTATCATGTTTGGTAGTTTACTTACATATACATTAGTCGTAAGTAAGTAAAGAGACGACGAAAGAATACCCTCGAGGGCCCGATACGATTAAAGGGATAATGATATTTTCAGCCGGATTTTATAAGAACGCCCCTATCATATACTGAGAAATAATAATAATAATAATAATAATAATAATATAATAATAATAATAATAATAATAATGTGCCAACGATGATAACAAAAATGGCTTTGTTTAATTTTAAGAGAGTTAAAACTTCTTCTTTAAATGCACGGTGCATTGAGTCTATTTTCTTCAGAACAATCGATCTAAAAGCATCCTGATGTCATCCTCTCTCTCTCTCTCTCTCTCTCTCTCTCTCTCCTCACGTCATCTCCGTCAGAAACCAAAAGTGCGTACTCAGTGGTGCTGAGTGATGCTCCAATGGTAATTTTGTCTACAAAGGTTGGGGGGCCGGGTTCGTCTCCTGCAAAAACGGCTCGATTTGGCAGACCTCCTTGGTACAGTTTCTTCTTGCTCTTCTTACCCATCCGGCTGATTCATAGCGAAACCAGTTCTTCGATAGAGGTAGGTAGAGTAAGCGAGTTAAACACGGCCACAGCGGTATGGGGCTTACAAATTAGGTAGCAGGGGAACCCTCTGAAACTGCCAGCTAAAAAATGGCGTCGATTGCGAGTGCAGGGATCGAAGTGTAAAGAATGATAAATTGTGCATTAAAGCAGTTTAATACAAAAAGAAAAAAAAGGGGGAAAAAAAACGCTTACAATTGAATCGTCGTAATTTTGACAGCACATCAGCGGTAACATCGTCACCTGTTCCTACTCGTAAAAGTTCGGGAAATCTCGTAATGTCTTTGCCGGTGACAGCGCGAAGAGAGGCTCTGAGCCGTTCAGCCGAAAACAACCTGGCAGTCTAGGTTCAATCTGGGCATCGTTGAACTATAAAACGACAGACTTCAAACAATAAAGCTAATAAGCGAACCTTGGAAAATAACAACCAGTTTATAAACAAGAGGAAAAACGTTTCTAGAGTTCAGCGCAGGGGTCAGTCAGTATATTGCAGTTATGAGTCGAGAAGAAACAAAAACCATATTTAAGCAACAAAAAAAAAACTGAAAAGGAAAGAACAACAGATGGATCCCAGTAAGATATTATTGAGAATAAATTAACAGCTAAACGTTATTAAAAGACATTTCCAAGCTATTATAAACCCAAGTGCAAATATAAAGTAAAAGGGAAATTTCTCTGTAAAAGAAAACACAATGAACAGAGCTGGATGCTAAACATCAATTAGCAGTTATGACAATTATATGAAATCTATTATTGTTTCAGGAAAAAATTTCTGGACTAACCTCTGATTTTCTAAGAAAGAATTTTCTTTCTTTTCTTAAGTAGTTAACAATACCAATTTCTTCTGATGCTGTTGATCGACATCTTACAGTAGGATTATTTACTATAACTTGCGTAGGAGTTATTTCCCCTCGACTACAAATAAAAAAAAAAAGAAAAGCGCTCGTTCTTTGCTAATATTAAAAACAATATAATATCTTTGGCGTTGTTACAATCACGAGGCACAATTAACAGTCGTTCATATTTACGGCGAAACAACTAAGCGGTAAGTGGGTAGAGATTTTAACCTGTGTGCAAACAACACGTCTAAACAGGTCGGCTAAAACGATCGTAGGTGAGTACGAAATGAAAATAAAAAGAAATCAGTTTTAAGCAGTTGTTTTAAAACTCTCTCTCTCTCTTCTCTGTATTGACGTCATCTCCCTCACTCTCTCTCCCTCCCTCTCTCTCTCTATCTCTCTGTACTGACGTCATCTCTCTCTCTCTGTACCGACGTCATCTCTCCCTCTCTCTCTCTCTGTACTGACGTCATATCTCTCTCTCTCCTCTATTGACGTCATCTCTCCCTCTCTGTACTGACATCATCTCTCTCTCTCTCCCTCCCTCTCTTCTCTATCTCTCTGTACTGACGTCATCTCTCTCTCTCCCCTCTCTCTCTGTACCGACGTCATCTCTCCCCCTCTCTTTCTATCTCTCTGTATTGACGTCATCTCTCCCTCTCTGTACTGACGTCATCTCTCTCCCTCTCCCTTCCTCTCTCTCTCTGTACTGACGTCATCTCTCTCTTTGTGTACCGACGTCATATCTCTCTCCCCCTCTCTCCTCTGTACCGACGTCATCTCTCTCTCTCTCTCTCTCTCTCTCTCTCTCTTCTCTGTACTGACGTCATCTCTCTCTTACTGTGTACCGACGTCATATCTCTCTCTCCCCCTCTCTCTCTCTCTACCGACGTCATCTCTCTCTCTCTCTCTCTGTACTGACGTCATCTCTCTCTCTCTCTGTACTGACGTCGTCTCTCTCTTTCTCTCTCCTCGTTATTTCCACGACCGGTAAACACTAATGTTGTCTTCTGTCACACCAGGTTTCGTTACCTGGCGCAATACAATTTGTAGACGTTGGTGCGCAACGATTGATAGTAGCAAGATCTTGCTTTACGAAGATATACTATGAAATTAAAAAAAAAACAAACAATAAACGATAACAGTTATTGACCAGCAATCAATAACCATAAGATGGCATATAATTAGGTGTCATTTTAAAGAAAGAAACAAACAAAATATCGAAGATATCCTTTTTCCCTCCTTCCAATTAATGCATTAGTCTGTATTCTCTCGATGTATTATTAAAGCTCTTAACGATTACAGCTTTTCACGAATATTTTAAGGTTTTCTTACACTTAGCTGTGCCAAACAACAGCGGACTTTTACAACTTTTATTGTTTCCTTATATTCTTCATGCCCCTTAGATTATGATGTTCTTATCCTTTAATAACCAAATAACTACTTTTAATTTTCTTTAAATATGTTCAGATGGAACGCACGAAAAAATATGGGCCTACCCCAGCTTAAAGGAGAGAAATGGACGTCAGGCCTGGACAAGCTCAGATAAATCAAGCCACGAGATACAGGTGGCGCGCCAGACAGCGCTCATCGTGGTCTGGTTAGAGAAGCTGATTTGACTCTTGAGGGTGAACCAATCAGTGTCCAGCGGTATCTACCTGTACACATTAGCAGACTGCCTACAGGTTTTCCAAACTCTCCCGCTTATGGGATGGGATGGCCACTTCAAAGACACGCCCCCAACTGCAGCGTGGCTGAAACCGATGAACGCTATCCCATAGAATGTCCAAGACAGACAGACAGGTTTGCCGGGGACGCTCTGTTCTCAGCGCTGCTGAAACTACTTTTGAAAACACTAGCTCAAAAACGCAACTTTTAGGGTCGAACAGCCGTGGGGCAGGGGAAGTGTTAAATACTCCGAGGCGAGCGAGTTGGCGAAAGTGAAAGCTCTGTTGTAAATTCTGTAAAGTTATCGAAAACAGAGACGAGAGAAATAGTGGAACAGGGTTTCGAGGACAGATGGCTATTTAGTCAAAGACGAAGTGAAGGCACAGGGTCACGTATTCCATCCCTAACATAAACCAGCTGCGCTCGATATCAGTCACGTACAAAGCCTGACTTTTGGTCCCCCGTTTTTTTCTTTAAAATTCCAACAACCAACGTTTAGGAATTATGCAAATTTGATCTAATTGCCCGTTGTTTTGAAAGCAGTTACATACGCCGTCCTCACCGCTATCTATTTGTCTTGCGCAGGATGGGGGCGCTGTCAGGGTTAGTTACCTTATTTCTTCAAAGTCTCACGAGGCGTAAAGCCGCCACCGCGTACTCTCTTGAGCGAGCAATGGAACTTTGCCACGGGTTTTCGCCATGATTTCTGGTGCTTAGCCTCAATTCTTCCGTAGCGTTTCGGGGGTTCGTTCCGTATCCCAGAAATTTAAGGTAGCTCCACAAATCAGCGATTCGTCGAAGCCAAGACGGGGAGGGTGGGGTGGGGTTCTTGGAGACCGCGAGAGGTCGCCAAAGCGAGAAATGACACGACTGCGACATTTTCATAGACTCCCGCTGCGTGACATGTTGCGACATCTTGCTGAAGTTTGGTTTCTTTTCATATCGAGGACCCCACCATCCTGTCATAACTTCCAGGTTAAGAAGCGATGCAACGTATCTCGTTACCGTCCGCCAGTGACAGCTGGACGGACACAATCTCCCGTTTTTCATATACAAATAAGCAACAGTGAAAACAATGCGTGCGTCTTTTGACTTCATGTATGAATACACTGTCGTAATGCACAGAGAGAGAAAGAGAGAGAGAGATGGAGATAAGGAGAGAGAGAGAGAGATTTTGCACACGATTTCTTTAGGGATCTGTAACGTTATTTCTCTCTGCAGTCCTTTCGTATTTTTTTTTCTCATTTAAAAGTTTCCGTATTTTATGACAACTAAGTATATTAAAACCTTTTCTATTTTAATGCGTTCTTAGATACGCGATGTTGTTGTTGTGGTTCCAGGCTAAGTATTTTTTAAAAAGAAATGAAAAGACCGCAGAATAGCCATTATTGCAGATCTACAGCAGTGGTGGAAGTGTCGTGTTCCACGCAGTGAAATAATGAATAATTAGCGTTATTTACGCCATCTTCACGATCTAGCGACGACAAGCTAAAGGGATCGAATCACGCAACACGCTACGCGTCTGACGTGAGATAATCTGGTTTATTAGATTATAGCTGGGTGTCTGTTTTAAAGCTTGTGTGGCCCAACCTAGAAGAGGAAATTTCAAATGACGATGAAATAAAACGTGAAGTTTCCAGGGGTGGTGATGTACTTGTTGCTGTTTTTGTTTTTTTGTTTTTTTAATGCAATTAAATTTGAATAATTAGAAAAGAAAAAAGGAAGCAAGAGCGGCTTTAATGCGTTAGGTCTCTCTAGCACGAGCTGACATTCTAAATTATCTTTCCGCGAACAGAGAAGAAATGTCGGACGAAGCAGGGGGCGCGGGTGGTTATTCAGTCGCTATTTTTTTTTTTTTTTTTATCTTCCGGTGCAGCCCAGGAATTGTGGGTATTGGCTTTCCACCACGCGCGAGTCGCGCGCCGAACCGATGGTTGTTTATTGACGTTCATAATCCGATATGCGCCTCAGTCAGCAGCCGCCTGCCATTTTATGTCCTCAGAATTAAAGCTTCGTGAACGCCACCGAGTCGGTCCGCTCGCTTGCTTTGTGCTGTTTGGGGGGAGGTCCCTCTCTAGCCTAGCGTTTCTCAAATTACCCCCCTCCCCTCTTCACCTCGTGTTCTTCCGGCTCCAGTCCAGTCAGCGGAACCGCCATGTTGTACGTTGGTGGACCACCCCACTCCCACCAGCCATCAGAGAACCGGAAGGACGTCATCGAACCCTGTACAGCCGTCCTTCCGGCCGGCCGGGCTGGTTATTCTGGCCAGGCTACTGAAGTTTAAATTCAGCTAAAAAATGTATAAATGCTTTTTAAGGGGGAAAAAAACGATAAAGACGTCGGGGCTGTGGATTTTTAATGCGAGCTGCTCGCGGAAATACGAAAGGGCTGGAATTTTTTTATATCTTCCAAAAATAGGAAATATTATTGGTTTTACCTGAAAATAGTAAATAAAAACTGGTATGTTTGGTTTAGTTTTCTAGTAAATCGTAAATACTTCGTTCATTCGTGGGATTTACAGAACCCCTGTAACTTAAATCAGACAGCAAGTTTTTTCTTATAATAATAATAAGTGATTTGACCGAAACGAAACTTTCTTGTTGGTTATTTTGGCCTCGTGTTAAAATGGTGTATTTGTCAGGGACGGTTGGGAAGAGACAGACAACTAATTACTACGAAGATAAGTTTTAAGAGAACATTTTTTAGCTAAAATTAAATGCAAAAGCATGATGGTCATAGGTATGACTAATTTGTCACAGTCATACAGCGAAATTCGAACTATCAACACCTGGCAGAAACTATATCACCTGGAGCCGACTGAATATGGATCCTAAATGATCACCAGGTGTGACTGATCTGCTCAGCGGTGCGAACTGTCAGCGGTTGTATCGCGGCCGGTTATCAGCAGCCCGCTGCGGTTACAGATAATGAAAGAGGAACCAAGTTATGAAATTATACGACTTGTGAATGGGCCAGAGAGCGATTCTGAATCCACGTCTGATTTTTATCCAACCCTAAACCCCCCCCCTGTAGTTCATCTGGTGTAATTGGGCATTTCGTTAGACGTTGGAGATAGAAATGGATTTATATATCTAGCAGCTTCTACATACACTATACACGAAATCCGCGCCCGCACAGGTGTTCGGCCAGCTTCGGTTTCGAGAGGCGACCATTATTATTGATATAGCGTCAGGGTATTTAAACTTCGAGTAAATACAATTTGAAAAGCAACGTTTATTCAATAGAAAAACAGAAGCCGGAAAAGTGCCGGTTTCAGGAATGAATTTAGATTAAAATTATCCCGGGTGTCGTGGAAAATTAATAAAATATTAGTCCAAGTACAATAATTAATGTTTTTAGTTTTTCATAAAACCCAAACACTGGAGAGGAAACGCCAGTTCCGGTTCCAAGCCAGGGTAAATAGGGAGGTTGGTCACGGTGGCAGGAAGAGCCAAACAGCTATGAAAAATTAGGGTGGAAAGATGCGTTGGCAAGTGTGATGGACCACTGTAGCGATCCCGAATAGATGAGGTAGTGAAATTTCAGATTTATGTCACACTCTCGATAATAAGAAACCAGGGGCTTCGTAATGACTCGTGCCAGAGCCCACAGGAGGATTACGGCTGTCCGCACTTGTGAACGCTGAGATGACACTCCCGCTAAGTTAGCTTGATTCCCCCAATCGTCAAAACGATCTGTGTGTTGCACTCAGTCTCTGTAATATCGCTAATTTCGTGAAACGTGTAAAAAAACACGAGGTAACTTTAATATAAACAATGTTAATAGTGTGATATTAATGTAAGTAAATTAAACGAACATTAAGTGGCAAGCACTGAGCTTACCGACCGATCGGGACATAACAAAGTCAAAGGGACAAGCGATTACCTATCGTTACAGCTGAAGCTGGAGTGGCAGGCTGTTGCACTTGGAGTTTATATTTAAAACCCTTGCATTTATTGTTCCGCAAGGGGTCGCTCACCACTTTGCTTTGCTAGACGTGTTTTTTAATGTTCGGCTCGCCGTACGGCGCTAAGATCGCTCCGGTACACGGAAAGCCATCGTCGCCACCGGACCCAGGCTTCGGTGGAAAGCGATAGATAGTCGCGACACTGGCCAGCTCGCGGAAACAGACTGAGAGATTCCCGTGAGGCGATCTTGGCGAACCATAGGCCACCTAAAACACCCATGACAAACGAACCGCACGCTATTCCGATCTACCTGGCTGCACGAGAAGTCTGACGGTGTATCTGGTTATGCCGACACCTTCCTCGGCAAGTCTGGTCGCAGCACGAGGTCTTTCGATGACGACGACGCCAAACGTGTCGTCGTTCCTGTCTCCTCTACCTGATAAGTGCATTATTCCACATTCGTACATACTTCTATGGCAGACAATACCCGTGTCGGTTTTTACTCTTCTTACTGACCCGCGCCCCTTTTCCAATTCTCTGGCGAGTTAATCGTCTGTGGTTCTCGTCGGTACTCTCCGAAGAGGTCCTCAACTCACGGCATCTTCTCGAATTAATGTCTGAAGAGCAGTTCTCCCGATGTGCGGGACACGTCCACTGGCCGGACCAGACTTCCTCCTCCCGCTGTTTCAGAGGCCGCCGTCCTCGCTAATCTGCTCGCGCATGAAATTAACTTGAACAACGCAGGATGATCGAAAATAGAGGCGATGCTTAAGCGTTCTGTGTAATCGTGCTCCTTCAGACATAATCATCCTTTCCAGCGCTTAAGAGTTCCAGTCATTGGGCGGAGTAGCTGATTGCACAGCGCTGATCGGTGATATTTGTGCATGGGTCGCTCGGTCCGTCTCTGCTGAGTGACTGCTCCTGGAGGTGAACAACCTGCTTAGAAAGCTGGCAAGACCCCGGTGTGTTCTCTTCACGTCTCTCCTCGAATGTTATTACCGATCACAACCATGGATCACCCAACTGAACGGCCAAACATTTTTTTTTTAATGTAAAATACAATTTTAAATAGAAGAAATTATTTTCTAATTGCGAACCATTAAAGTAATAAATAGGGTTCCCATGTCAACAGTAAGTGTTAATCAGCCTGCACACCGGCGAACAAATCTCTTCTTTTGTTAGTGTGCTGGGATCAATGAGGTGGGCTGCTGTACAGGGAAAAGCCCTCGTCTCTTTGTTCACTACTTCATTCATTTCGGATAACTAAACAAACTGAATCACCTCGAGGGTTCCGTTTTTTTTTTCTGCTACAACCGAGCAGAACAGAATTTTACATTCAAATAAACACTTGTCAGGTGCGTCTGTCCGTCAAGAAGTACCACGGAGAAACAGCAACAGCAACTGCTTCTTCTTCTTCTTCTTCTTCTTCTTCTTCTTCTTCTTATTATTATTATTATTATTATTATTATTATTATTATTATTATTATTATTATTATTATTATTATCGCACGTCTAATCCAGGTGCTAACCCGAAATACTTGTAATTCGATTAAAATCAACTGCATAAATCTGCTCAATGCACAGTAGGCATGGACAAGTTTTAAATCATCTTCGTTTGTTTTCTATTTTTTGGACATTTTCAATCATATTATCCGACACAAGTTCCTTTCCTCCCATTTGTCGAACGGTTATTAATATTTATCTGCCTCATTACATCCGCGACAAATGGCATCTGTAGAAAGTTAATATAAATTTCTACCTACTTTTTACCTAAATATTCGGGCAACAGATAATTAAAAATTTTTTTTAAAATCTGATATTTAATCTCTCTCTCTCTCTCTGTACTGACGTCATCTCTCTCTGTACTGACGTCATATCTCTCTCTGTACTAACGTCATCTCTCTCTCTACTGACGTCATATCTCTTTGTCTCTCTCTCTCTCTGTCTCTCTGTACTAATGTCATATCCCTTTCTCTCTCTCTCTCTGTACTGACGTCATCTCTCTCTGTACTAACGTCATCTCTCTCTCTCTACTGACGTCATATCTCTTTGTCTCTCTCTCGCTCTCTCTCTGTCTCTCTGTACTAAGTCATATCCCTTTCTCTCTCTCTCTCTCCTCTGTACTGACGTCATCTCTCTCTGTACTAACGTCATCTCTCTCTCTCTACTGACGTCATATCTCTCTCTCTCTCTCTCCTCTCTCTCTCTCTCTCTCTCTCTCTCTCTCTCTCTCTCTCTCTCTCTCTCTCTCTCTCTGTGTCGGTAAAAAAAAGGAATGTTATCACTCTACTGTCAATTTTAGTGACTGACAGAAATCACACTCCTGATGAAACTTAGTTCTAAAGAATATCTTCATAGGCTTTCTCACGTGATACGTCTGAAAGCGTAACAACAAAAGCGATCTGCTTGTACGACAATATGAAAATGGTTACCTTTTTTCGGTACTAACCCTTTATGTCGGTATTTTAAAGTGATTAAATTGAATAAAATTGTCTTTCCCAATATCGGACGCAATGAAATATTTAAACAGCAACTTCGATGTATTGCGACTTTTCTGTACTGGCAAAATGTCGCCTCGGCCCGTGTAATTAAGGGCGATAACCCTAACCCAGTAATGAATACCAAAAAAAGAAGAAAAAAAGTACCGCAAACCGATGATTTTGCGACCTTTGATCTGGTATTTTCCCTTTCTATCAAAACTTTTTGCAGCATCAATGAAATCGAGTTGTCAGCATCGACTTCATGATATGCAGAAGTGTTTGGTTATAATGACACCAACAATACGTTCAGAATCTCTATAAACGCACTGACACATCATCATGTGTCGCATGGGTTTAGAAGTGTGTTCAGATAACGGCCGACCACGTTTTCTCATAGATACACTGCCGCTCAAAAGTTGGGAAGCACAGGGGTCTTCAGGAAAACAAAATTGTGCAGCCCTACTCCGTTTTAGCGATTATTTAATATAATAGGGGACTGAGCTAATTACATCTAGGAATAATTAAAATTGCCACTTTTAATCTTTGTAAAAATTGTGCAGACTGATGGAATTTCTGTTAATTAATTTACCGTAATAATCAGTATTCCAAGCTGTGGGAATTCACTGCCACAGCTGTGTCACAGTGATTTCAGCCCTAACAAGTTCAAGGCCGCGGATCACTTCGCCGTTGCAGACTTCTACTGAACTGAGGCGAATTTTGTCTGTTCATTATTTTATCGAGAGAAGAAACTTGGACCAACGAAGTCTTCGCATCAGAGGTTTCTGCACGTCTTGGTTTCTTCAGCTCTGCCATTATCTTCGGGGTTCGCGCTGAAACAGTATTGTATTGTGTTAAAAACCCACTCCTGCGTCTTACTTTAGGAGCTACACTTTGATTTAGCACGCACTCACAAACCTGTCGCCGAGCGAACAATCTGCGCCTCAAATCAAACATCTCAAACTTTGATTTATCTAACCACGGCACCTTTTGACATTCGACATTTGTCTCTTTAACATGCAGTTTTCCTTACTGGTGTTTTCTAGATTTATTTGTCGCCATTAATGGCGGCATTTTTACAGCCACACGGCCATTAAGTTCAGCAGATCTAAGGCTCTTCCTCTTTGTCAGCTACTCGGCTGTGTTTAGGCGCTGTGAGTCAGCTACTTTGATTGCTCGCTGCCTTAATATATCGGTAATCTGTCTTTGGTGTAATTCCTTTGTCCAACCCCCCCCCACTTTTCTGTCAAAATTTACCCCAAATGTAACGGTGTTCTTCTTTGCAATGTGTAATGGACACCTCTGTTGGAAATGCCAAGTGGTCTGGCAATTTCTCTTTGAGTCATTCTTTCAAGATGCAAAGTACGTATACAGTACCAGTTTATGCATCAAGAGTAATTTGCTTTGTCCTAGCCGTATTTGATATCACTGCGTGCAACCAGAAAACTATGGCGTATAAAGAAACTTCTGGAATTTAACATTTGCTTGGAGTTCCTGATTGTTTTGTGCATCAATCAAGAAAATCCGAACAAGATTTCTTAATGCGGTCCGAAAATCCATCTTTACTTAATTTTTAATGACTTTGAAAAACACCAAAAAAAATGACCATTTTTACGTGGTATTTGCATCATATTAAATACGGAAGATAGTAGATGCTGTTAACGATGAACTAATGGTGGCATTTTCTTCTAGTGTCAGGTGTTTCATATATTATTAACAGCACGGTTGGTATAAAAGCCAGCCAAAAGTGATTATTTTGAAGATCCAAAGATATAAGTTAAAGCAAATAAAATAATTTATAATATCTTTGAAATTATTCATTTTATTAAATCTGTTTGTTAATAATAACTACTCTGATTAAATATAGTGCTAAACTTTATTTTTTTCCCTTTTAAATAACATTTTTTTCCAAATTTTTAGGCAGCACTCTATATGTAGTTTATTATAAATTAGATAAGAAAGACGTTACATCTATCCTTTAGTAATTTTTTTTTAAATTACACAGTCGGGCTTTTTAAGCTATAACTGCAAGGTCTCTATTGGAGACCCAAGCTGGGTTCCAAATGCTCTTCGCTATAACTGCAAGGTCTCTATTGGAGACCCAAGCTGGGTTCCAAATGCTCTCCGCTATAACTGCAAGGTCTCTATTGGAGACCCGAGCTGGGTTCCAAATGCTCTCCGCTATAACTGCAAGGTCTCTATTGGAGACCCGAGCTGGGTTCCAAATGCTCTTCGCTATAACTGCAAGGTCTCTATTGGAGACCCAAGCTGGGTTCCAAATGCTCTCCGCTATAACTGCAAGGTCTCTATTGGAGACCCGAGCTCGGTTCCAAATGCTCTTCGCTATAACTGCAAGGTCTCTATTGGAGACCCGAGCTGGGTTCCAAATGCTCTCCGCTATAACTGCAAGGTTTCTATTGGAGACCCGAGCTCGGTTCCAAATGCTCTCCGCTATAACTGCAAGGTTTCTATTGGAGACCCGAGCTGGGTTCTAAATGCTCTTCGCTATAACTGCAAGGTCTCTATTGGAGACCCGAGCTGGGTTCCAAATGCTCTTCGCTATAACTGCAAGGTTTCTATTGGAGACCCGAGCTGGGTTCCAAATGCTCTTCGCTATAACTGCAAGGTCTCTATTGGAGACCCGAGCTGGGTTCCAAATGCTCTCCGCTATAACTGCAAGGTTTCTATTGGAGACCCGAGCTGGGTTCTAAATGCTCTTCGCTATAACTGCAAGGTCTCTATTGGAGACCCGAGCTGGGTTCCAAATGCTCTTCGCTATAACTGCAAGGTCTCTATTGGAGACCCGAGCTGGGTTCTAAATGCTCTTCGCTATAACTGCAAGGTCTCTATTGGAGACCCGAGCTGGGTTCCAATGCTCTCCGCTATAACTGCAAGGTTTCTATTGGAGACCCGAGCTGGGTTCTAAATGCTCTTCGCTATAACTGCAAGGTCTCTATTGGAGACCCGAGCTGGGTTCCAAATGCTCTTCGCTATAACTGCAAGGTCTCTATTGGAGACCCGAGCTGGGTTCTAAATGCTCTTCGCTATAACTGCAAGGTCTCTATTGGAGACCCGAGCTGGGTTTCAAATGCTCTCCGCTATAACTGCAAGGTCTCTATTGGAGACCCGAGCTCGGTTCCAACTTCACCAGGTCAATCAAGTCTCCAAGACTCGAAACGGTCTGGCGGGGAGGGAACCTTAGGATAAACCCACCTTTTTAAAATCTAAACTCACGGCGTTGAAAATAGGTGTCGATAAGGTCTGCAGATAGGTTGATAAACCCTAGCTCTCATGGTTGTGTTGGTACGGATGGAGCGGTGGTAGAGAGATGACAAATGAAAAGAAAAACAAAAGCCCGTCGCCGGCCGAGAAATTAAGCTCAGTCGCTATCGTCAACCAGCCCCTTTCCTGCCAGGCCGTAATAACTGCTTCATAGATTTTTATTTTATATGAACTTTCTTCGCTATTTAGCGAAGTTGGGCACAATCAGTATTTAAAAAAGAAAAAACTCTGAAAAGTAGAGACGCGACAGCCGGCGTCATCTGCCGGCAGGAATCTGCAAGGTGTCATTTCTGAATTAAAAAAAAAAGAAAATGCTTCACATTTCTCGAGTATAGCCCCTACTGTCTGGCAACGTAAACAGCCGCCCGCATTCCAGACCAGTCGGGGTCTCTGTAAATGGACCGATAGCTTCCCCAAAAAACACCGGCCCCAGCTGAAGGTGATCCCTGTGTATTCTCAGTCGGCCTGACGTTACAAGACCCATCCCCACCTGGTCTGCCGGCAGAAAAATCGGAAAAATGAAAGATAAATTATTGTCGGGTCGGCAGATTTATATAAATTTGGGAGTGAATAATGCTAAAGCTACTGATCGCTTTGGCAAATTCTCCACATATCAGAAGAAATACATTAATTCTACACCCATCGGATACTTTTACATTACATTTAAGAATAGAACTGGCAATTTTCCAGTGAAGTTGAAAACAAAGACAGAAAATCTTAATATCATTCATATGAATACTTTATAACTTTATATACACACTGTATGTATGTGTCTGAGAGAGAGAGAGAGAGAGAGAGAGAGAGAGAGAGAGAGAGAGAGAGAGAGAGAGAGAGGTAAAGTCAGTACAGAGAGAGATATGAACGTCAGTAGAGAGAGAGAGAGAGAGAGAGACGAAGAGTAGAGAGTACGTCAGTGAGAGAGATATGACGTCGTAGAGAGAGAGATAGAGAGAGAGAGAGAGAGAGGTAACGTCAGTACAGAGAGAGAGGTGACGTAGGTACAGCGAGAGAGAGAGGTAACGTCAGGAGAGAGAGAGAGAGAGAGAGAGAGAGAGAGAGAGAGAGAGAGAGAGAGAGAGAGAGAGAGAGGTACGTCAGTACAGGTACGTCAGAGAGAGAGAGAGAGAGAGAGAGAGAGAGAGGTAACGTCAGTACAGGCGAGATATGACGTCAGTACAAAAGAGATATGACGTCAGTAGAGAGAGAGAGAGGTAACGTCAGTACAGAGAGAGATGAGTCAGTACAGAGAGAGATAGGACGTCAGTATATACAGAGAGGATATGACGTCAGTACAGAGAGAATATGACGTCAGTAATATAGAGAGAGATATGACGTCGGTAGAGAGAGAGAGAGATGGTAACGTCAGTACAGAGAGAGAGGTGACGTAGGTACAGCGAGAGGAGAGAGAGAGGAGAGAGAGAGAGTGTCTCACTTTAGTTTTTAATATCCATCTGACGCAGTAGAGACAGAGTCGATATTTCCAAATGAGTTTTTAACCAATTTCTTGCGTATTTCGTTGTCTCTTATCATGTCGTTTGGCCGCCATCGACAGTTTCTCACCGGAAAACTAATGCAATTTAATAAAATTGGAATAAAGAAGAAATGTATTTCCGAGAGCTTATCGAAAGACTAAGGAGTCGCAGAAGCGTCGGTGGTCGAGACAATGTTAGACATTCGATTGGCAACCGTTATTTCGCAGGCTGAAATCTAATGTGCGCTGAAAGTCAAAGAAATATTTTTTTTTTTTTTTTAAAAAAAGTTCTGCAAGATTTCTCACAAGAATTGACACTTTCAACGTTGACGAGGTCAAGGCTAATAAAAGCTATTCTCGCATAACCTCACCAAGACTGTTCCGAGAGCTGTGACGTGAATCATTCTCCGAAACGGCGATAATTTTATAGCAACAGAGAGACGGTGATAAAGACTCGAAAAGTAAAAACATACGAAAGATCGCAAGTTGCTGTAGAGATTTTGTTTTAAAACATTTCCCTTTTCTCTGACCAGCCCCTATTAGCATTCGAGAGGGATTGAAGGCCAATTTCAGTCATTCCATACTCTCATCGTGAGAAGCGAAACAAACTTCTACCAGATAATTTTTCTATTAAGGGAATCGGATCACCAGTCTTGAGTGAGGACCGACAGCATCCCGTTTTCTAAATGAGGCGTATTAGATACCTTCAAAGACCGCGTAGAAAACTACTGTATTAACAGCAAAGCGAGAAGCAGTTATCTTAATCTTGCTGTCTCACTCACACACACACACGAGACAACACGAGACAACACGTTTAAAAGCTCCTTCAGACTAGGAGAACGTAAACTTTACTTCACCATAATGACACATCTCTAATATGTTTTCTTTTCTTTAATACTACACCAACAAAAACTAAAAGCTGTGGTCTTGTCGAGTTCATACAAATAACGTTTTGTCTTTGTAGACGGCTTGCGTCTGATTCCGCTTTCGACGCGTGGCGTTACCATAGCAACACTATGTACCTTGTGTACCTCCGTTGACATTTTAAAATGTAGTACATTACTTATAGCGGATTGCAGAAATAAACAAGCTAACGTTGAATAATTATGATGGCATTTGCATAGGGTAATCATTAACATGGGCTGAAGTAGTTGCTTTGTGGTATGCAGCCAGTCTCATTCTTCTGCGACCTAATCAATTGTTTAGTGCTGGCGCCACACACGGTAACGAAAACTATCCACAGAGAAGACAAAAAAAATGAAAGTAGAGAAGTAGAAATTCTCAAATTATTCATATTATGCAATTTTTTTTTAATGTACTGATTATGTTACGTCGAAAAATCAAACAACACAGAAGCCTGCATGTATTAATCACTCCACTGTAAACCTCCCCAAAAGAGCCTGAATTACGTTTGAGAATATATTCTGTCCGTCAGACTTTGAATTACATCCGAGACGGATGTTATCTCGCTAAGCGAATTGTTTACACAGCCGCGACCCCTGGCGACAGAGACTAGCGTCAATCTTCAAACTGGGGCGGGGACAGGGATCGAGTCGGGCGAGTGGGCTGTCTGATGCACCTGCAGCAGACGCCGACTATATTCTTCAAACGTTGAAAAACTTGGGACTCGATAGAATCGCCTCCCCGTAAAAGACAACAGTGGCGGGAGCGGGAAAACCGGCGCCTAACAGCGAGGGGCGGGGCGGCGAGTCTTCTCTCTGAGACAGCCTTAACGGTCCTCAAATATAAGTCAGGATCCCTGGGGTCGCTTAAGATTCGATGCCCGAAAATAGCTGTTGCTTAAACATAACCAAAATAAAGCTAAAATGAACCAGATCTCACTCCAAAGAGTAGTCCATTAATAACTGGAAAACAGTTTTGCCGACGGACGGAAGCTGCGTTATTTCGAGTGTGCTCAGCGACTTCCTTCAAAGAACAAGGCACCAAGCGAGGACAAGGTAAGGAGAATTTACAGAGAATCTCATTGGAGACATTCGAGAGATAGAGTTGTGAAGGAAAAAAAAGGTCTTCCTGGCCAAGGATTCGTTTTTGAAACTCTCAAACAAAACCCTGCCTACTCATAAAGTAAAGCAGCCGATATTAAAGAATAGGGTGGCCTCCTCCACGACAATAAACACGTATTCTCACTAGACGGACTTTAGAATCAGACCGCATAACCTACAATAATATCCAATAATAAATGTCAGTATTTGTGGGAAAATACATTATCTCGTCTCACAAATAAATAAATTAGTAATGACGCGGATGCTTCCATTATTCTGAAGCAGTCGGTTTCATTATTGCTCAGAAACGTTTGAATATTATACTCTGTGCACACAGAGATTTGACGTAAGTAAACAGATGCCCACTGAAACTCGTCGGGTCACTCCAGCCACATGTGAAGCACGTGACTGCAAGCTACAGGGAGAGATGCGGGCCAAAGAAAGGCTAATTCTGCAGACATCCATGCCACAAACGGGTGGTTCACGGGAAATGGTGGACTTTGAAAGGAGTTTTATATTCGGGAAACAGGACGTCGGTAGGACCCAGCGGAGGATGTTCAAGGCAGTGAACATTCCACTGCTAGCTGCTAAGAGGATAATTGTTCAGTGAACGGCCAAACCAACAGAACAACTGAATTCCGCTGCCTGTCTGTCGCCGTGTGTGTTTCAACATGATCCACAGAACACTGACGGCCAAGCGTAATATAAGGCAACCGGTGTTCACGTGTACAGTTTATAAACGCGTCTCCCTCCACTTTAAAACTTTTTCTTCAGATCTTTGAGGCCTAAACAGCTGAACTTATTCATACTTGAACCATTGAATGATGTAAGATATCAGACCAAATAATAAACACAAATATGATACCACAATTTATTTCTCATCTTCCACGTAACATTTCCAAGTGATCTTCTTTTACAAATTGTATATCACTGCCGGATACCCTCTCGATATATATGTTCATTTAGCATGTTTTTTTTTTTATTTTGTAGTTTTCTTAAAATTTCCATAGAAAGAAGGGGTTTTAATTAACAGCTGAGTCATAGTTTGTGATGGGCAGAGACTGGACGTAGTACGGTTTGTGGAGTTAATCTTGCAGAAACTCGAGTTTACCTGGTCGTCGTCGTAGACCGACCGACCTCTCACGGAGAAGCTTCCTCGCTACTACTAGAAAAGAGGATCAACTCTTTCTCAAAGAAAGAGAAATTAACTAAAACCTAAATTAACAATGAATTTCCGAGAAATTTTGCTAAAATCGGGCTTTTCGACGACGGTGCTTTCCCAGCGCTGGTTTGGGAAAGTTTATCTATGATCACCGCTTAAAATTCAGCAGTTATCCTCCTTACAAGTTCTAATTTCATTTTAATTTGCGGCGCTTTTTGTTTATTTGCCGGGAACACAGGAGGGGTGTTTTTCTCAAACTTCCGCACTATCCAGACGTCTCTCTCTCTCTCTCTTCTCTCTCTCTCTCTCTCTCTCACTCTCTGTACTGAATCATCTCTCTCTCTCTATCTCTCTCACTCTCTGTACTGACATCATCTCTCTCTCTCTCTCTCTCTCTCTCTCTCTCTCTCTCTCTCTCTCTCTCTCTCTCTCTCTCTCTCTATCTCTCTCACTCTCTGTACTGACATCATCTCTCTCTCTCTATCTCTCTCACTCTGTCTGTACTGACATCATCTCTCTCTCTCTCTCTCTCTCTCTCTCTCTCTAGGCCCCGTTGGTTTTCCACAACATCATCATTATTATTGTTATCCCCGGATTCAATTAAAGAGAATTTGTGAATCAGACGAGCCAGCGGGGTGGGGGTCGTATGCACTAAAGCAAATACTGTATTTGTAGACACAAAAAAAAAAAAAAAAAAAAACGCACAACATCTGCGTCATTCCGTCTTTGCCTCCGCTAGGCATTTTTTTATTTTTTTTTGTTATACCAGACTCGTTGTACCGCCAGCCTGGTACTCGCTGGCCCAAAGTCTGGCATGCACCCCGGCAATTAAACTGCTCGGCTACCGAGACTGAACAAACAGATAACAGGCTGAAGATCCGTCTCATTATTTCGCCCCCGTGTGTTTCTTCCTTGTATAAATATGCCGCATGGTAGGCATGTCTGCGAAACTCTTTCTTCCACAGATGATGTTCTCTCGACGAGATGCTGTCGGTGCACTACCGTGACAGGGTGACTAGCAGAGTTCAGGAAGTTTTTTGTTGTTTTTTTTTTTTTTTAAAAATGAAATTCGATTCGGGATGAAAGTGACTCCTTACAATAAAAGAAAAAAAAACTTCAGCGCCACAAGAATGTTACAGTACCTACCCACAATCCTCTCTCTCTCGCTCTCTCTCTCTCTCTCTCTTCTCTCTCTCTCTCTCTCTCGCTCCATCTCTCAGTACTGACATCATCATCATCATCATCGCTCTCTCTCTCTCTCTCTCTCTCTCTCTCTCGCTCGCTCTCTCTCTCGCTCTCTCCATCTCTCAGTACTGGAAATCATCATCATCATCATCTCTCTCTCTCTCTCTCTCTCTCTCCATCTCTCAGTACTGACATCATCATCATCATCATCTCTCTCTCTCTCGCTCTCTCTCTTCTCGCTCTCTCTCTCCCTCTCGCTCTCTCTCTCTCAGTACTGACAGCATCATCACATCATCTCTCCGCTCTCTCTCTCCTCTCTCTCTCATCTCCGCTCTCTCTCTCTCCTCTCTCTCTCTCTCTCTCTCCTCTCTCTCTCTCCATCTCTCAGTACTGACACCATCATCACATCATCTCTCTCTATCTCTCTCTCTCTCTCTCTCTCGCTCTCTCTCTCTCTCTCTCTCTCTCTCTCCTCTCTCTCTCTCTCTCTCTCTCTCTCCATCTCTCAGTACTGACACCGTCATCATCATCATCATCATCATCATCTCTCTCTCTCTCTCTCTCTCTCTCTCTCTCTCTCTTCATCTCTCAGTACTGACACCATCATCATCATCATCATCATCATCATCTCTCTCTCTCTCTCTCTCTCTCCTCTCTCTCTCTCTTTTTTTTTACCTTTATCGGCAACTGGCACCGAATTTACCGTCTTCTGGGTTTTGATATTTAAAGACTTAGAAGGCAGCTAAAAAAAAAAAAAAATGTTTAAGTGACGACCAAGGTCGAGCATATTTTTGACCTGTAGTTCACGTTCTGAGATTTTACAGCAACAGTCGACGAAAAGCATCGGTTGGATACGCGAGGGGTCGGGTACCCGTAACCCTGACTGAGAGGGGCCGGACTGTTCGTGCGGGTCTTCTGTGTAAAGTCTCCATGGTGACTTTTAACGAATAGGCGGAATGACTCAAAGTGCGATATTTATTTAGAGATAAATAACTGAATACCTGTTGCTTAGTGGGAAGGGTAATCTAAGACGGTGTAAAAGAGTCTCGTACAGAACGATGCTTAGCCGCTGACGACTCCCAGTCTGTAGAACTGGCGCAAATGCCGTGCTGGGCAATTCTGCCAGTAAACACGTGTCACGGGGACTTTATACTCTCACTTTATTTACTTTGTCTTCACTAACGCGTCGTCCATTTATTTTTAAAGCTGACATTAAACGAGACTTTTCATGCATCTCCCTTTTCCCTATCTCCCCATTTTAATTACCCTTAATTTGCTTTCACCGTTTAAATATAAATTTCTTGGGTTAACCCTCTTTCCCTTGATTGAAAACATATATGCAAAAAGCAAATATTAAATTTAAAAAAACAACAACAACAACACAATGCGCACCCAGCCCGTTATTATCTCCATCAGTTTGTTTTTGTTTTTTTTTAAAGCGCACCTCTTAATTTTTTTAATGAAGCTGGCAGCGGAGTCGCTGGAGATTGTGGAGGTGTCTGCCGATATTCATAAAGATTTTGCTTCACGTGTTCTGCGCATAACTTTACTTCTGCCGGGTACTTAGGAAAGCCGGAGAAAAAGGGGGTTAGTCACGTGAGACACGCGCCCATGGTTGCACCGGCACCATGTTTGGAACGCCTTCTAAGTGACGTCCCCAACCAACTTTTATTCCCCACTAACCCACTTGGGTCTCAACGCACGGATGAGTTGGACTTCGAATTTACTGCTAAGTTCGTTCAATAAGCTAATGTTTTGTTTTTTTTAAAAAAAAAGCAATTTCAGATTATTTACTTTACATCCCATCCTTCAGTTAGCGGAATCGTTGAGAGTTCCCAGAACTTATCGCGTTAAGATGCGTGAACCAATTCACTGGATGCTGCCTTTTACGTATATTAACAGTTCGCTTACTTCATCTTAGTTTTCCGGCAAACGCTGCAGATAAGCTTAAAGAAAACCAGTGGGATTCGGGTTCCAAATGCGAAAGAAGATTCAGATGAAGTTTCTGAGCCTGAAATATATTAATGAGTTTGAATAAAAACCGAAATTAATTGGCAGAAGCTCTTTGATACCAAGGAAACTGTCCACAGCCAGTTCTGTTTTTCCAGAAACCATATGTAAGCCTTTAATGAGTGCGATATTCATGTTCTCCTTATAAGCAATAGGCATTGCGACTTCTATTTAACTGATGAGATTATACGGTTTAATCCACGCATAGTAACTTATACAGACGCTGCTATTAGATCCTTCCAAGGCTACACGTAGTTAACAGGTTCAAACCACGAAAAACATCTGTGATACACGAATTCTTTCAAAAAATTAATTACCATAAAAAATAATAATTAAGACCTAGTAATGTTGAATCTGATATGACAAGAAACTAGGCCCTACCTGCGAAAGTTGGTAGAAGTAGAGTTGAAACATCACTGAACATACATGAGAACATTGTTAACCGCTTGACATGCGCATTTGTGGATTACACAACGTCACAGTTAGATCTGCGTTGCGATAATCCGCTAATAATGACGACGCAACAGTTCACCCCAAACTGAAAGTTAACCACATTCGCGTTGCTTCGCATTTAGACAGCTTCGTTTTGTAAGCAGGCGGATATTGTCCCACTGAAATGCCCAGTGCATCATCCACCTTGATGTAAAAGATGAAGAACTGGGCTGTCAGACTTCGGTTTAAAACCGCTAGTTGACCGTGAAAATCAGCCCGCAAACTGCCCGAGTGGACGGGACCCCTGCCATCAACAAAAGGGAAAAAAATTGAACTGTGACTTCGGCAAGACAGCAACATTATTCTAAACCTGCGACATTGTGTATGCGTCTGTGCAAATTCTCGGCGCGTGTAATGACACCGTTGTGACTGGATCCATCGGGACAGTTCGTTTCTCTACACTCACCATTGGCGCGCGCATACGCAGTCGAGCCGCGAATCCACTTTGGCGGAGGGAATCTTCATCCAATGTGCCTAAGTCCCACTTCCTGTCCGCTAGTTCCAGTCGTGACGTCTCTGACACTTTATGGCAGCTCTGGAACAACGGTCACTTCTATAACCACCAATTCACAGTTCTCTACCCGCATTAAAGTCAATAAATGCCATCCGAAACAAATGTCCCCTACTGCAAACAAAAATAACACAATAAAGATGGTGGATCGAAGAAATATTTGATAGGCTGACGTTATTTACGTTACCAAAGGGAAGTAATTACGCCAGTCATCCTAGTTCCAAATACGTGTAAAAGCTATATTTCAACACGGATCTCTTTCATATTTGTTCAGAACAATCGGTCTAAAATTATATATATAATTAATTCGTATCTTTAAAATAAAAGTTAACCTAACAGCATCAAGTTTTTGGTCGCTCTGCAGCTCCGGCTCGCAACCAGTCACCATGGGAACTAAGAAGAAAGCAACGCCAGCCTCGCTGTGGCTTCTCTGATAAAACGTCGGCACTGGAACCTGTAACAAGGCGAACGTGGCGTCACGTGAGCCACTTACTGCCAGCGCTTTACCCATTGGCTGCGATGCGCCACGACTGTAGCCGAGACACTTGTGGAAATCAAAGGTTGACGTACAGACTTCTTGAGTGACCTTCGGCGAAAACGTCCACGTGTGAACAGAGGCGACGGCTCTTCGAGAACTGACCTTTTGTGAGAGCTTTCACCAGTCTGTGACATTTTCTTTCATTATGATTCGAGATCTCGGGGTGGGGGGGGCAGGAAGACAACGACGCTACGAACCGACAGTCGCTGAGCACGACTCTTATGTAGGCATCGACTAACTGATGGTTCCTGAAAGAAACCGGATAGAGCCGTATAAAATACGATTAAAGGCCCATTTTCTATACATTTCGTTCTACAACATTTTGTTAAAGTTAAATGTTTGACTGTATTTATTTAGCTCAGTAATGGAAATGATTTTTTATATGTTTATTTCTTTATTATTTACAAATCACCGAGATGCCATTTTTATGTAAATTTATGAATTTCAAAACGCTCGGTCGTAAAAAGAATTTTAAAAAAACCGCAAGAAAAACAGTTTGATTTAGGTTTCAAACTGAAAAGTGCAAGAAGAAATGAGAATAGAACGACTATTTGTGACACCTTCCACTAAAGGTAAAACGTGAGAGAGTTTTGTTCGAGATCCGTACGAACGTCTTCGATCACCGAGCTCGATTATCTTCTCTTGGTGACTTCTAAAAACCAAACTCGGAAAAACGAGCTGTTGGTTCATTTTAAAAGTTAAAACTACACTAATTTTTTTTTCTTTTAATATCAAGAATTGCTCTACATAGGAAAATTAAAAATCTTGCGGGAAGGGTTATCATAAATAGCGAATCAACTCAATAGCGTCTGTCTCTCTGACTGTACAGGAAGAGATTTGGAAGAACTGCATTGGCAGCCAGCGGAAGAGACAGCAGTTTTGTGAAAGCCGATGCGGACTCCAGCGCGATCTACACAGAAGGTCACCAGTTTCTCCTCCGGCAACTGTTTTGCAAATTTCTGCTCTGAATGAATAGCTGTTGTCATTCAGATGTCATGCCACACACACACACACACCTGCGGTAAACGCAGCCACGGAAGCAGATGGCGCTTTCAGACGTGTAGAACGTGACAAGTAGCAAGCTTGCTACCCTGGGCCAGAGCCGCGAGACCTTTAACGTGCACCACCGCCGAAGCGATGCTGCGTCGTGAGCTACAAGAACGCAGTTGTTTGTCTGCAGTGAGTTTCTGACTGGGAAACCGGCCAACAGAGGATTGTGCGCTACAATGAATTACGTTCCACCCTATCTATTAACAACAAACCGAAAGGATGTCAGGGATTTCATAAATCGCTGAACCGTAACGTGCACGCGTTCATAAACCCATCTCGCTAGCCAGCCGTTCGTCCTTGGGCTGGTGGACAGACGAGCGAGAGGCTGGCCATACTTCTCTCGGCAGCGTTTCACACCCCCACCACCCCCCACTCTGTCCCCTCGGAACCATTCTCGATTGCACCATTTCATTTAACGCCCCCCCAAACATTTTGACCCTCTGCGCGGTTTAACTGTAAGATTTTCCTCGTTCTCATGCACCCGACTTAAGCGCCATTTCCACGGATCTCTTAATGTCAGGCGAAAACAAGAAAAGCAGCAAGTAAGAAAGAACCACCGAGTTTGGTATTAGATGCTAATCTTCGTGATGTAAACAGTAGCGACCTGGCGCCCTTCTCTGAAGAGACAGATCTCTTCCACTGATACGTTATATACGCTGACGGTTCCTACATCTCGGTTTAAATTGCTGCTTGTTCGTTTCGTATCTACAAACTCAGCACCATCCTAAATGGTAAGCAAACACAGGGGGGCGCGCACCTTCAACAAATGCCAACACGTTTCGCGTGTATTTGTCTCAGCACAATATTCCAGTAATTAGCTGGATGTTCTAAAACCAGAAAGTACCAAAGGTATGCGTAATTAGAGCTAAATCGTAATCGTTGTTGCACTTGAAGGTTTCAATGATCTTGTACCAATTTTACAGCTAAAATCTTTTTTTTTTTAACTTAACAATAATAAAAAAGAAAAATTATATAGGAAAATCAACTCCTTTACATACAGTACAAATTAGAGAAACTGTGGATACTTTGATCAAACCTTAGGTGCCTTTTAGCCATGTACAGGCAACGCCAAAGTTCTCGTCGCAAAGAAGGAACCGCAAATGACTTCTGCGTCATTGTTGTGCACAGTGATGTAACGCATAGTTAATGGCGCCTGCCTGGGCAGTTCACTGTTGTTGTTTTTTGTTTTTTTTTTTTGCTCTTAGTTGAAAAGAGCTTAAAACTACAAGATGACAGCGTCCAAAAATCGATTCCAAAGTTATGTTCTTGGTCTTAGAGGCTAAAATTCGGCACAAGAGTTCTTCACGTTTCTAGTCCTCTAATGGCCGAAAACCGTGGCATTTTATTATTATTATTATTATTATTATTATTATATTATTATTATTAATAATAATAATGACCGAGTGACGTATTCCGATCCTTACGAACCGAAAAGAGTAGTAAAATGTATCCTCAATGTGATGAGGAATCACTTTTTTCTGCTGTTACCTACGTCTTATCAGAAGTTAAATCCTTTCCACTTAGAACAGTTTTGGAATATTTATGACTCTCGAAAGCGGGGGATGTACGGACTGGCATCTGGCTATAACAATAAATTTTTCCCTAAAAAATGCCAAGAAATATTGTGACTAAGAAAACAAAAATTAAGTTGGCCGTATCGCGATCATGCAGTATACAGTATGAGTCATATAAATTTATTCCAGGAATCTACATAAACTAAATCCTGCTGAGCTACTCGTATATTCTGGCCAGAACTGTTTCTTCCCTGTGTTAATTTAACGTCAACTTTGAAGTTTACACGGTGTAGAGTTGCTCAATAAATCACGATATTTTAACTTAATAAAACTTAAATTAGCCCTTTAAGAGGTGCTCATCAACCTTTTAACTTTCTCCAAAATGTATCAGATCAGGTTCATTGGTTGATAAAATAGATAACTGTCACCGTCGAGTTTTCTAAACAACGTTGCTTCCCCACCAACGAAATTATGCTAAAATATACGACGTAGAAGCTGTCAAAACAAGACAACTCTTGAGTAATCGGTTCTCATATCGGTGTTATGGCCTGATCTAAGATGACGGTTGTTAACAGATAATAATTAATTAATGTATTATACAGTGAATATCAAAAATAATTGCAACTTAACGAGAAATCGTGTAAAGCATATCTGTTCTATAGAAAGTTTCTACGCTGTATGTTTTAGTGTGTTTCTGTAAGTTTTTGTCTTTTGACTCGATTTTCCTTGTATTTTGGAGTAGTGGCCAGACATACGATCACGGAGGTTCACTCCGTGCTGTATGATAAATACAGTCTGAAATAGGTAAGAAAACAGCGTCGATTTCTTTAAATTACTCAGCTTTTTAAACGGTAGCAGACAACGTAGATTATATTCAAATTAAGTTTGTTTTTTTTTTCTTTTTTTCTTTCACGTATAAGAAAATGAGCCAGGCTCCGTTAATCTTCAAAGGTCCATCTCTGTTAATTACACTGTCACATAATAAAATAAGACATCATGGGTTTTTCTCATTCTTCGACAGTGGTTCATTGGCAGAAACCACCTCACTGTCAACCATCCTAAGCTCTACTACATCGTAGTACCTTCCCTATTATACTATACTACATTCCCACTGAACTGTATCTTGTACCACATCGATACTACACTGTACCGACGCACTTTCATTGTATTTGGACAATATTTCAAACCACACTACAAAGAATAGAAAGATACTTCGCTATGCCAAACTACACTATTTTATTATGCCATAATATGCTAATACGCTTCGCAGTATTAAATTTTACTATACAATTTAACTAAATATATTAACTAAGCTGCAACGCTACACTTCTCTACACTACTCTTATTGGTGCTGATGCTATTTATCGCTTGTACCTTTTCGGTGGCTCTCTGCCCAGAAAGGTACCACGCTTCACGGCACGAATAATTATAATATGAAGGGCGGTATTATGTTAACACATACCGACAACGTGTGGATGAGGTACGTGCTCCCTAAAATTAGTGAGTTGGTGAATTACGGACCAGAGAGGTGACTGTTTGGGTCTTTGTAGTAATTGTTCTGATGCGGACCCATCTAGGCCATGGAATCGCACGGTGTGTCAGTGCATCGTCATCTCGAGGAACCCTCAATCCGACTGCGGTTTGGCCGGAAGATGAAGTCCCGTCGCAGAGGAGGGTGCCAACGAGGGAGCCCGTAACCGGACCTTTCAGAGAGATTTTACGTCCGTACATAGCGCGCACCGACGGCAAATCTGGTCGGACAACGAAGGCTCGTGGGGTCGGGCAATCAGATGACGGCGGTCGATAAGGAGAAAAGGTTTGGGCGAAATAACAAACTTTTCACGAATATGTCCGACTTAATAAAGATGACCTTGGTGGGGGCGCAGTGAGCCCCTCTACTTGGCCAACGAAGTGCTATCGCGAGCCGGCACGTGGACCGGTGGGTGTGAAAGGGGAGGGCACTTTTTGTTTTTTTAACCTATGTGTGATATCCTTTCTATGCGATATTAGGGAAAATATATATATACATGACACCATAGGTTGTAGATAAAAAGATTGACTGACTCCTTTTGTAGACCGGCTGTGCGGAAATGATAAATTGAATATTATTTATAATAAAATCGTAAACCAAATGGGCTTTTAGATATAAATGTATAATTACAGTGATGGCAAAAATTATTGCATCCCCGTGTTTTTTAGAACCAAACATCGAGTTTCCATTGGTGTGTGTAATATAAGATACAATTTTTTACACACTAAGGCGAATTATGGATCATTCTGAACAAGGGGCGTTTTTTTAAAAAATTAAGCATCTTCCTCGATGTAGTAGTTCCTCGCGAAGATACAGCAGTTGCAGAGTAATAAGGCAGTTAACGCGGCGCTGTCTTGACTGAAGAACACTGTTTCAACAAAAGAGAGACAGAAACAAAGCAATCCAGATCGTTATCAGTCTTATGCAGTTGGTTTGACCGAAAAACACACACACACACACACACACACATATATATATAACTACCATCACAAACGTGAAGACATCAGCGGTATTATAATTAGCTGGTGGTTTCCTACTGAATATAGAAATGGTTTTTAAATCGCGATATGATGATAACTAAACAAGTAAATATAGTAATCGAACCAAGTATTTATTATATCTTTCATTTTTAATACAATTGCATATTTTTACAAAAAGAAATAATTATTATTTCCGGACCTTCAGTTATAGAATTTATTCGTCACATTATTATTAGAAAATAATTTCTGAGAACTTTAAATTATCTTATGAAAATAATTAGCCATTTCATAATATTATCTTGCAAATTTCTTTTTTTCCGTGAAGTTTCTTTTAGGGAAGTTTATATCAGCATCTTTAGATTCACACGCTGCTTTAACCTGTATAGGTAATCTGATTTTAATTTTTATTTATGACTGTGTTCCTTGTAGCTTCATTAGAAATTTTGCATGCGTTACTTTTTTTGAAAATATCAACTTTTAAAGATATTTCCTAAATATTTAAGCTAAACAAAATTGTACATAAGAAAAGCAAAGAAAGAAAGAAACTTTTATTCTTGGTAGATTCGGTGGTGTGACGTTCTGATTTGTACCACTAAAAGTTAGACGAATTATCCAACTGAAATTGCTCATTGTAAACAGTAATTCTAGTTGCATTTGTAAAGATTAAAAATACATCATTTAATTGTAGTATATATATATATATATAAATAAAAGTGTTTTTTTTGTTTTTATCAGATGTTTATCGCGTTTCGTTGCGAATCAACGATTGTGGAATGTTGTTGAAAACGGACATGGTTAGCGCTTCATGACACGTCGAGATGTAGAGAGAGAGAGGATTAATTCCCATCTCCTTATTAGCAGAAAGTGAAAGAGCTAATAAGACCTTCTCCTTAGTAGAAGTTGAAACGGATAATAAAACCATCTCCTTATAAGTAGGAACTGAAAATAACTAATAAACCTAGCAGCCCGGTAGTGCAGTGGTTAGCCTACTTGACTGCTAAGGTCGATCGAGAACCCGAGTTCGCTTCTTATTGGAGGGGCTCAGTCTGGCGAACTTTTCTGGCATCGTGCCCTCTCCCTTTCACTCCAAAGTCAGCCGGTATCCAGAAAAGACGTGAAAGTTCATAGTTTTTCTTTTAGATATCTGTAAGGTAATTGAAATGGTTATAAATGGAGTATAACTGAATTCCATCATTTTTTTATTTCACTGATGAATTTCTAACATCACAAACCGCACGTGATAGGTATTTTTGTCCTCCAAAATTTGCAAATATTCATGTAATTTTTTTTTCTGATTACTTTTTCCTTTTCCATGCCTTAAAAAAAGGGGTCGGCCTCTCTGAGCAATATATATATATATATATATATATATATATATATATATAAGCCAAAAACCGTCTTGGGTTTGTTGTTGTTGTTTCTTTTAGTTCATGATTTTATTGATACAAGATGAAAAGAAGCTGCATTCCGACCGGAAACAAACGTAAAGACGACTTCTGCTTTGAATGCCTATTTTTTGTTCTCATGGGATCGTCCTTCTCTAGTCTATGGATGCCTCAGCAAATTCAAAAGAAAAACAACTTGTAATAAGGAGAACACGTGTCCAGACACAGTGGATTTTTTTTTTTATCTGTATGCAAAAAAACAAAAAAAGTAAAAAAAGTGAGCGCATTGTGTGGTGTGTGTGTGTGTGTGTGTGTGTGTGTGTGTGTGTGTGTGTGTGTGTTGTGTGTGTGCGCGCGCGCGTGTAACAAGACAAATGAAAAACACCCCGGAAACTGGCATTCAATAAGATGTTTTCAGCAGACGGGTTTTTTTTTTTGAAATCCAACTTTGGTTTAAAGTTCAAGTCTTTCCTCGATCTATTTCGTGACAGGCGAGTCTTTGTATTACTGTTTACACCTCCCTCCTCCCATCAGGTACTCAGCACCGTCAAGTGACTGGCATTCCTACCCGCCAACATTCTAGGCGACTCGTAAAACATGACAGAATTATGGACGGCTGTTATCGGAGTCTCGGCTAAAAATGCGTCACTTCTGTATTCTGCGCTTCTTAGAGACCGCACGTGCGCTGCACTTCAGATCGCCGCCCGAGATAACGGACTATTTTTGCTAAAGTTGGTATCGTTGCTTTATCTCTCTCTCTCTCTCTCTCTCTCTCTCTCTCTCTCTCTCTCTCTCTCTCTGTACTGACGTCATTTCTCTCTCTGTACTGACGTCGTATCTTTCTGTACTGGCGTCATTTCTCTCTCTGTACTGACGTAATCTCTCTCTCTCTGTGTACTGACGCCATTTCTCTCTCTGTACTGACGTAATCTCTCTCTCTGTGTACTGACGTCATATCTCCCTGTACTGACGTAATCTCTCTCTCTGTACTGACATCATATCTTCCTGTACTGACGTAATTTCTCTCTCTGTACTGACGTAATCTCTTTCTCTGTAGTGACGTCATATCTTCCTGTACTGACGTCATTTCTCTCTCCGTACTGACGTAATCTCTCTCTCAACGATGACAATTTTAATGAATCAACTTAATTTTTTTTTCTTTTTTAGCGGTGAGAAAATATAAATTTTGTTGTTTTTTTTTACATCACGTTCTTGTCCAATAATACATTAACTTCAACTGGTCTCTTTATTTTTAATTTTGTTTTTTTTTATATATATATATATAAACCGTTTTCAATTACATGCATCTTAATTGAATTTTTTATTACTTTTTAGTTTGAGAAATGTAAAAAAAAAAAAAAAGGAACTAACGTGTTTACTGCTTCGTTCATGCGACCTTTAAAAAGCTCTGTACTGTGGACCTGGACAAGTTAATGGCAGCTCCCACACTGCATTGCGTTAGTAATCAAAACTAATTCAAAATGGCTAACAGCGGTGTAAGCGGCGTCTCTGTAACTCAGCGAATAATAATAGAATATTTTGTGAAGGAAAGTATTACCATCTTCTAAACTCACTAAATACTAACTGAAGAGTTTTTGTCAGTAACTGCGTCAAGCTAAAGAAAAAATCATCTTGAGATGATGTATACGCTTCCGAGAAGGAAGGAAATGTAATCGATGATAGACTTACTCAAGTCTGTCACCGGTTAAAACATATATTAGGGGGAGGCCATTGTTCTGAAGGACAAACGAGTGTCTACTCTACAGGAAATCGCTTAACGTATGATCTCTGTAATGGCTCGGTGGTAACAATAATCCCTACCTAGGGGGGGGGGACTGCGAGACTGATTCCCGAATGACTGAACTTTGGACATCTCAGCGTTTAGCGCAGAACAGTGAGATGGGGCGCACTGCGGCCCGTGATAAGACGTAGGTCCGTCGTACGGCCAAGTTTGGAAGGAATTTAAAGTTCGGCGCCAGCTGATAAAGTTGTGGCGCCTGTGTTTTTGGAAAATGAAGAGGAATCATTCACGCGGATTTTGTTCCACGAGTGCTACTACACTACCTGTTATTTCACTTTAGTGCAATAACATCCGTCCACAACATGCCTCGGGTACATCTAAAATCTGTATAGGAAATAAAGTGGAATGCGTTACCACATCAGCCCTGGCGTCTACACTTGGCCTCCTAGTAATTACTACCTGTTTTGGACCACTAAACCAACACCTAGGAGGAAAAGGTGGAGCTGTCCGTCTTTCCATTTCTACAGCATTACTCACATTTTCATGATAATGACATAAAAACTTGTACAGAGATGGAAATAAATATTCATGTTATTTTTCTGTATTTTAAAAGAAAAAAAAATCTGAGTCGTTTTTCTTTTGTTTTGTAGGCACCGGTTATCTATTTCGTCCCAAAATTACTTTCCAGTGCCAATTTTGGACCAAAGCAAAAATTAACAAAAAAATTTTTTTCTCATAAAATAAATGCAAAGATTAACAGACTACGGTGTGTTACATATTTCATGGGTAATTTTACTTTAGCATGGTGCATTTTTGTTCCCGATTTGTATAAAGAAGGTATAATACTACTGTATAATAATATTATTGTCTATATGGAAAAGTTGATATTTTATATAGAATTTCTAACGTAAAATTAAACAGTATTTAGCAATCGCATTGTTCTTTAAAAGTCAAAAACTGTTAATCTTTAAAATATTTTAAAGAAGCTTCTACTAGTAGTAGTAATAGTAGTAGTAGTAATAATAATAAACTCTCAGATTAAAATAAACCCGGCCAGATATCATTACGGTGAAGTAATTTCAAATGGGTTTTATCTGAACTCCCTAGTACCAAAGTCTAAATGAATTGTTCAGTATTATAATAAAAAAAAACCATTGTAATACAATTACACGGTTAACTGGTAATTGACTTGTTTGTGATGTGCTCATATAACTGCCAAGGGGATTAAATGTGATGTCAGATTTAATTTCCTGTTTCGGTTTATCTTCCCTTACCAATAAAATGATATAGTTTTTATTATCTTCGGCAAAATTGCAGGACATAGCGGCAGTGGGTCGGCTGACATTGTTTGTTTGATTCTTTTTGCACGCTAAACAGTTTACCACGGCAGCTGTCTCTTTACAGTTTTCAAGTGTATGGAAAATGTCATGGCGGAGCCCTCTCCTTTTTTGCGCCCATGAAACTGCATTATCTAAACCTTCCTATCTATAACGAGAAAAGAGGCCAGGGGGAGGGGTGTGTTAGAACTCTCCGAGGAGGGTGACTCTCAGGCTGAGACAGTTACACTACCAAAGGTTTTGGGTCCGCGCTTCTGCACTGTGTCAGATCGTATTTAGGGGAGGGCGACAGATATTCGCTGACATTTGAAGGCTTCTCGCCTCGCAGCCACCAAGGCCCCGGTAAATATGACATTTACGGCTAGAAATACGAAAGATTTGGGCGTCCAGATCAAGAACTAATCGCCCGGGCTGACGCCTTTGCAGTAATACGACGCTTGCCGATGTAGTTCAGCAGCGCAACCGAAACAGTAAAGAAACAGTAAACAGAAGTGCAGACACATTTTGAAGTCAATCACCCTCTTCCCGTTTTGGCCGCTACCTTAATAAGCTTTTGTTCGAGTGTAAACAAAGAAACGAATAAGCCGAGTCGCTGGCAAAAAACGTGACAAAAATCTACTTCCGGTGACATATGCTAAAGTTATCATATTCGCACTCAATTATTATAATAGTATCAATTTTGGCGTAACTTGCTTAGAAACATGTCAAAGAAAGCATTTTTTAAAACCCGGTCTTAGAATACAGGATCGCTTTATCCCAGATATCTATTCAAATCACACACACACACACACAATTAATGTTTCGTTGACTATCAGACAGAAACTTTATCGTTTTCGTTGTTGTTTTTTTTCAGTTAGCAGGTAGATGTTGAGCAGAAGTGTTATAATTATTGCGGGAATAACTGATTTCGGCTGATCGCAGAGTTTACGAAATGGACTCCAACACTGACCTTGTTCAGAGTTTTAAAATGACGTGACTTTTACTTGCTCCCTCTGGCAAATATTTCAAACGATGAACGATAACTCGTGTAAATGTTAAAAATAACGTAACGCAAGTTTTAATATATTTATTTTATACCTTCGACGAGGCAACTGCTTTGCATATACTACAAAATATATTCGTGGATTTTCAGGAGATATTTGTGTTGAAAAGTAACAGTAAGAATGCTGATTATATATATATATTTTTTAAATACAAGTATTTCTTTTTTCCTGTATCTTGATTGCTTATTTGTCCCTCATAGTTTTATAGTATTACTCTCATAGTCCTTGCAAGAAACGGCAGTTCAGCCACAGGTGTAGGAGTTAAAACTGGGATCAGTTCAGCCACAGGTGTAGGAGTTAAAATTTGGATCAGTTCAGCCACAGGTGTAGAAGTTAAAACTGGGATCAGTTCAGCCACAGGTGTAGGAGTTAAAACTGGGATCAGTTCAGCCACAGGTGTTAAAACTGGGATCAGTTCAGCCACAGGTGTAGGAGTTAAAACTGGGATCAGTTCAGCCACAGGTGTAGGAGTTAAAACTGGGGGATCAGTTCAGCCACAGGTGTTAAAACTGGGATCAGTTCAGCCACAGGTGTGTAGGAGTTAAAACTGGGATCAGTTCAGCCACAGGTGTAGGAGTTAAAACTGGGGGATCAGTTCAGCCACAGGTGTTAAAACTGGGATCAGTTCAGCCACAGGTGTAGGAGTTAAAACTGGGATCAGTTCAGCCACAGGTGTAGGAGTTAAAACTGGGGGATCAGTTCAGCCACAGTGTAGAAGTTAAAACTGGGATCAGTTCAGCCACAGGTGTAGGAGTTAAAACTGGGATCAGTTCAGCCACAGGTGTTAAAACTGGGATCAGTTCAGCCACAGGTGTAGGAGTTAAAACTGGGATCAGTTCAGCCACAGGTGTAGGAGTTAAAACTGGGGGATCAGTTCAGCCACAGGTGTTAAAACTGGGATCAGTTCAGCCACAGGTGTAGGAGTTAAAACTGGGATCAGTTCAGCCACAGGTGTTAAAACTGGGATCAGTTCAGCCACAGGTGTAGGAGTTAAAACTGGGATCAGTTCAGCCACAGGTGTAGGAGTTAAAACTGGGGGATCAGTTCAGCCACAGGTGTAGGAGTTAAAACTGGGATCAGTTCAGCCACAGGTGTAGGAGTTAAAACTGGGATCAGTTCAGCCACAGGTGTAGGAGTTAAAACTGGGATTTGGCTTGACCACGACGTAGGCGGTGATCCCTTCACGAAGACGGTCTGCTATTCCAGATGATGAGAGGCGCTCGGACCAATCTCTGCAATGCCTAATGCATATCCCCCCAGTAGACATTTACCGTAACACTTTCCGTTTATGTATTTCCCGAGAAAAGTTCGTATTGAGGATATGATACGGTTATTACGAGTCCAGTAGAGTGCTGTCCATTGCCTTTTTTTTTTTCAGGTCAGGTAACGCGCACTATAACCGGGTACAGATAACCGAGCTGAACAACGGCGAGAGCCGCATACGCGGGGATCCTACACGGCAGCGAGGTCTCTTTTCGCAGGTAGAGGCACTAATCGGACACCAGACGGTAATTTTAACAGTCTGCAATTAGCCCCACGGTGTACGGAGTCGAGCCTTCCGGCTGGGTCAGGGGCCAATTCTCGCTTTCGATAGATCTTAATTGCTCTTTCATATTTTATACAAATTCATCCCGTTTTTCCCTTTCGAGACGAAAAGATCCGCCCCATTTCCGCCCATGCGCAATACGTGCCCGGAGATGCCAACCGTTTCGAGTTGTGTACGATGAATTCCGAACCTTTCTTGAGTCTACAACCTTCTTTTCGTTAATATTTACTGCTTTCTTCATTCAGCTTTTATTTTCAGAATTTCTTTCTTTCTTTCGCCGTCTCTAAAAGAAACAGAGGGGATCACTGTGATGCTGACCGGATTCAGTTCCGTCTCCGCATTTCTTGCCTTGTCTACGATAAAGCCACAATTGGGAATGCAATACCGCGACCAAGATCGTGACTGTGAATAGGTTACTGCTGTCTCTGAAGGTCCTAAAGACAGCTAATTAAAAACAGTTTTGAGTAGATCGTTTCTAACCCTCAGTTTGGGGGAGTTCCATCTGAAAGAAAAAGCCACCAGTATCTGTATATTTAGCCAAAACAGTCGTGATGTAGTGCACATGGGGTGAGAGCGATACAGATTTGTCGCTACAAAGAGTTACTACGTGACACAGCTCCGTCGACTCAACCTATGCTGAGTAACAGAGATTTAGATACAAATCCCAAATGGTATACAAAGGGTTAAACTCGGATTTTTTTTTTCGTTTTCAACATTTAAAAAGCTTCGCTATTTTGCGATATTTCATGGCTTTCCTTTCTTTTCTCGATCAGCATAAAAAAGGGGTTGGTTATCGATTTATCCACCCTACCGTGAAATAGGGGCCTTGTCAATTATTTAATGCCCCTCTTGAAACACTGACGTGCACACAAAAGCAAAAGACGGCAACTTTGAACCCTGAATACCAGCAGGTAATTATTTTTTGTAAATGTTGTGACAACTAAGATTCTAAGGCCTTATACTGCTGACATCTCACAAATCAATCCAGATTGCTTGTCAGTACACCGAATCTCTTTTATGAACAGACATTGTAACATCAAAAGCTTAGGCTAGAAGTAAAATGGATGCCTCAAATAATCTTCCTTTTCGGGAATCTTCCTTCAGGCAGATAATGAAACCCTAAACCTAAAAAAAAAACAACAAAAACCGACAGAACCAGGAAATGTTAGAAAGAACGACAAAACCTTTAACATCAAGATCCCCTAGCATCCTGTGCGCGAACTGACCACTGACTACACTGAATGTCCGATATGGTTTATTTATTACAGACAGGTGTAGCAGTTTCTGGGAGAATCTAATTTTCATTACCATAGCAATTAACAAACCAAACCCATTCAGTACAATGGGAAATAAAGATGGAAAAGCGTTAATATTTTTACTATTAAAAAAGAAAGTAGAACGCACGACACCACGTGACGTCGCTGCTTCTTTTAAACTGGAAACGTATCCTGCATTTCCAGAACCCGGCGCTCTGAAGAAAATGCGAAAAAAGTCTATTGACAAACGTAGGAATTAAAATGCTACGGACTACATTTTTTAAAAAAAAATGCATTGTTCTGTCCTTTCATTTTATTTGCGCAACGTACTAAGGGCGAGATAGATGTCCTTCCCTGTGTGACCCATCCTGTCATCCACAAACTGGTATCGCAAACTTATATTCTGCTACCAAACCAGCAAAAGTGAAAAACCATTACATAGAGTCTCTTCCGACCAAAGCTGTCTGTTAAGTAGGAAAAAAGAAAAAAAACCTCTTCTGTTTTTCATGTCACAAAGACGAACTCCGACTTCATATTTGCAACTATCGTGGACAACAGATGTCTGTTGCCGCGGTTTCTCTCAAGACTGGGAGAAACATCTAGACAACGTTACAGCATCTCGGTTCTGTAACGAACTTCGACCTGCAGTGAGTCCTGAAAAGTCGGATGATACCAGCATCGCGGCGCCGTGGTTTGCTGGCTGTGTTGGCGGGCGAAGGCTGAACTTTGATAAAGTTGTATATTGTCTCAAGCTTCGAGACGGAGTTCTCTTTTTCTGCCTTCTGCATTCTTCATTCAGCTGGCCTCTTAACACTTCTTCCATCTGGCCTAACACTTCTTCGTGTATGGTTGAGTCACTTTAAACTTCCTCTGCTTAAATCCCGGTGGGGCTGGCGATCTAGTGACATCAAAGTTTCTAAGAGCTTTTACGGTTTTTAAAAGAATTTCTAATAAACACTAGTAATGAGCTCAGCTGTCAGTACTTCGCTTAAACCATGTCCTGCTTTTCGCTGGATTAGACCTCTCACGCAAGGAATGAGATATTGGTAGCTGATAATAAAGATCAGTGCCATCAGATTGCAAATTCCATCCGCAGAATAGCTCTTGATGTTATGTAGATTCATTATCCATTCTTCGCAATCTCCAAGGTTTACGCCACATCCCTTTGCTTGTGATGTCGTGCCTCTTGCTCCAATAGCCAAGCCACCCACCGACCGCTTGCCTCCCAGTCACCTAAGCCTATTTCTCCACCAGTCTTTCGCACCTTCGTTCTGAGAAGGTCATCGGCATTCAAAGAGTTTATTTCCACGTGTAACTTTAAACCGCCTGTATTCGCCTACTGCCCTGTGGCTGGAACCACGAATGGTTTTCTTCTTAGTTTCTGCTACTGCTGAGCTACTCACATTTCCTTTAAGAGCTTCGCGTACCTGCGTTTTCTCAGTCCAGACTTCTTGATGGCATCGCGTTGGGGATTTTCCCCCCTTCCTGGTGCTTATTTAGTTCAAATCGCTGCTCAAGACTCGGATTAAAGCACTGTGATATTTTCTCCCCAACAAAGCGACTGCGATTACCGACGATAGTCTCCTCAAACTCGTCAGCCAGCTTCGGGTCGGGTAATTGCACGACGTAACAGGCACGTAAAGGTGAGTTTTATTTATGGATAGGAAAGAATAGAACCCACGACCCTACGGGGGCTCAACCCACTGGACCGGCCCGTAATAGGTTTGCGGCGAAGTTTATGCTGGATAGCGGTCGGCTTACAGAGGTGAACACTGGCTGTAACGCACAGCGTCCTTTGGCGAACTAGTCGCTGCAGACAGGGACCGTTGAGCTTGAAAGGGGAGATAACGAGAGTTATTCTTGATTTCCAGCTCAGGATGGTCAACCAGAGAGAGTTTTAAAAAGGTACTTAATTATCCTGCGGCTGACCTTCCTGTCCCGACTATCCAAAACGGACCGGGCGACACAGCTCGGTGCAATAAGGGGTGGAAAAGATGGTTTTTTGAGATCTAACGGATGCGAGTCCTACGGCTACCGTCATAATAGGAATACAATAGCATTGATTTGGAGCAATGAAAAAGCTTTTCCTAAAAGAATTTACGTTTGTTAGTGGTAGAAAACAGCAATATGCTCTGTCGTTTTTTTCCTTCTGAATGAGTTGGCTTGACCAACGCTGTGTTGGTTTTCCGGACAAAGCCGACTACAGAGATAAGCACAAGACAGAATCTTTTCGTAGAGAGAGAAAAGAACCAACTGAAACCTGAGAATGCGGGGTTACTAAGATAGACTGAGCGCTTTACACGGTTTGGTTTACTTTAATGTAGTTTGGGTATCACATGAAAGCAACTCTCTGTATATACCAGAGAATTACTTAACAATTTGATTTTTAACCGATTAACGGTTTTACTGTTAGTTTGATAATCTATTCCATTAATTTGCAATTTTATTACCAAAAAAATTAACTGCATGGCACCATAGCCAGTATATACTGCAGTTATCTCCCCTGGTGTATTTAAATCCAGACAACCGAACATATTGTCTTCGTTCACACGCTGAGATATTTTTTTTTAAACCCTGCCAGATTTTCCCCACAAGCGTTAATGATATGCACATGTACTGCGATTTTCCAATAAATAATGTGGTAATTATGCTCAATGAGCTTTTCATAAACATTAGAAAATAACAATAACTTGCAGCTTGTTAAAATAACAACAGCGTATTTCATCTGAATGCCAGTTATTATTATTAATAATTGTTTGCTTTGTAAATACAGTATTTCAGCACCTACAGATCTACTAAAGTATACAGTAAGACGGACTCTACACTCTGCAGTACAGTGATCTTACTAAACAAAGCTGTAAAATAACATGTGGATTTTTGTTAGTTAACATCTACTCTGTTCATGCAAGAAAACTCATTTTTTAAAAAAAATTTTTATTTTTAACTGCACGACATTATTAATCACGTGATTCTAATCAGACACACACACACACCACACACACACACACACACACCACACACACACACACACACACACACACACACACCTCTGCACCGGAAGTTTTTAATTTCGTCCAATCTCCCGTATTAATGTAAATGCAAATGGGATTTTTTGACTGACACACGTGCTCCACCTTTTAAATCGAAATTTCTTCCTCAAACTCATCTTTAAAGTCGTCAGCAGCCTGCCTCCACTTTCTTTTACTCCTTATTTTCCCAAACACGCAGCGCACCTGATTTTAATACTTGCCAGCATAATTGATTACAGACTACTTAGACGCCAGTCAGAAATAAAAAAACGTTGAAAGCATTAGATCAATTCGCTTTTCGACCGATTGCGGTCGACTGCCTCTTACCAAGATTCCACTTTAATCATTAATAGTTTCTCCATCACAAAGAACTGACGGCTGGATGACTCGCTGATAGCGAAATCAGCCAACGAGATGGGTGGGCCCTTCCTCAGCGATTTCTCTTATTAATTCTGCGTGAATATTTGCCAACGCCAGAAGTATAATTGTATTATATTTGAAACTCGGAAAATATCGCGTGTAACTAAAACAAGCCACGGTTGTTCAATACCATTTAGAGTTACGACACTAAAAGCAATAGTTTTTTTGTTTATACATAGGATAAATGTTGTAATCAGTAAAAACAAATAATTTTGTGTGTGTGTGTAATAATTTTGTGTGTGTGTGTGTGTGTGTGTGCGTGTGTGTGTGTTAGCTGATAAAATTTCTTGTGTTGAACTAATATATTCTGAAAATTAAAATACAATTCGCCACAATCAAATCAGACATTTTAAGATGCTTATAAACTAAAAAGGCTACGTTATGGCTTTTAATTGAAATTATGTAACATAATAGCAGTAGAAGACGCACCTGATAACCATATTTTGTGGATCTCGACGTTTTACAGTATTTATTTTTCAGCTACACAAAGACAACTCCAGCTGGACTACCACTGGCTGTGCCAGATTTAACTAAAAACAAACGAACTGATAGCAGCCACACTCGTCAGTTTAAGGGTTATTCTTGCGGCGTCGAGTAGGGTGTTTTGTAAGGAGTTCTTACTACATGTTTGAACTTTCTAGTATAGGAAATTAGATTTCTTTATTTTTAAAATTTAATTACTCCTCTTTTTAAAAATAGTATCGTACAAGGTCTTGCCTTGATGTATTTGCTTTTATAAAACTGGCACTAACGGACTGATCTAGACACGCCAACTTATGAGATTGATTTTATGAGAGGGCTTTAATAGAATATAATTAAAACTGACTTACCTTAATTACTATTTCAGCAACAACCATAAACCATAACGGTAAGACTCTCCCGAATATAACCCTGCAAAGACAATAATGTTTTGTTACATTTCTTTTAACTAAAGCATGTTATAATCATTATATTCTAGACAGTAATTGTAAGCAAAGTGCAAGAAAAGTCTTGGCAAATTTGCCATGGACATAGTATTAAAACATGCTAAATGACGATTTGCATAGTTTCTCTTTGTATATGCTAGACAGCTTTAAACTTCCATAATTTCCATCTCTCTCTCTCTCTCTCTCTCTCTCTCTCTCGCTCTCTCTCTCTCTCTCTCTCTCTTTTGCGAAATATTGCTTGCTTGTGCTTTGATTTATTTTAGAAACATCCCTAATTCCCCCTTTAAAACGATAGATGGCAAAAGAAACGGTGAATAAAAATCGTGTTGCAGTCTTTTCATTCCATTTAAATTAACTTCACCAAACCATAGTTCTCTAAATGAAAGGTTGTTCAAGGCTAACCTACACATTTTTTCCCAGAGAATTGAAAGTAAAGTAAAGGTAGTAAGATTCACATTATTTTTAAATCATTTTTTCTATTGTTGTGCTAATGACGTCTTAACGCCATAAGCATAGACCTTTTTGGAATGGAGTTCGCGGCCACTTCAGGTGATCTGCTTTCGCGTTCTCGTTACTTTGAAACTTTATGCCGCCCCAGATTAAGTGTTTGAAGAAATAGAAATTACATACCAAGAAATCTGGAATGTATGGGGAAGAGACAGGTAGCTAGGCAGTTCCCATCCCATCTCCGCATGGGTTACATATTGACCATATAAGGGTGAACGTTATGGAACAAAACCGGGACATTATTTGACAGCAAAACTGACGTCTTGTGCGCATTGTATGTCGCACGTCCTTGTGTGACAGATTACTGTAGTACTATGATTTAATAGTTTCACAACGGGCAAGAAAAGCAACGCGAATTACGTTTCATTACATTTTTTCTATGATCTTTCCGGTCGACCGTCAAGTCTTGAAAACTTTTGATGGTGGAGATCCAGAATCCCGCCAGTGCACGCTTGACTTATCGAGCTCCACGTTTAAAGTGATGGATCCACATTTCATCACACGTCACAGTCTTGCTGAAGAATGCTCTCTCTCTCTCTCCTCTCTCTCTCTCTCTCGCTCTCTCTCTCTCTCTCTGTACTGACGTCATCTCTCTCTCTCTCTCCTCTCTCTGTAATGACGTCATCTCTCTCTCTCTCTCTCTCTCTCTCTCTGTAAAGTTACACCGACCAAACGAACTGCTTTCTGATCAAACGAGAGTTATTTTGGAACACTTATTGTTTTTCTTTTAGTTTCAGGAGCGGATGTATTATATTCCATACTTCCAACAGCTCTGCTGCAATATCACGCGCGTTAATGTGCATATTGTCCAAAATCAACTCTTGTTTCTCCATTACCGATTCACGTTCCATTTTAAAACCTTTTGCATTACACAGACACACTTCTGCGTCAAAGAGGCGCAAGATTTAATTATAAAGTAAATCTCCTGTAAACTTTAGCTGGTTGACATTTTGCTTTACCAGAAATTGCATTACGCAGTGCTGTTCCGCTGCGCCACTAACTTGAAAATACCCAGAGTGCTTTGCAAGGTTATTTCACACAGGAAATGCTGCCACTGCCATTCTATGGTGTTGTGGCGATCTGTTATTCTTTTTCTAAAACGTAAAAAAACAGGTTAACTTTCAACGCCTGTCGCGTGTGAGTGAGTGTATCTACAAGAACTTTCTCAACAACACGATTTTAACTCGGTTTTATGATTAGTATTATTATCTCCAAATAGTTGAAAATTTACTGATCAGTTGATCACTAAATATCAAATAAAATAAAATATCTTTTGAAAAGTTGTATTTCTTTAGAAATATTTACTTTGCCTTTTCGACTTCTCTGACGAATTTTGAATGTTAATTCTGGCTTAACAGAATAGATGAGAAGCGATTTATTCAGCCTGGTTTCCGATTTCATCCCGCTTTACAGAAACTGAAGTGTAGAGAGTTTAACATATGTATCACTATTATTTATGATTAAGTTTCAGAGATTAAATTGGATATAACCATGGATAATTGAATTAGTGTAAAAATAATTAATTCAGTATGCTCATATCGACATTTCTTGTATTTTTGTTCTTTGTAAATAAAGTAAAAAAAAAAAGAAAAGTAAGTAATAACTGGAGAGAAAATCCATTAATGACATACAACCGAACGCAATACAGCACTATACACAATTATGACGCACAACCTTATAGCCCTATTCACGGCTATGAAGTACTCGTATTTTATGTGATCTTCTTGACGGGACAGTCATGGCGTTACTGTCATACGTTCAAAAGGTATGGGCAGTTTTTATTTACTGAAATTATTTTTTAATGTAAGTAATTTTTTAAAAGTATTCAATGAAGAACATTAATCAGTTTTTAAAAGACTTTAGTGTTTCTTACCGAGAAAAGCGTACGAAGATGCATGCATCAGCCGCTGTGTCGCAATAAACAACTTTTTTTTGCTTGTTTATATAAATATATATTTTAATTATCATTTAAAAACTTTAGTAATTCGTATAATTCTTTAAATTAAAGAAAGGTAACTAACAAAAGGCAGGCAATTCACGTGAACTATACACGGGTATTTTTCATATCGGAAAATTAAAGACCTCAGTAGAAAGATACACGAGAAAAATGGATTTTCGTGGGAGTTAAAGGTATTCTATCAAACCAAAGAAGACGCACGCACGCAAGAGTTTCTAATTAGGTTAATATATCTTATCATTTCAATGGAAGAATCTAAAACTTCGTCTAGCCCATTTTGATACACAGAGCCGGTTGAACTCTTTTGACACGGAAATAATTAATTATATTGGGCTGTTGCCTGAAGAAAAGAATAGTACGAATAACAGTGACGTTTTCCAAAGATTAGTCCCGACTGGCCTGTGAGGAGCAGCCATTCTAAGCGATGAGCGCATAAAAGTTTGTGTTAACATCTCCCGAATATATGTAGGGTGACGATCGTCACTCATTAGCTATCTCAAAATACAGCTCTTATTGGACTGAGTCATGTGTTTTAGATATAACATATATGCGATAACTAAAAGGGGTTGTTTTTTTAATGTCTCACTGTTAGGGAATCTGTGGCATCTCTTGTAGTATCTCTGTATGGATAGTCATCCTTGCATCATTTTTAATGAATGATGTAGAGGACCAGAAGACCATCTTTCCTTGACATGGTTGACTTTTCGTTTAGTAGTGAATGTCTTTCTCGTTATTTGTGGCTGTATGTCGTTATCGTATCATCTCATCTATAGTGACAAGCTAACTACTTATACAAGTAAATATAAGTATTGATGACGCTAAGAACCACGACAAAAAAAAAGATTAGATACTCCAGTGTAAAATTTGCCACCTCCACCAACGCGTTAGCTAGCAACCGCAGGATTCATGGGAACTTCGCAGGAGGAAGTATCTGTACACACCCAGTAGGTGGAGCCAAATTCGTGAACTCGGGTTACTTTTTGTACCGGAACCAATTAATAGTGTTGAGTAAAAATGTAATAAAACTCAATGCTATCTTTCTATCATCGTAAAAAGAAAACAAACAAAAAAAAAAAACTCTATAACATAATACCACCATTTATCCCAAGTCATTTAGGTGGTTCATATTCAAATCTTTCAATCCCATTGATCCACACACACACGCGCGCACACAAATGTTAGTGTTTATTAAACCAGTTTCTCGATGCCACTTCGCTACGCGTCTCCGCCATTTTCCTCTTCGACCTCCCTTTCTCCAAGCCACCGCTAGGTGTCACGATCGGCGCGCTACAAAACTTCAGCGTTCCAACCCTTCTTTCTAAGGTCAGTAGCTGCTCGGCGAGTCAACGATTTCATATAAGTAAACCTAATTCAAAACGAATGTTAAAGAATGCCAAGAAAGACATGGAAGACTGACTGCACGGGCACGGTAATTTGCTGTGGAGACTATTCGTTCATTATTCGCACCGAAGTAGGTCAGCAGACTCCATATTACACCTGACCGTTATTCACGACATTAAATGTCTTCTTCCACTTTTCAGAGCTGGAAGACGGTTAATTATTTCCTTCCAGGTGCGAGGTTTGCTGGAAATCTCGGGTTAGCGAGATTTACGCTGTTTTCTAGTTTGCGGCAACAAGAATCTTTTCTGTTGTTGTTGTTGTTTTAAGTAGAGTTCCGGTGGACGCTTTTCTTCCTTTCGGGAACCCACCGATCTGAACTGGGCGATTATTCCGGTCGTTGACCAGTCGACGGTGTCGTGGGTGGTCTTTCTTGACGTCGGTTGTCCACCGCTGGACCCCCGATGCCGCGGTCAATGACGAGGCTGTCCGCCGGCGCTCTAGCGTGATGAGGATAACAGACGGGGCGCAGTTCCTCGGCCAGCTTCTTTTTGGTTGTTGTTGTTGTTGTTGTTGTTGTTGCGAAGAAAACAAGATGGCGAGGGGGACGAGTCGGTTAGGGGAACGCGCGGACTACATACGGGTGGGTGATCGCGCGGAGAAGCCGGTTTGAGCGGAACTCGCGGTGCGATGGAGGAAATAAATTGAAGAAAGGAAAAGGGGCTATATAGATGAAATCCGAGAAAGTTTAGCTCCCAACTCGCGGGAAGTAAACTCGGTTATCTGCAATGTTTAGGTCGGTGGGAGCTTATCGTTAGGAAACACGTGCGCAGCTCAGAGCCGTCATTGTTAAAACCAGAAAGAGAGAGAGAGACGTTAGTTACACCCGCCACCGACGGATGGGAGGAGACACAGCGAGAACTCTGCTGTCCGATCTCATTCCGCCCGGCGAGCGGCCGCTTGGGTTTGCCTCCCCCCCCACCCTTTGCAAACCAAACCGAAAGCCGTGGTCACCGCCCGCCTTCTGGCTGAACAGTTGGGTCACCAAGGCAGTAACCCTGACGAAGCACACTTTCGCTATACAGAAATCCGATTCTGCGAGATTTTTTTCCCGCGCCATTTCTGCCCCCGTTTTTTTTTGGCCGTAACAGGCTTCCCCGGTATATGAGGGTACACGTTTATCTGACATTTCCACATAAACCAAGGCAAAGTTGACATCCGCTCTCGACTTCTGACCTTAGACCTGCTTTCAATTATTACGACAGTAGCCCTGTTGTACGTCGACGCTTATCCTTTGCTCGTAACCTGTCTCTATCTAACGCGTTGTTTTAAAAAAAATCATTGTATAGACTTTTTAAAAAAAATCAACCAAATATGGTCCACCTTTTTGTAGCTTCCGAAAGTAGCACTGCGACTTGTCAGGCAGATCCATTACAACCCGGAATTCATTCGTTAACCCTGACCTACTTTTCATCGAAAAGAAATATCTATTCAGTTTTTTTTTTTTGAAAAATAGTAATTGTCGACGTATTTCCGTTTAAACCGAGCTTCCGGTAGGTTAGGAGAGTTATCGGGGAAGTAATCGAGAGGATTTTAGACTGCCAACAGGTGGCGCATCTCCAAATTGTTCATAAACAATTAAGGATGAAAGTAACTTCTGAAGATGTTGTTTCCTCCCGTCTGCCGCGTTGATAGCTTCATTCCAGCCCCTTAACATTGGAGAACAAAAGCGTGTAAAATATTTAAATAAATTGGTCGAATACAACAGAATTTTTTTAAAAAGGAATTATTTAAAATAAAACTAATATGCCTGGTAAAAATAAGTTGTCTTTTTCTTTTCAGTATGAAGAGGAAAGAACATTATAATAATGCGTCTGCGTGGAAAAGATAACTGAAATTTAACCTGTGGCTGTATCGACAAATATGCAGATCTTTACTACTGCGTACGCACGCAATTACTATGAGAAAAGAAAAGAAAATCAAAACGGAAACACACACAAATTACTCGTCGCCGCGCCATCTAGCGAGTTTATCACAGCTGTGCTTCAGAGCTGGGAATAGTCTGAGCAGACCATTTACTGAAGACGCCGTCTCTGTGTCTAAGTTATGAAACCACGAACTACGGAGAACCCTGCTAAGCAGTTGTTTTCGCTTTAAACGAGGGAGGATAATAAAGCAGCTGGATAAATCCACTGAGAATAAATAGTTCAGAAAAACGAGAAAAAATAACACTTCTGGTATCCCGTTAAAGGTGATCATTAGAGAAGGGTCTGGTCTAGGGGTCCCACTCTTCTGATGAGCGCATGACTTTGAGTCGTGTTCTTCCTCTCACGCTCACTTTACTCCTACTATTTACCCATTCAGCTTCCATTAATCTTCTAAGCCAGCGTTATTTATACACAGACAAGCCGAGATGATCAAGGAACTCTGATTTATTTCAAAGAGCTACTGAGCGTAACTTACTCTTTCGTGCTTGCAGTAAAAAGGGCGAAATAATAGATATATATATATATATATAAAAACACAACCAATAGCGAGAACTCGGCGTCGGCCACAAGAAACGAAAGTGATGAGGAGTTTTCCTGTTTGTTTTTTTTAATCTAGAAATTGTTTGCTTCGTGTGACGATCGTCCACTCAAAAGTTTTGGAGTTTGGAGTATTGGTAAGAGTAGCAGATTTTGTTCGTGGTGTTGGTGCTCAGCCACGATCCAGAAGCCGGAGAACCTCGCAGTGTCTGACGACTGACTGGTGACTTTTTCCGTCAGGAAATTTGCGAAGAACCACGGAAAACCATATATCTCAGGAGCTAAGAATGCTCCCACCACCCACCCCCAACGCCCCCCCCAAAAAGGGCACTGCATCGCGATCTGTCGAAGGGATTAAGCCTCTAGCTGTCTCACTCTGGCAGGAAAGCTTCTAGAATCGGCAGAAGAAGATGGCAGCGCTATAGGAAAGTTGACGACGAGAGACGAAGCTCACGGAACAAACGAAACAGGGCTCCGAGACTGGAAGGGCTCTCCCCGTGGATGCTAAGTGTTACCAGCACGTACTTTAAGCTTTCTTGGAGCCGAAGCTGCGTACTTGGATCGTTCTGCAGACAAGTGGCTCCAACGGAACGGTACCACATGCCGTATCCCCTAGGAGAAGCCTGACTCTTTTGCAGCACATTTTTCCTGGACAAGCGATTTCGAGTTTCGCCGGTGTACAAAAGAACAAACTGTCTGATTTACTAAGTACCACGTGGTCAACTACTTATAAAACTATATCGCTTTGTGGTGCAGACTTTTTAAAAAGAGAGAGAGAGATGGTGACGCCTACGTTCCGTTCTAAGACGGCCTTAACGATCGATGCGCAAATGCCCGGATGTCAGCAACGTCACCGCATCTCGTGATTTCTCGCAACCCTCTCCCCCCCAGATTTTGTTCTTTTTTGTTTTTTTGTTTTTTTTAGTTGTCGTCGTTTTTATAACTGAACAAGGACGCAGAATGTCCGATAGATGGCGCTGAGAAGCTCGGCTGGCGCGGAAGAGGACGACTTCGACGCCGATAACCACCCTGCGAGGGGGGGGTTTCGTTCCCGACCAGCTGGCGAACCTCTACGTAGGGCAAGAGCCGGGAGGAGACGTTACACCCGAGGAAACGAGCGAGAAGCATCCACCCCCTCAGCTTTGTTGCCTATTTTGAGAGGAACAACATGGCGTCGAGGAAGAGTCGGAAGATTTTAAACGCGTGCAATGAAGTCGGGGGGGAATGGGTAAATTATAGAAAAACAAACAAACAAACACCAGCTCCTTTGTAAGAAATGATTAATAAATTGTATCTAATAATAATAATAAAAAAGCAGCGTCTAATTTTTTTTTCCATCTAATAAATCGTCGAGAAAAGTTATTATTTACGAAAATGGCCGTTAAAGGGTTGGCGTCACAGAGAGGTTAGTTTCTGAAACTAACGGGGGTTGGCCAAGACGCCCTCGTAAATCACGTAGTGGATGGATCGTGTCTCGCTCACCGCGACTACCGCAGTGGATTGAAACGGAAACACCTGACGAAACAGCGGGCGAGAGCGAGATTTTTGTCACATAGGATCGAACCCGCGTATCTTCGCGTTCGCATTCCACGGCCACGCGTCTATCAGAAAAGAAATTCCGAAGAAAATGGTTAGAAAATGTAATTGTCGTTCTATTTTTTTTTCTTCTTCTTCTTTCTATCACCTCTCTAGAATTTACGGGCTTTGTAGTGCCCAAGAATTAAATTTACTGCTTACTGACCGAAAGAGGGTGCTTCACTTCACTTTGGACCAGTAAAGTTCAAATTGCATCCAAGACCAGAAAGACGCACCGACACGCGAACTATCTGTCACTAGGTGGCATCACTTGTCTCCAGCTCTGAAACCGGGTTGACGTGGGGGCTAGCCTCTAATAATGATAACGTGATCAACTTCACCCTACCATCTACGTTAACCCGTATTTCCCTGAAGGTAATATTAATTAAAACTAGGAATGCTTTTGTAAAGAAGGGTAAAAAAGCTTAATTTGATTTTAAAATTTTAAAAATTATTAAAATTAAGATTAACGACAGTATACGTATGCACGTGTGAAAGTTTTTTTCAGTTGATATGTGGATTTTTTTCCATACGATCGGTCTTTGAGATACCCACTTGCTTATTATTAATCAAACAATAATTTCTGATGCTTGAAAGAGTGTAAAAGGCTCACTTATTTTTAGATATGCCGAGATTGTATAAAAACGTATCGTTCGTCCAATGTCCGGGTAGGACAGTGATGACATGGAAAAGGCTGGCGAAGAACGTTTGAGCGGGTGTCCACTACGTGTGGCAGTAAGAGGCTTTGATGTTCCCTATGGATCCCTCGATCGCCATGCCACGAGCAGAAAGACAAATAATGGCGACCTGAAGTCAGTAGTATCGCCGACTAACCTTACTTCTGAACACGAAACACACACATAGCTGACCTCCTGTTACGACTGAAGAATCGTGGATTTCCAATGACATCCGGCGATGCACGTGGGTTTTGTGAGAGGATAACCACTACGAGGCTTCGTAGTACCTAGCTCCATGAAGTTTATATTGGGGCCGCTGGCAAGGATTACTTCATTCGTGGTAGGTGCCTCAGCCCCAAATGGAAATTTTGCAGGGATTTTACATGTCCAAAACACTTTTCACTGAAAAAAAACGAATAATAGCCACACAAAAAATAATCAAATAGGTGAAAGCCGTCCAAGGCGCATGCGCAAAAAAGAGAAAAACTCTTAGACCAATGACAGCGGCTGTCTTACTCATTAGAAAGTTTCTCTTTTTCTGTCTTAGTGATAGCAGCCGTTATATCATCGTTTATCAATGGGAGGACTGGCATCACGTTTCTAAGCACAAAATGACATTATTTGTTTTCTTGGGTCCTTGTAATACCTATAATTTGTCTAGATCCAGAGCTAATCTATAGCTAACACGACGGAATGGTCGGAATCCATTACGATTCCTTTTTCTTCTTTAATACATGAACTGAATCTGATGATAAATTACTTTAATTCTTCGTTCTTCTTGCATATTTGTTCTTTTCTCTCTTTTTTTCTGGCATAACAGAAATATTCATAATGCATTACCACAGAGATATTTCGTGTCCACAACGCTGATATTACCACGCATCCCCATTCTCTTGGCTTAATCTCTGAATTAGCAAGACGTTTGCTGGATCAGCGGTTACACAAGAATAAAAAAAAAACACCAACGACAATAGCTTATAGTTTTTTAATCCACTGCTTACCGCTAGTTTGTTGTACTCGGCTGTAGTTTCCATCCTCTATACGCTCTCTGACTCATGTGTGTGGTTCGTTTTTACCCGCGAGCCTCGATACGTTTCTGAAAATCTTGGGAGCCGGCAAGGTTCCTTAGTTACTGCCTCGGTCAACAGTCAGATGCCGGCAAGGTTCCTTAGTTACTGCCTCGGTCAACAGTCAGATGCCGGCAAGGTTCCTTAGTTACTGCCTCGGTCAACAGTCAGGAGCTGGAAAGGTTCCTTAGTTACTGCCTCGGTCAACAGTCAGATGCCGGCAAGGTTCCTTAGTTACTGCCTCGGTCAACAGTCAGGAGCTGGAAAGGTTCCTTAGTTACTGCCTCGGTCAACAGTCAGATGCCGGCAAGGTTCCTTAGTTACTGCCTCGGTCAACAGTCAGATGCCGGCAAGGTTCCTTAGTTACTGCCTCGGTCAACAGTCAGGAGGTGGCAAGGTTCCTTAGTTACTGCCTCGGTCAACAGTCAGGAGCCGGCAAGGTTCCTTAGTTACTGCCTCGGTCAACAGTCAGGAGCTGGAAAGGTTCCTTAGTTACTGCCTCGGTCAACAGTCAGGAGCCGGCAAGGTTCCTTAGTTACTGCCTCGGTCAACAGTCAGATGCCGGCAAGGTTCCTTAGTTACTGCCTCGGTCAACAGTCAGGAGGTGGCAAGGTTCCTTAGTTACTGCCTCGGTCAACAGTCAGGAGCCGGCAAGGTTCCTTAGTTACTGCCTCGGTCAACAGTCAGGAGCTGGCAAGGTTCCTTAGTTACTGCCTCGGTCAACAGTCAGGAGGTGGCAAGGTTCCTTAGTTACTGCCTCGGTCAACAGTCAGATGCCGGCAAGGTTCCTTAGTTACTGCCTCGGTCAACAGTCAGATGCCGGCAAGGTTCCTTAGTTACTGCCTCGGTCAACAGTCAGGGGCTGGAAAGGGTCCTTTGTTGACCGAGGCAGTAACTGTCAGGAGCTGGCAAAGGTAAACCGAAACTAAAAGGTTTATGTTAGTAAACTATAGTTTTTGGGGGGGTTCTGTTGCTGTTACCGTAATTACATATTTTTCTAAAGTGAAACTTTAATTTATAGCAATTAAATAGTTATCGCTTAATTAGTGCCCGCTATCCAGTAAACATGGTCATGAAGCTCTTTCTAGCCAAATATTCGGTATCGATAGAGAAACATGAAATGCGATGCGCACTGTTTGAGAATCTCACACATATTCTGAAATTATCTACTGTTTTACGCTTTTCTGAATTAATTAAGTTACAATTTGGCATATAGAGTAAAAGTTAAATTCTCACTTTTCATCACACCTATTCTTGTATGTGTTCTAATCTCTGAGCTAGATGATCAGTCAGTAGTAGTTTTGACTAGTTGCGCGCGCAGTCGAAGCCAAAGAAATTTAAAGAGAAGCTAACAAACATTCTGTTTCTTAATATCGTAAAAGTACGGATAATCTATTAATCTTCAGCTACCAATCTTCACTGACAGCCAAGAATTTTAGGTGTGGTTATTATCTTTTTATGCGCCGTAGATAAGAATGTTACCAAAATAATACTACTTTATCTTTAACTAGGTGTTGCCTTTCGTGAGCACAGATAACATTAGCAAAGAGGAATTCGCAAATGAAAAGATTTTATTTATAATTTTTGTTTAGTATATAAAACAATAAAATGATAATTTTTTAATAAAAAAAGAGTAGAGAAAGTTGTGCTTTCTTTTCATGATCAGTATAGAGCACATTTTTTTTTTTATCTCATCCGTAGATGCGAGACTGAGAGAAGATGAAGGTTTTTGGTTCTGCTGGATTTACGGTTTTCTTTCGGAATTTCTTCGGATCCCAACTGTTTAATTTAATTTGTAGAGATTTCTGTGCATTTTTAAAATTTTATTTTTGATTTTAAACACGAACGCTGAAGTTCAGATTAACTTGCTGCACCCTCTACAAAGGATTTTGAATGATCGATATAATACATTTTAGGCAATTAATCATCTCTCTCTCTCTCTCTCCCTCTCTCTCTGTACTGACGTCATCTCTCTCTCCCTCTCCCTCTGTACTGACATCATCTCTCTCTCTCTCTCTCTCTCTCTCTCTCTCTCTCTCTCTCTCCCTCCCTCTCAGAATTATCATCTTTATCTTTCATATCGGAATCAGAGAAAATTACCGGGGTCTTTCGAATGTTCGCTACTGATAGTCACGGAAACAGAAAAGGGCCGTAGCACGCACTTCGGACAATATCGAACCGAGACGAATAACTGCCTCCTGATGAAGCCAGATAACAACAGCTTTGGTGTCGGTACTCAGGACATAGCAAACGATGACCGACGGAGTTCATATGCGACACTGAACGTTTTAAGTTTCCAGATCAAAATTTAAAAAAAAAAAAAATTTGTTCTATTTCGCTGAGGGCTTTCCTTCGTTCCCTTAACTCGTTTTTAAAGGTCGTTTTTTTTTTTTTTATTTATAAAAACGGCCTCCACTCTCTGTGTGAGCGTAAATACTTTCACGCTACATCAGGTTCTAGATGAAATCTGGAAAGCCGTCTCTGCCAGTGGTTGCGCAGCAGTTGGGGAAGTGAGGTCGTTCATGGATCAGCTAATGCGTTTAAGTCCAAACAGCTTATGAATTATTTTTTTAATCACAACTATCGAGATGACGTCTGACAAAATATAATTCATCTTCAAAAAAAAAGAAAGGGTCTCGAAAAATGAATGGCCCGATAGCCGAACAGGCCCACGTATCTACTGAAGGTGAAGACCCTCTCCGTGTCGGATTTCAAAGGGACCAAAAAAAAAAAAAAACAAACTGAAGTGAAACGATTTTTAAGAGTTAGGGAGTTTGACAACTCACCGCATTAAGATAACAGGGTCAAGAAAACGAAAACTAAGGAGAAACTTATCTAATCTTCCGATAGGCGTCCATTTTGAATATTTGCTCGTTGTTTGTTTTCGCGTCGCTGATTTGCTGGTGAAACAGGCCGGGAAGTACCGTCCGTATCTCGCGTGTCAACGCCGAACTCTCGCTCATCTACTCTCGTCGGGTGCCCGAGGAGAGGAGCCAGATAAGCTAACGAGTGCGGCAACTGCGAGACCAGGTTTAGAATAATAATAATAATAATAATAATAATAATAATAATAATAATAATAATAATAATAATAATAATAATAACCCCAGAAAAAAGTGATACAATTAGTTTGTTGTTGTTGTTGTTTTTTGCATGACGTGTTCTCTTGCAAGGAGCTAAAAGAAAAATATATATATATGGAAAAGAAATTGAATATCGTCTTCCCTTTGTGTGCTAGACCCGTGACCCATGAACCATAAATACTGTGCCTACCTGTTTGACTTTCGTTATAGCAGCATCATTATTCAATATAAGGCGATGGGCGCCATACACCAACCGTAAAAAATTCTATTCAAAACTGTTCCATATTCGTTTTATGAGATTACAATGAATTAAACTATTTACGAACTTAATACCTCTGATGGAAAACCACAGTCAATGAATTGTAACAAAAATTTTAAATATGAAAAAAGAAAGAAAGACGAAGATGGGCGGCTTTCATGAGAAGAATGAGAATTAATAGGATTTTTCAAGTTATTATTTCAGTTTATTCCGAGTATTTCTTTGTATGCTTTCTGTTTGTTTGTTTTTTTAATAAATATTATTAGTGTAGCCAGAGAAGAACAGAACCAAAGTACAGACAGAATTTAGAAAGCCAAAAGTTCGTGTTGGAAAGATTGCAAACAATGGGCATTAAGTCATGTTTATGGTTTTTAAAAGACTTTTATCTCGTTGGCGATCTGCGCTGGCTGGCCACTTTATCATGCTCCTGAGTGCTCTTTCAGACCTGGTCCTCGCCTGAGCTGCAGATTCAAATTAGGCTGACTACATGATGCGACGGGTGGTCTTCGCTCTAACAGATACGGGGAAAGGCGAAAGGGTTAAAGCGGGCGAAAGGGGGCGTGATAATGGCCGCCTGCCCCAGCGGGTGTCACAGTGGGCGAGACAGTTCCGTTGGTAGGCTGCTTCGAGACATCGGCATTGGAAAAAGCTTAATAGATGTCCTCTGCGGCAGAAAATCAGTCGTTGTCAGCCATGGCTTGCGAAGAACGTTGCAACGAATCGACTGAGGCAGCAGGCGTTCATTGCATTAACCACTGATCAGGTTTCCAACATGAAAGGGCGACTTGCACAGCTTAATGGGCGCGGGCATCGGACTGAGAACTGGCGGAAAGCGATATGGCCCGACGAGTCATTCAACCCCTATTGTGTGGCCGCCGTCTGTCTATGCCTCCGCTGTTTAGAGGATGTTTGGTTGTTATATGCCCATGGCCCTTTTGACTTTTTAGAAGGCAGAATGATTGGCAAAATTACCTTAGCATTATTTCAGATCAGGTGGATCCATTGATGTTTCACCGTCTTGAAGGGGAAGGCTACCTTCGAGACAACAAAGCATGCATCTACCGTGCTTACATTGTGCCTTTCGTGGTTTGAAGGAAATGACTGACATTTCAGGCAACTTTTATAACAGTCCCCGGGTTAACTTAATCCAGCTGAGCGTCTGAAAGATAAATTCGAAAGATTCTTTTGTTATAATGATACCCTGCCTTGCGCACAATATTAGTGACTGAACAGGGGCATATATCCCTTAGGTCCCTGTCCAGCACCACGTGGACTCCATGCCACGTTGTGCCATGGCTTTTATTATGTCAAAAAGAGCCCTAACCCGTTTTTAAGTGGAGGTCGTAAAGAAGCTGCCAGCCATTGTCGTTTGATGTGTGAGTGTCTCTGCGCCAACTTCTTAAGTCGCCCTGTACATTCTGGGCGCTGTTGCCAGCGTTTAGAAAAATAGCATTTGGTTGTTAACATTGAAAGTATACTCTTTAACTCTTTGTACACCACTTAAGATGCATTTGCGCCACACTACTCAGGCTATAGAAGCTGTGACAAATAGTACCTCCTCATTTATATGACAACAGATCCGTATCGCTCCGACCTCACGTGTTTAACATCCGAGTGCCCCGACTACACACACACACACACAGCCAGTTCTACCCAGATACTAGCCGTTGTTTCTAGGTCGGAGTATAAAACTACCCCGGATGTTACGGGTGAGCCAAAACCTGACGTGGTACATGGACCGTTAAAGGCTGCTCTATATACTTAAGATCTGTCAATCGTATCGTTCTAATGAGTATCAACCAATCATCGATTTAATCCACGCCTACTTTCCACTTTACGTTTAAGCAATGTAATTTTTATTCCACACCTGACAAAAGTTAGTAGACTCCACGAGCCTGGATAGTAAGCTGGTCTTGCTGGCCGGTAAATCTGAACCGTACCGGTCATGTGGCGCAGCCACAACCAATCGCTCTCCAGTGCCTCATAGGTCAGGTCAGTTAAGCGCACAGTTGGACGCTAGCTGTTACAGAAGTAAGTTGTTAGACCAAAGCATAAGACGTCGATTATAGTCTCATATATACGCTTAATTAAGAATTACTGGCGCTGTAACGACCTGCCTCCTCTAACAACCAGCCCGGGTCCACCAAACTAAACCCCAGTTGATCTACTATTCGTGGGAGGGGAGGTAACTAGGTAAGCTAAGTTTAGCCATATTTCGTTTGGTGTTAACATAGTCCCAGTACGACTAAAAAAGATAGATTAACTCTTTCTCTGTCAAATTGTCTTTCATAAAAGCGGAATTTCACCGGACAAAACCACGTTTTTAATACGTCATTAAATGTCATTCACGGTCCGTTTTTTTTCTTTCTTCTTTTCTTCGGTGACTGAGATTAAATACAGCGAATCACGCGCCAGTATCTTCCAGACATTTCCACTGAGATTTTATTTCTCTAGCCTTTAATTTCCCGTACAAACATCTAACACCCCATCCCGAATTAATACAACTCGCGAACTTTAAACACGATGGGTCAGTTTTTTCGCCGCGCTATTGAATTCCGCACAATTCTCGACAAGACGGCTTTCCTCTTTTACATGGCAGCAAATCAACCCCCAGGATACTGCAGCAAGAGGGCAGTGGCTGGATTCTCGGAGCGGGCGCGCGAGCAAACCTACTACTACTACTACACTCCGGTTGTCTCGACGACCACGTGGCTCTCGTTCGTTCGGGCGTTGTTGTCAGGCTTGCTGGACTCGCCTGCTATTGCCAGACAATGAACCGACCGATGGACTGTCCCACTCATCCGTTTGGTGTGGCTTGATCCGTCTTTTCAGCGAGCGAATCGTTCGAGGAAAGGTCTTATTTCTGTACTCCGTTTCGTTTCGCGTATTCTTTCCTGATCTTTCGGAAACCAGCCAAACCAGAGATCTGGGTCAGCGTCGGGTCTCAGAAGGGAAAAAGGTTATTTAATATGAGAATTACAATGATTTCTTTTTTTTTTTTTTAAATTTTATTTATCTTTCTAACGGAAGTTCTCTGGTTTTCCTTCACATCTAAAAAATAGAAAAGCGGAAGCGGTGCCCGCGCCTCGGCCGGAACTGGCCACATATTTCCGGTGCCCGCGCCTCGGCCCCTTTCGCACGGCCGGAACAACTCTTTCTTGTTCTCGCCGTAATGGCGGTGTTCTGCAGTTCACTGCTCGTATATCCAGAGCGGGTACGACCTTTTTTTTCTTTTACGAAAGGGACAAACATGCAGACCAACATCTCTACCAGGGGGGGGCTTTATTTTTAGATGCGGGAGAAAACTCACGCCACCAGCCAGCCGGTGATAAAAAGCACCGAAGAACCACGCCGGGGAGGTCCACCAAAACGAGGCTGCCTTTCCCCCCCCCCCCAGCGAAAGGGGATCTAACTCGGGCTAACTTACTGGGTCGACAGCCACTCTGTTGTGCATCGCTAAAACCTCGATTGCCTCTCTTCTGGCTTATTATTTTCCTGACTGCTTTTTCCATTTGTATGTCCCTAACGGATGCGATGCCCTTTAAGATACCTTTTTAATGCTATGCATGTTTCTCTATGTACGATAACGAGAAATAAGATATGAGCAAAGACGAGGCTGTTTAAAATGAAATGCTTAAAGATAACCGTAGGTTCGCTGCCGTGACATTCATTGAAGATACTACAGATGCGATCCACGGCACAGATGTTAGTGCGTAGAGGAGACACGTTTTACCACCTCTGTATGGACAATGGAAAAGACTGAGATGTTTAGGGATAATAATCTGCCCCCAAAAGGCATTCGTGAGCAAGTGAAGTTCAAACATTTATTGAACATGGCCGACCTGTTTTATCCTGTTATTGTGCTACACAGGAGCAGCATGAATGTACACTGTACGCAGTTAGTAAAGCCTTCGTGTCGCCTTCCGCCCATCTGAGTCAAAACCTTCTACGATTAAAAGATAGCATCGAAGTCTATTAAGCGCACTTTTTTTTAAAGCAGTAAAAACGAAAGATGACACGATAAGATAGTTCGTATTTTCCCCCCAAATCTTTTGTACACCGAATTTAAACTCTAAACCACGACCCGGCCCGACCAAGATATGCACCCATTTCACGTTCTCGGGCAGTAATTTTGTAACAAAAGACACAACTGGTTGTACTGGGTGGATAAGGAGAAAGCAGGTACGCAAATTGCCGTTAAGATTGGATTCGTGCTTTTTTAAAATTTACCAAGGTTAAAAAAGTCCCAACCATTCAATTAAAGGCAAAAATTATGAAAACCCTCAACAGCGCACCGATTTAAAGGTGTGATTACTTTTGTAATTAACATCTTAAGACGTCAGTTTCATAGTACAACGTGACAGCGACCTAACGGGTACATATATTCAACTCGGTGAAAAAGCATTTAAAAGATAAAGATGTAGCCAGCACAAAGGCTTCACATAAAAATTATTGAAAAGATATGTCAATGATACTGCGCAGAACATAGGTAACTATACACCTGTTGCTTACACTAAGGTATCCATGAGAGTTGTGACAAAAGAGTCGAAGCATTGTACTAAGTAAAGGTACGGTGATTTAATTATCTTATCTTGGTACACAACAAACTTAACTTTGTTATTCATTAAAAACTCGGGTACTTGATCACTTTGACGCCTGTGATACCACTACTGCTGCTGCTGTGTCCCTCCTATAAATATAAAATAAAATATTTCTCATATTTTTTTTCCTGTACTGTATGCTTCTTCTTCTTTTTTTTTTGTATGGCTTTAAACTTCCTAAAGGAAACATGTTAATAAATTAATTTATTTTAAAACTAGTAAAATCTTCTCTCTCTCTTTCTCTCTGTACTGACGTCATATCTCTCTTTCTCTCTGTAATGACGTCACATATCTCTCTCTCTCTCTCTCTCTCTCTCTCTCTCTCTCTTCTCTCTCTCTCTCTCTCTTTTTTTGGTTTTAAAATGCAGTAAAAATTTAGCCTTGTCGACTCTTCTTCTCTCAATTGATCATGGGCATACACCGAACGATCGGCCCCATCCGACCAACCTCGGAGTTTTAGGTAACTTTGATGAAAATTTTCATTCTTTTGATTAGTTGGTCTTTTTATGGCTAAAGGAATATTAGTGATGGATGAAGCCTACTGTTAAAAACCGAAACGTACCCTGCTCGAGTAGAAAATGGCGAGGGAATTGATAATCTGGGCCAACGAATTATACACTTTCACGGGCAACGGGCAAGCAGTTTCCTGGTCGGTCTTACAAGACCGGGAGATACAGGAGCCATTGCACGGGGGAAGTACTTGAAAAGAGGTACATGAAAAGAGGCAAGGTCCGTGCACGAAACACGACATCTTTCCCCAATGCAGTTGTCACTCCTTTACCTTTCCACTTGTCTCACTCGCGAAACGTTCTGTGGGCCGATAAGTAATTTTTAGACCTACTGTTTATTTCCTAGCATTTTAACTGCGGCACCACGCTCCATTACGCTGTCAGAGTCTTCGGACCGTAACCGTGGTACTCTGGCAACTGACGCTCGGCTTTGTTGTTGTTTTCCACAGTGTTGCTGGCCGATGCTCGGTAGGGCAGGTAACTAAATATAGCTGCACACATGACGACCACGGGTCGCCCCCTCTTCGCATCCCTAGGTTTTGCGACCGCTCGGTTCCAGTCTATAGCTCGCTACAGTTTAATCCTTTCATAAAAGAAAACGTTTAGACTTTAAAAAAAAAAAATTATAATAATAATAAATAGGATAATTAAAGAGATTTTTGTCCGGATCGTTAATTAGTCTTTCTTTCGACAGGAAGCCCCGAGGCGAGCTGGTGGGTCTCTGGAGATGGCGGCCATTAAGATGTCGGTAGAAATATCGTGGGGAGGACCGTCCCGATCACGTTACGTGACAGCCAAAGCTCAGTAACAATAAAACACTGCAGTCAAAGAAGACAGGGCGCTCCCTCGCCCTCCTTTCCGTCTTTCTCGACTTGACAACCATTTGCCTGTAATTTTCAAGTCTTGAATTTCAAAGCGTTTTTATTGGAAGCACCTGACTGTAACGGCGAGATAGCAGCTCGCTGATCCCGAACGTTCGGTATCCTTGTTAATTCTTTCCACAGGTTAGTCCCGTGCATGATCCCGTTTTTTTTTTAAATAAAGTTTGCTGATTCGTTCCTTTCTCTTTTTATTTATTTATTTATTAAATTTATATTACTTACAGGTTCTGATTCCTGTTTTTTGGCTCCGTTCTTGTTAACCTTTTCCGGTCAAAAAGACGTATAAAAATGGCGATTTGTCTGTTAGACCGCGACAAATTGACGACATAATGCCTTCATTACTGCATATCACACAGTTGAAATTCATAGTTTTCAAAGAAAATAAAAAGCGAAAACATATATATACAATATTTGAACTAATTATGGAAACGAAAGAAAAATTTAAGCATAAAATACAGGTATTACGTGACAGAATTGCATCTTATGAGCGAATGCTCCATGTTACAGTCACGTGTTGATAAAGTACACTCTGATTGGTTGTCATGCAGGTGATCGAAATGTGCCACGTCTGCATCAAGAGCATAAGAGTATGAGCAGTGATGCCGTTGTAGTTTGGTGTTGGTGAATACCATGACTCCTGGAAAAGAAATACTATATGACAAGCATTAGAAATCAAATTTTTAGCTAATGAAGGCTACTACTCCACGCGGCAGATTGCAGCTCGACTTCGTGTTTTAGAAGATGTATGGGAATCGTTAAGGAAGATACGCGAAACTGGTACTGTTGACAATAGACGCAGTCGATGAATACAGCCAAAAGTGATGTTAAGTACCTCAAGGTGCGTTAATCTTCGTGACAGGCGGCGAGCTAGCAGAGCTTTGTAAACGACCTAGCTGCGGGTATGGGTGTTAACGTTTCTCCAAGAACAATAAGATACACATTAGTATGAAGTTATTTCAGTAGATGTGTGGCTGCTTGAAAAATCTTTTCTGAGGAGAGGAAACCAAACGGTGAGGTTAGATGGGCAACAGCAATGAAACATTGAAAGAAAATGTTCTTTACAGGTGAGTTAAAGTTTGAAATTTGAAATGTCTGGAAATAATCAACAGTAGTTTGTTTGAAAGCGGACCGGAAAGCAGCAGTATAACAGTCAGTGTACAATAGCGATAGTGAAGCTTTGGGTAGATCAATACACGGGTAAGCTGCATATCAAACTAAGGGTTTTGAAGATTTGCATCAAATCGCCAACGATTTACTGACTGCCGATAGGTAGAGAGAGGTTCTCAGGAAGACATCCCATTGGACGGAGATTCATCGTTTAAAATGACAATGTCACCAAGTACACCAGTGCGGCTAAAAACTAGCTGAAACGTAAAAGAGCTGATGGAACACCGAAAGAGATACCTTGGCCTGTACAAAGTATTGATGTGAATATTAGTGACGCTATTTGGGGTTACATGGCTACCGAGAAAACCAAGCGGTAACTAAACACCTTTGGATGTATTTGGAAAGTGCTACACGATATTTTGGACAACATTCTCCAGTCACATATTGATAAGCTGCGTGGGTGCATGAAAACACGGTGTCATGCTCTATATTATGCAAAAAGCTCACATATCAAACCCTTTTGCACTGTACAACGTATTCATTTTGTTTTTGTGTATTTCCTGTAATAATACATTGTGTATGTACTACATACATCTCTCAGTTACAATTATTTATTAATTATGCATATCCTGTGTGTTTCCATAATTATTTACAATACGGCATATATATAAACTAAGTTTCTAAATAAAGTATACAAGATATAAGGGTAATATGGTAATGTAACAATGATGATTGCTTACAGAGGTATGGATAATGAAAGTGTTGATAAATATAAAGATTTTTCTGGAAATAAACTGACAAGCAGATTCTTCCCTCGATAACCAACAGTCTTTTGAATAATTTATCTATATCATTAATATCAAGAGAGTTTCAGACATTTAAACTTTCCATGCTTCATAATGTAACACTCCTGTCGAGAAAGCCACATTAATCTGTAGTTGATCTCCTCCCATCACCTCTTTTAGAGAAGTTCCGGCTCCATGTTGAATAAGGCATGCTGGGAGAAACATTTTTGTTCAGTTAATTTTTTTTTGATAGCAAACAACTTATCGCGCAAACATAGTATGCGTCATAGTTGTGCAAGTTCTTTCCCTGTCAATAGTATTTGCACAAGTAATGACGTCACTTTCTTTTTTTTCCAGAAGACGTACAAAAATACAGGAAAGTGGTCTCACGAACATATTCAATTAACACATATTTATATCCATTTGATAATCCGTGGTTCGTAAGTTTAGTACTGAAAATGAATCACGGTTGTTACAATAATATTATGTTTAAAAGATGTGGTACTTTTAAAGTGGAATTCTGGGGAAATAACTACATTAGATAAATAAATAAACAAATATAAATAGACAAGTTGGAAAATGAGATAAAACCAGAAAGTGGAATGTAGAAATTATATATATATATCCCCCCTTTGAACCTACGAGCCGACGTCGGCACATGAGGCATCTGCCAGAAGAGATTCCCTAGTTTCAGGTTCCTAAACCAAGCAAGGGGAACGGGAGGAGACGGTGGCTAGCCGTGCGCCCAACGAAGAAAGTACCTACTAGAGGCCATGTATCCCGGCTGGTGAAGAAAAGCGAGAAGACTGCGTATATACGATACGAATTAAATATTTCCGGACGGATCTGTCTATGATAATTTTAAACGTCACGTTTAACAGATTTAAAAACTGACAGTATCTCATGCACATCTTCACGATTCCGGTTGCGGTTTTTTTAAAAAACATATATGTTCGTGTATCTATTTAAATTTCGCTTCTGTTTGTTTTTTGCGGTAGTAAAGACACACGGCCGGCTGAGGGCGCCTCCGTCTTAACGACCGGCAACAGGTTTAGAGGGTACCGGTGTGGAGAATTAAAAGGGATTCCTCCAAATGCGCTCGGATCGTAGTCACGCACGCATCTTCCAGAGATTTGGACGAACCTGATCGTTTGTCAGGGATTTCCGAACAGGCAGCTGGATATCGGTTTCGGTAGGTTCTTTCGCCAAACACCCCAGTCGAATCAGGTTCGGTTTCGCGGCATGCCGGTAAGAAATGTTTCGCCATGTCAGGGTCCAGGTGTTTTGATATCGGCTCGAAGCCCGCCGACAAAGGTGTAGCCAAGTTTCTACCAAGCTATTGCCATTTGTCGGTTTCTTCATCGCCGGCACGTTCTGAAACTTGGCATTACCTGTTTTCTTTAGAATGGTGTTCTTCCAGTTTTTTGTTGATTGTTGTTTTTTGTTTTTTTCTTCTTATTTGTCCGGAAACTTTGTTGCTAAGGAATCTATAGAAACCCCGATCTCGAGCCTTGAGAAACCTTTCCTTAGCTACGACATCTTTTTTCATTTCCAGTAAATCCGATTTGTACTGGTGCCTACTGCAGGCTGAGACGATGGTCGGCCTTAAGAATACATGTAACCCAAATTCCTTCCGCGCTCCTGTTTTTCTGAAGCTTTATTTAATTAATTTCAGGCGCCGGAGAAGAGACCTGGCATCGATGCCCATAACGATGTCCGGTTAGGGTTAATCTCAGAATTTTTAGACCTTTCTGCGAGGCGGCAGGTATTATTCTCTATTACAGTACGTTGCCTCGTCTTTCTTCCACAGTTTTCAGAATCTGATTTCAAAAAAAAAAAAACTCCCCATCTTTAGAGCCCCCCTTTATTCGTTTCCTTTCTGTATTTTTTAAGGTCTTCCTTTGCCGAATCATCCGTGCACACCGAAACTACTTATGGCAGTACTTTATTGGCCATTCCTTGAATACATTTGGAATGCCTTCTCTGCTGCACAAGACGACCAGATCTGACCCAACTATCATGACTGCCCTGAAAAAACGTCAACTTAAGAACGTGACGCCACCTGGTGGATTTTTGCGCGTAGGGCTGACCAGGGACCATTTAAGTATACGTTAAATAAAACAGATTCGCATTTAAACTCATTGACTTTCAAGCTAAAAACTGTTTTAGTGGCATTTCTTCAAATTGAAGTTTTAAAACAATACGCACTTTATTTAATCAGCGTTGACAGAGAAAAAGTGGAATTTTTAAATAGAAAATTAAAGGATAAAACTGAATTTAAAGGAAACCTTCGCCACAAAACAAAGTTTTTGTTTTTATGTCCCACAGTTTTGTTTAACCTGGTCATTCGATCTGCCCTTTGAGACGCCGCGCTATCGACAGTGATTTCATCCATTTTATCTTTAATTGTAACCTTCCGGATGGATGAATCGAAGAGTAGGAGAGAGACTGCCCAGTGTCCCTCTCAGGACGTCAGCGGACGTTTCTTCTAATACACGAACCAACGACATAATTTAAATATCACGCCTTCAGTTTCTCATAAAGATGGAGAGAGAGAAAATTCCGAACTAAATTCAGTATTGTTGTTGCTCGCGGGGCTGAGCCAGGCCCGCTTCCGCAGCAACGGTTTTTGGATTCTCGACCGCTAAGACTGGTGTCACCCTTTCCCTCTATGCATCAGTTCTGTCGGTCACACCCCCCTCTCTCTCTCTGGTTTGAAAAAAATATGTATGCTAAAAAAACCAGCGAGCATCCATCCCTTCGTTACAACTATTTGTCGGTGTCAACTTCGAAATGCCATTCGCACCAAAGCGAAGCCTAACAAAACGGAAACCGAGAAGTTAGTTACGGTTGTTAGCCAAATCCGGAGGAAAATTATTTTAAAAAAAAAATGTTTTTCATTAACGACGTTTATTGTGGCGAGAGCGATGCTGGTAAACTCCTTTCTTCTTCTTCTTCTTCTTCTTATTTTTAAAACCCGTGGTCTGTGTTTGATAACACTGGTCAACAAGTATTTTTCATCAAGCATATGTCAAGGTGTACTTAGTGTAGTTTTTAATGCTGTTTTTTGACATCACGTACAGTTTTCAGGATGAGAAAGTTTTTTGGTTTTAGCTCATGCATTATATAGAAATTCCAATTAATGACGTGTATGCATGCATTTCATTTACATCATGGAAACATACCTTTAAAATAAACTACATTATTCATTGCTGCATAGTTCAGATGCAATATTTCATCATCTTAAATTAACCAATCAAGTTTTGTCTGATGAAATAGGTATTTCAACATCTCAAATTGTCCAGTCATAATTGGTCTGATGTTAATGGGAATGCAAGCAGGTTTCACAAAATACTGTTGTTTCTTGTGTCTATGGGATAGTCGGGCAACTGACAGACATTATTCGGAATCAAACTGGCAGACAAGAACATCATACCAGCCAGGACTGTCTAGCGTCAAGAATACACCTCTTGTAGATTCATGTAATGTCCTATTGCCTCCTTTGCACATAAAGCTTGGACTGATGAAACAGTTTGTAAAGACACTAGGGAAGAGAAATGCCAGAGGGTTTGAGTATATTGTAGAAAAGTTTCCCAAAATCACACAGGCGAAGTTAAAAGAGGGTATCTTTGTCGGACCCCAAATTAGAGAAGTACTCAAAGATAACACTGGATGAACTGGAACTGCCTGCCTGGAATGCTTTCAATTGGATCTGTGAGAATTTCTTGGGCAACAAGAAGGCAATGGACTACAAGGATGGCATCAAGAATCTTCTGAAATGTTACTCAGCAATGGGTTGTCGCATGTCACTGAAAGTTCACTTCGTGGACTCCCATCTGGATTTCTTCGCAGATAACCTTGGAGCAGTGTCTGATGAACATGGTGAAAGAGGACATTAGTGCTATGGAGAAACGGTACCAAGGCTTCTGGAACGACAGTATGCTGGCTGACTACTGCTGGACACTTTACCGTGATCAACCAGATCAGGAACACCGCAGGAAATCCAAATCACAATGTTTCTAACTCTGTTGTTCTAACTTTGTCTGTTTTGTCTGACCCATTTTTTGTGTATTCACTCTTTGTAGAATGATAGTGATGATTTTTAACTCAATAAACTCATTTACTTTCTAAAAATAATAATATGTCCTTATTTATTACGTTAATGATTTCATATATACAAATATGTAAATATTTGCATGTATCTACTGAAAAACTGATACGTGCTGCATACAAATGGAGTGGAATTTTGAAATCAGCATGAAAAATTAGTCTAAAAAAGTTGGTTTGCATTCATAATGAGTATAATACATTTAATTTTGTTGACCAGTGTAATCATCCGATTTTTGCTTCGAGAAAATGTAATTACTAATCGCTGAAGCGTGAAAAGGAAGGATAACTCAAAAAAAAAAAAAAAGAAAGGGGGAGACTACTGGGCTGCTGGTGTCCGGCAGAAGAGAAAAGATGCATCTTAAATCGGCGATTTTTGGAGATTTTTTCCTTCCCCTTTGTCTCTCACGTATTACCAGGTAATAAGTGAACTCTGGTTCTTTCATAGATTAAAGAGCTCAGACGTCGTTCAACAGTAAAATGGCAGCTGTTACTTTTTTTCAAAAGCTGAAAGAGTTTACCGCTTCAGAAAAAGAAATTGGACCGTGGGAATTATGTTTTCTTCATCTATTCGGAAAATACGTAATTCGTATTTAAAAAAATATTAAGTATGAGTTTGCGATATCATTACCACCCCCCCCCGCCGCCAATATTCTTTCGCCAGAAGCAGCGACCGCGATTTGTTAATACATTTAGATGTTTGCGAGAGCCACGAGTAATGGACGTCCAGGAAGTGTTTCGCTAGAACTTTCGGAAATGTCGGTACTGACACGGAAGTGACGACACACACAAAAAAAAAAAAAAGATGAAAAGAACCTCGCGATATATACATGGCGCGTGCGAGTCATAACCAGGGCTGGCAAACTTTTCGTAAATGTCTTTCTATAGTTGACTATTTCGGCATGAAATTTTGTTATAACTGTAAAAAAAAAAAGAAAGAAATCGCTAATTTGCACTACAAAAACCAGTAAAGCCTATTATCATTATCATTGCATGTTTTTAACTAGGTCATGACATGAAAGCCACTCGTCTGCACTATAACAGACGTGGCGCCATATTCTTTTGTTCATTTTCTCTCCCCACCCCTAACGGAATCTTCTCGAAGCGGAACAGACAGGAGAACTACAGGTTTCCAACTATGTCAGTTCACATCAGGTAATTATTATGCCTGACAGAACTTCCTTTTTTTCTTCTTGCTCTGTTTTATTTGTCTTTCCCACCGCAACGTTCTTCTCGTCACGTGAGCCTCATTAGAGCGCCACGTGCTTTAGATGGGTTCCCTCGTCTCCATATTTATTTTTATCCCTTAAGCCGCTTGTTATCGTTCTTTGTTCGACGAAAATTTTAAAAAAAAAAGAGAGAGTCCGCCGGTCATATTTCAACGAGTCGCTCCTCCTCTTCCATCACCGAAGCCGCCATCTTCCTTCTCGACCCCCAAGTAGCGCCAGCGATTTTCCATCAGACCCACGATGCCGTCGCACGCCGAGGCTCCATAGTTTGTTCAGATGGTTCCCTGGGAAACCTAATTAAGCAGAAAGGGGAGGGGGGCTACGCTTGCCTGTAACTATATCAATTCCGCCAGCTATTAAACTTCGGGTCTTTTGAAGTAGCCTCGGTTTGGTCAAGAGACGCGGCTTGCTCCCCGCCCTCCACGTGTTACTGACGCGATCGACCTCTACAGCCGACGTAGACACGCGACTTAGGGAATCTTCTCGCAATTATTTTGATGGTCATTCGGAAGTCCTCGCGTAGCTGACCGAAAGTGCATCTTTTCATCCGACGTCATCTCGGAGTAGCACCACCTTCACAAGTCCGGGTAAACGGCAAGCCGAACTCCCAGGTATTTAAATCGAAACGCAGTCGCTCATCGAGGTAGTAATAAAAGCCAGAAAGTATTTTAACTGTTCTTAAAAAAAAAAAAGAAGACATTTTCATCTGACGGGTTTTTCCAAAATCTGCGTCGGTGGAAAGCAACAGGCGTAACGTAAACCATCGCGTTTTCAGCGATCTGCCCTGACGGATCGGAATTGTAATAAATCCTCCTCCTGCTACGTGCAAGCGAAGGATGGCTTAGGGCAGAGTTAATTTCGGAAACAGACTTTCAAACTTTTGGCGATAATTTCGGGAAATCTTTAGAGAATGCGGGGTGTTCTGAATAACGCTACTTTAATCTGATTGACGGATTAACCGGGATAAACAGATTCGCATTCCCAGCGTTAAGGAACAGTAGTTTCGTGAGGCTACTTTGCTTAGTTTTTTTTCTTACGAACTTATAGAACTGCGCTCGTCTGCTTTGTTTCTTGCTAATTTCCAGCTGGATTTCCAAGGCTGAGTCAGTGAAGAGTAAGGGAAATAAATATAATTGCGTTTTAAAAAACGTATGAATAATTTTCGACGGAAGTCAGTTAATCTACTCGGAGACAGTCATCTGAAGTAATAGCGTTATAGCGTGGAAGAGTTAAGAACACTGTCCTGACATAAATTTATTGGCGTTATAAGATTAAATATCGGTCAGGGAAAACTGATGCTACGTGTATTACAGTAGCCAGGCTTTACGCATGGTAGAAGCTGTTGATAAGGTATTCAGCGCCTAGAGCCTTGATCTGGATATTTGTTTCGCTTAGAAATAAGCAGCGCGAAGCGAGAACGTTACTTACGACCAGATACCCTTTGTCTATAGCAGAGCAGACATTTATATCAAACGATGTAAAGACTCAGATTTGAGCAGAAGTACATCCTGAAAATTGTTTGTTTGCTTTGTTTTTGTTTTTTTTTTTGGTAATGCTTACAAAACATTTAATGGTTATTTCAACATATAGTCAACAAAACCATTTATACACGTCTCCAGATATTTAGCTGAAAGATGTCGTCCACGTTCTGAGAGAGAGAGAGAGAGAGAGAGAGAGAGAGAGATGAGAGAGAGAGAGAGAGAGAGAGATGACGTCAGTAAAGCGAGAGAGAGAGAAGAGAGATGACGTCAGTACAGAGAGAGATATGACGTCAGTAAAGCGAGAGAGAGAAGAGAGATGACGTCAGTACAGAGAGATGACGTCAGTACAGCGAGAGAGAGGAGATGACGTCAGTACAGAGAGAGATATGACGTCAGTAAAGCGAGAGAGAGAAGAGAGATGACGTCAGTACAGCGAGAGAGAGAAGAGAGATGACGTCAGTACAGAGAGAGATGACGTCAGTACAGAGAGAGATGACGTCAGTACAGCGAGATATGACCTCAGTACAGAGTGAGAGAGAGAGAATTAACTTTACGAGTTTTTTTTTTTTTAAAATTAATGTAATAAAGGCAGCCTGATGGATCTAAGTCATATCTATGTACTGGTATAAATGAGGCATTATCGACAAGTCAGCTTTAATCCTGCCTGGAGAATTTGGAGGATGGGATCGTAATGTTTATCACTTTGTCGTGTGCATCTATACTCCTTCACTAGTCGTGGACGTTTAGAACAGCTCGTACGAGTCGGCGCTTTAAATTAAGGGGGCTTTCTGGGTTAGATAGAGAAAAAACTCACTTTTTATTTAATCTGGATTCAAACAAATGGCTGCCGTCGAACACGCGCGCGCGCTATCCGATGTAGGTCATCAGATTTTCCTTGACCCGGTTACCATGAAAACGCCGATATTTGGCAAAATACGTGCAGATTTCGTTGGCGACGATTTCTCGGCTCTGGTCCTTTTAGATAATTCTTCTTTTTAATGCACATTTCGATTGCATTTCTCGTCGTCCCGATGCAGTTTCAGAGGTTGTCATTCTTGCTTTGTCAGTGACTACTTTCACGATAGCGAAGAAGATGTTTTTTCTGGAAATTCAACGTCAGAAAAGAAACGAAGAGCGGATCTTAAACAACCACCTGCGACACCGAATTATCCGCTTACAAAGCAGCAAAGTGCCAGGTTAGAAGTGATTGGGATATTAAAAAAAAAACAAACAAATAAATGTGCCGGGTCTGACATTAAAAAAGGGGGGGTGAAGAACCATATTTAATGAAGGTGCAGTAATATATAAATAACTGAGTTGGCTGCGAAAAATAGTATTTTACCAACAAAGAAAAGGGACAGAAACTCGAATTTCGACTCATGCGCTCTCTTAAAGGGTTACATGGGCTGGAATAGAGGTTTAAATACGACAAGAAATGAAACTTAACGTATTCGCCTTCAGAGGGGTTCTTAGGTAAGGAACTCGACGTTTACTATTAAAGATACACTTTAGATTTTCAGATGATGATGGCTGGCCCAGTCGTTTGTCCGCCGTTTCCTCTTTGTTGGTCAGAGATATTAAGGGCTAATCTCTCATTAGCTAAAACCATTTTAAATGGGAGATTATTATTAAATAATATTTTAGATTCCTTCCTCCTCCCCCAAACACGCAAAAATCAGAGTTTATCGATCTCTATCTAAAATAAAATAGCCATGGAATAAAAAGGGAACGTCTCTTTTTAGGAGTATGCTATAGAGTTTCATTTAATTCTCACATCAGAGTATTTCAGACACTTTTTTTTTGTTTTTGGAATTAAGCCGCGGAGATCCTATATATGCATCGTCCTTTTCAGTGGCCACCAGAATATACTACTGTTCCCTTGTTTGATGAAGATGAATCATTATCATCATCCATCTGTATGTTTGCAAGTGGTTCATCAAGCGATCGTGCCACGATGCAGAGTGATGGCTGCTGATGACGAGCAAGTTCCAAGTTTCCTTCCAGCTCTCTGTTCGCACGCTTGGATATGCTCAGCCTCAAACTGTCATCTGGACTTCCTCCATACTTTATTTTATCACGAGCAGGGAAATAAATAGGTTTAAAGCACTTGCCCTCTTTTCTGTCAGGAAGAGACCTGCGCATGAAACTTCGCGCGTCTAAGTTTTGTTTTCAGATGCTCGGAATTTCAGCAATAAAAATTTATTTTCATATGAAAATTAATGAGCAAAAAATGTCCTGAATAATTTCTCTGTTCACGTGAGATTTGAGAACTTGTCATATACTGTTTGTTTGTTTTTTATGGAAGAAGCAAAATAACAGACACTAATTCATACAGATACAATGGTTGAAATCAGAGATGACTGTTGCATGGAGAATCTATATGACGGTACATTATTATTAGAATTTTCTCTTGAAGTACGTGAAATTATTTTTAAAATGCTTATATATATTAGCAGTTTCCTTATTTCAATGTAAAAAAAGTAGTATTATATTAAAGTGCGATTTTCGTAATAGAGAAAGCATCTCAACTGTCTTTTTTTTGCTAATTATTCATTGTTAGTAATATTAACTGTGGTGTTCTAATTAAAGTGATTGTCCTTTAAAATATTAACAACCTCAGTGATCAAGCTGCCAGTTCTTTCTACAGAAAACAAACCACAAACCCGTAAGAACTAGAATAGAAAAGGCGTATCGCCGTTATAGAGAAAGAAATTGAAGAATATTCTTGATTCCCTAGTGTGAGAATTTTTTTTTTTTTAATAGTAGAAAGGAAATACTCTATACTTGAAAAACCTGAAAAAAATCTGTCACAGATACATTTATGTGCCCCCCCCCCATCATCCATAGACAGCGAACAGGTTTGAGCACCGGTGAGTGAGTCAACAAGAAGCCATACTGAATCAAGAAAGTGGTGAGAAGTTAACGTGTCTGCACTATTCTTTAAGTTCTTTTGACTTTAAATACTAAAGTTATACTTTAGACTGGCTTTCATAATTGCTTGCAATTTCGAATTTGCCTCGATCAGTAATACTTTCGTTACTTTGATTTTCACACATTTACATATTAATCTGGATTTGTCATTCTAGCTTTTAATTTTAAGTAAAAACAAAAACCTTAAATTATATTTATGGCAATCTTTAGAAGTTTCTTAAATCTGTTGGTTTTAATCTGTTTGAAAAAAACATTATTGCCGTTAACATTTTTGGATTTTAAATTTACTTAGTTATGTATCATTCGAGATTTGGATATACTGACCAGTTAACATTAAATTTCTGAGGATTTCAATTCACAGTACGAAATTTCAGTTTTTTTCTCTTAATAAGCTTCTCATAATTGTGCTGAATTTTAAATTTCGTTTTTAGACCAGTGTTGGTTTTTATATTTCGTGTTCTGGTCTTCGAATAGTTATGTGCAGAAGTGTCGGTTCTGGGTTAGGGGAGGAAGGGGTCTGAGAAAACCACTTCCCTCTCCCATTTACGCTGCGATGTGAACGCATATAAACTATACGTGTGAGAGGTAGGCGGTGACTGAAAGAATGACCATAGGATTTACCATCATCGCCCAAATCCAATTATAAGCTAGACTGATGTTCCTGTTTGTGTGTTAATCTGGATAAATTGACTGGAAGAAAGAGAGAGAGAGAGAGAGAGAGAGAAGAGAGAGAGAGAGAGAGAGAGAGAGAGAGAGAGGGGGGTAGGTGAGAGAGAGAGAAGAGAGAGAGAGAGAAGTGGGAATTTCAGTTCTTTCTGATAAAGAGAAAGTTTTCTCTTCGATGTTATGAAGCCTAATAATCGGCCACTCGATCGATAGTTATCTTTTGATCACGCCGATTACCGATCATCTACATATTAATCAGCATATCCTTATTACCTACTAATAGGTATTTATTAACAGCATTAATTTGGAGTTAAATCTGAATAATCACCAAGGAATTTTTCCTGCACAGCGCAGTTAAACCCTGAAAAATACTTAAGTTTGAAATCTGTAACATAAAAACTCAAAAAAAAGGTGAATTGAAATTAGCGATCTCATCTTACAAATCCGAAATAATATTTTCCAGGCCTCCGCAAAGATAAGAGCGAAAAATTAGAAACATATTTTGGTAAATGTATCTGCAGTGTGCATGTTTTAAACGTATCTCAGGTCGGGTATCGGCGAGCGAAAATAACGAAGGCATGAAATCATAAAAAAAAATTTTTTTTCTTCATATTTTCTATTTAGATAGATTTTTTTTTCTTTTAATTTAATCTTCCGCATCCTTAAAGTTTCTCTAATTACCAGAAATGCTTAGATAATTTTCCACATCACTGTTCTTGAAACAACATGGCGCGACTTATCTTTTTGCCAGATTTGCTCAACCGACATAAGATGGATAAACACGAGAGCTCTGCCGACTGAAATAGTTGCAAAGTTTTTGTTAGTTGCAGGCGCCACCGTCAGAAAGCTCATTTACAGAAAAACGGAATCTAAGTGGCACAAATTATCAGCAGCTTTTTTTAAAAAAAAACGTTAAGCAGTTTATCTAGTTACCCTTAACTGTCTACCTACTAACTTTGCAGATAGCAAATTCAAGGTTTAGTAACTATAACTACGTGCGTAGTTGACCCGATCTCTGTGACTGCGAGATCACCCGGCGACCGGGGACTGGCTCGCTGTTACAGCACCTGTACAATACGCTTAATTAGGAATTAATCGGTTTGTAACAACTTACCTCTGTAACAACTGGCCAGGTCTTCTCTACTATTTCGGTTTACCAGTCAATAATTTAGGTAGTTTTCATTTTGAGTATAGTCACTGTCGATAATTCAGTATACAAACGACATTTCTTTTGGAAAGAAGATGGAAAAGACTCCAGAACCAGCAGACATACAAAGCCATCCTAACTTAAACACCATCGCCAAAAGTTCAGAAAGCGTTTAACAAAACGCGTCACTGATTAAAAAGCACGAAAGCATGAACCAAGTTACAAACAAAGCAACTGTTTTATAATATTCAATTATTCCAGACATCAGTGTCAGTCACATGAGATACTCTTTTGTGCAGCACTCAACATTTCGTGTCATATTATCAATATTCTTATCCGTCATGAAGTTACACATCTAAGCCAATAATTATTTATATTTGATTTTATTATCATAACTCATAACTTTCCGTTGTTTTTAGCTCTTCAATTTACAGATATTAGAAACTTGTAAACCACTTTTTAGACACTAATTCATTTCTTTTATAAACAATAGAAACATTCATTTTACTATATTAAACAGTAATTCGGACAACAAGAAACAGAAGTTAGCAATACGGCTTCGCCAAAAACGCAGAAGCGGCGAACTGTCAACCCATGGACACGATCATTTATTTGCCTGATATTTTGTGTTCCATCTCCATCATTTCCTGATGTTTTCGCATGCTGAAATCCATCGCCATTTTAACCTGTCAGCAACTCGGGTTAGGGAAATTTATACCAGCGGCAGCTTGTACAAAAGCTGGAGCGGCAGTGTCTCACTGGAGTTCCTCAAAGAAAACATTTGATAGCAAAAAGACGAAGCGACACACAATGGCATATATTTTATGCCAATTATAGACATTTTAATGGATTTCATATTTCATCATCTCTCTCTCCCTCACTCACCCTCTGTATTGACGTCATTTCTCTCTTTGTGTACTGACGTCATCTCTCTCTCTCTCTCTTTGTGTACTGACGTCATTTCTCTCTTTGTGTACTGACGTCATCTCTCTCTCTCTCTCTCTCTCTCTCTCTCTCTCTCTCTCTCTCTCTCTCTCCCTCTGCACAATTCAAATTAAACTATTCAGAATTCCCGATCCCTTTTCCCGAATACTGTAAAAAAGAGGGGTAATATTTTGCAGTAGAAGCTCATCGCCTGGATGTGACACCAGTAGCGTTCATTGTAATGTCCTTGACAGTCTTTTCAAAAACCAACTGGAACATTATTGTGACTTGCAAACTGCTCAAATAATAACGAATTTATCTGAATGCTAAGAATTCACTCGTAATCCTTTCTTTCTGAAAATATTCCAAATACGAGAATACACTGTTATCACTGTCCTCGACAGCCAAAGATGACGCCGCAGATGATGTTAGTCCGAAACAGGAGTCACGCATGGAGTATTTATAGAAGAGATGGCGGGCATTGACTCAACGATCTATCCGCATTCTCTCTTTCTGGTTCTTCTGTGCACCAGTGGCGGCCATGCGCAAGGCGACTGGCAGGGGTTGAGTGCGGAAATATCATACGAAAACCTTTCCTTTTTCTTTTTTTTAGATGAGGAAGGTAACCGGAGAGACCGGCAGGCAGAGAAGAACGAAATGTAATATTACATTAAATCACCGTAAGACAGAACGGACTCTACAACGCTTTCTGTCCTATTTCACTAAAAACAATAAAAGGATAACCACTGTCTTTCGCATTGAAGCGCGCGCGAGCGAGTTCTGTAAGACCGAGTCTCTAACGAAGTCATCGTAACAAAGGCTTTTCCAAATATATGTGTATTTTCTGACAGTCGCGCATCGCTGATGCGCTACAAGTTGATAATGTACGGTATTTGAGATAATTCATTGGTAGGTCTGCAGCTGTTATTGCCTTAGTTTTTATTAACTTGATATGTTGTTTTTTTTTAAAATAAGTTTGGGAAAATTTTCTAAATTAATAAATGTTGCATCAAAATACATTTGTAATATGTATAGATAATTGAAAATAACTCTCTTCGCGAGAGTCTTAACAACGGAAATACAATCTCATGTTTCCGAACGTAATTGCACTGGACTCACTCGACAGCCCAGTGTAGTTCACACTGGACTGGGATAGTGATACACCTGGTTAAAGTTGCAGAACAAATACAGGATTCTTCTACAACATAATTGCAAATAGCATTAAAAGAGTTATCTCGTGGTAGTCGAGAGTGTATTTATTCCCACATTTCTAATAAACAAACCCGAATTTTCTGGAACACAGCAGAACACCTGAGATTTCTTTATTCTCCGCTCCATTCGATTTGAAAACGTGTTCTTTTTTTCTCTCCTCCTGTAACAGGAGAAGACTCGTTAGTTCACCGATAATTGAGCAGATTTTTTTTAAAAATAGCATCGTGTGTTTCTAACATCAGCGAAGCTCCCAGAGTCCAAAGCGCGTTATCCACACCTGCCCGAGTGGTTCGTATCGCTTACATCTCGGTCCGCGCACCACGTGCTACACATCCTTCTCGTTATTAAGTTCCTCTCTTAATTTCTTTCTTTCTTTTTTTTTTTTTTTTTCCTCCACCTCATCGCATCACGAAATTTTTTTGGAACGATTCCATTCAGGTTTTGCAAGAATAAAAATTTTTAACAATTTTTCTTTAACGAAATGAAAAAATACTCTCTCGTCAATGTTAATTTTTCTCTCTGTGTTTCTTCACAAGCATCGAAAAAAAAAAATAAAAAAAGATTTATGTATCCCGATAATTCAGAGCTTTGATGAAGTGGTGCATGGCTACTGCTACGTAGAATCTCCTGGAAAGGGGGGGGGGGAGTGGCAAATGGAGACTGACGTAGTACAAGAAGCGTAACCATGGTGATCGAGATCGACGTTCGTTCAGCGGCAGACAACCGACTCAAGAGTCGGAGAAAGTTTGAAAATTTCAGCAAGCTGTTCGGAACCGAGGAAGCGACATTCGGCGATCTAAGGATGCGTTTTGAATAGTTCCTATTTGTAACGCCACCCACCCCGTCATCTGAAATAGGGAACGTTGCCTCTTCGTGTTTGCTGCGCGCACCGTTTAACCGGGTTACGGAAGGTTGAAATCCGAGAAACGGGACATGACCTATATCCCTGGGTAAGGCTAAAACAAACCGGTCTCCTCGACAGACAGGGTCCGGGGGATTTACTGTACACCGGAGCAGAGAGTTTTCCGGGTTAAAATAATGCTTTAAAAAAAAAAAAAAAATAAGAAAAGTAACTGAAAAGTTTCTTGGGGTTTTTTTCTGATTCCCGAAGGCCCCAAAGCGCGTGTTCTTTAGTGAGATCGTTCGTGAATCGCCCACGCAATTTGTAGAGCGAACGTTTATCCCGTCTTTCTGCCTATCTCACTTGGGAGTTTAAGCTGTTACAGACCTGCAGAATTACCTTTCCCTTACACACCCATCTTCGGACACAAAAGATAAAAAGAACGTGACATAAATAGACCATTGAGAAGCGTTCTTCCCTATCTTTACACTATCAACTCTAAAGAAAGGGAAGGAAATATCTTTTCATGAAGAGATAAAAGTCTGACAAGATGTCCACCAGTAGGATACACACAAAAAATTCTCCAAATTTATTAGGACTATGAATGCTGACAGACGAATCGCGTCTGTACTGTTTGTTTGCTTTTTACTTCTGCTTAGCAAAATACACTCGAACTCACCCATTGTCTGGAGGAAAATACATTCTAGCTCACCCATTGTTTCTCCAGCTAGCGACGACGGGTTCTTTTTTATCTCGTAAAGTTACTGAAGTATAAAATCAAATACCACAGACTTTTCTAACTACTCCCATTTCCTACCCGAGGCTGTTGAAAGTTAGAGAAAACATTCAGAAATTTTTTTTTTCTCTGCTTAATTAATGTGCTTTGTTTTGTTAAATTTTAATTATTAGTTTGATCCTGGCCTCATTAAAAAAACGTTATCATCCTCCTCCTCTTTCGTCTTCTTGTTATTATTAATAATCTTCTGTTCCTCTCTCTAACGAATCAGTTTTATTTGGATTCCAATGAAGGGGCTGCGAGCCAAGTCCGGATTTTAGATTTTGGTGTAGTCGCATCCTTACCATACAGGGACAGTTTCCCGCAAAACGAAACAAACTCGGACTTCATCTAGTTTTTTTTTTTGTTTTTTTTAAATAATCATAGCGATTTCTTTGTAAGCACAGAACGGACCAACGACAATCTTCACAAATGAGCGAACGCGGCGTGGTTTCCCCAGACAAAAGATTACCGGTGTTAACGGTAGAAAAGACCCCGGGCCTGGAGAAGAAGACCGACACAAAAGAAGGAGGTCATAGGTCAGACATCAAATACAACTCGAATCCATCGGAGACGTGAAGCTTTGACTAGCGAGCACGCGCAGTGCTTTCTTAGTTTAGTTTTTTTTGTCCCCTCCCTTGCAATTAATTTTGCCTCTAGTTTTACTACACTAAAGCTAGAGAGAGAGAGAGAGAGGAGAGAGAAGAGAGAGAGAGAGAGAGAGAGAGAGAGAGAGAGAGAGAGCGAGAGAGAGAGAGAGAGAGGAGGGAGAGGGAGATGGAGAGAGAGAGAGATGGAGAGGAGCGAGAGAGAGAGATGGATGATGAGAGAGAGATGGAGATGGAGATGGAGAGAGAGGAAGATGGAGGAGCGAGAGAGAGAGAGAGAGCGAGAGAGAGGGGAGAGAGAGACGGACCAGACCAAAACCGACGGCTTTACGTTCTCGTGGCCGTTGCCTTCGCAAAAAAATAACACGCCCGAACCCGCTTGTAAAGGGCACCGCGTGCTCTCCGCGACGCCATCGAGCTACAGACGATAACTTTCGTCGGGAAAGTGATGCTCTACCCTCCAGAACATCGAAAACCGCTTCGCCATCCAACCGTGGCGGAAGTATGAATCGCGTGAACGTTATCGACTCGCGTTTGGTCGCGGTATCTCCGCGGGCTGGATGTCATCTGGGAAGGTCATTGAAGAACTTTTGACTCACCGCCGCCTCCGACCGGTCGGTTTCTCCACAACGCTGGATGAGGATTTCGAGTTATTGCGAGTACATCCGAGTATTTGGCAAACTTGGCATGAAGTCTGATCTTCCAGAAACTTTATCAAATGCGACAGCGATATCTAGACGGAGCCTACACGAGTAGATAACGGAGCAGTTTTATCTCACTGATAAAACATTAGTATTGAGCGTTTTTTCCTAAAAGCAGCCATAAAGAGGATGCATCTACTGATTACATCAGTTTATAAGAGGTGATGGCGCGGTCAGAAAAAAAGCAGCGTCTCATAGGCACCCTTTTTTTCCCTTGGTGTTAATTGCTGTTGTTGTAGTTTTACATATTTTATTAAATAATAATCATTTTTAATTAAATTTTAGTCACGTTTTAAAACACGCTTAGCTAAAATTAAAGATAAATGCTGACTAACGCTTCGACTAGGCAAAGTGCAAAGGATGCGGAGTTTCTTGGAATGTTGTGTTAGCATTAGACGTACGAAAATCGTCTACCACTGAAGTGCTTAGTAATGGTTGTTTTTCTTTAGAAGTCGGGCCGACTGAAGCCTGATGGTGTGGAGGAGCATCACCATGTTTTTTCCCTCATCGGGAGGGAAGCGGAACAGCACCTATCTACCGAGCATCAGTGAGATGGCATCTTACAGCTATTTTATATTAATCTTGTATGGCGTTAGAAGAGCCTACAATACTAAGAATGTCAATTCAAGACTCTAAAAACGGTTCACGAGAGAAAAACTCTGCTGCAGTCCTGACTTTACATAGACTTTTTTCTTGAGACTGGTCTTCAAATATATATATATATATATATATATATATATATATATATATATATATATATATATATATATCAGCGATCCATGTAAAAATTCCAAATCGATCATCTTCGTTTGTCAGTAGAAAAGATGCAAAGATCTACTTTGTGTTTTTTGTTGTTGTTTGTTTGTTTTTTAAAGATAAATTAGTTTCAAAATAAATCTGTAAACATAACAGAAGTTTTAAAAAACCATTGAAAATTTCTAACTGATAAATTCAGTATAAAAGCCAATTTTATTACTATATTTAAAGCTAATTCATAAATAAACATCTTCCTTAGATAATTTCTAGATGTAAAAATAAATAATCTTTGGAGTATTAGTCGCAAAAGATATTTCTCATCGAACTATCCCCCTCCTTAATAGTTGAAGAATTATTGTTTTGTAAATTCATAATTTTAGCCACCAGAAACGAGAGAGAGAGCGAGAGAGAGAGAGAGAGAGAGAGATGAGAGAGATATGTAATTACAGAGAAGATGTCATTATAGAGAGAGATGTAATTACAGAGAGAGAGGAGGAGGATGAGAGAGAGAGAGAGGAGTGAGAGAGAGAGAGAGAGAGAGATGTAATTACAGAGAGAGATGTCATTATAGAAGAGAGATGTAATTACAGAGAGAGAGAGAGAGAGACAGAGAGAGAGAGAGAGAGAGAGAGAGAGGGAGAGAGAGAGAGATGGAGAGAGAGAGAGAGAGAGAGAGAGAGGAGAGAGAGAGAGAGGAGAGAGAGGAGACAGAGAGAGAGAGATTTTTTGAATACAGGATTTTGGGGAGGTCTTTTCAAGGTAGATTAAATCTGTAAAAAACTTGATGCAGTTCTCAGTACCGCGAACAGCGACGTGTGACTGTCCAGAACGACGTTTCATCTCTGCACCTTAAGGACATGGAAGGAAAAAAGAAGGCAACGAGATTTTAGCGTCGTTTGCTTTTTCTGTCATCCCTGACAAACGCTAATCCTGCCGGTCAGGGGAAAATGATGAATAATCCGGTAAAAGCCAAACACAAGAATTAGTATCATCATCACCATCATCATTCTCTCTCTATCTCGCTCGCTCGCTCTTCTCTCTCTCTCTCTCTTCTCTCTCTCTCTCTCTCTCTCTCTCTCCTCACATCACTGCCATACTTTTTTAAAAAGCTGGGGAGGGATTCTCTATCCAAGTCAAACTTAGACGACCTTCTTTTAGAGGAGTTTTGTCTGCTTTTGATTATCTTGCGTGGTGAGTTAAATACGAAGGAGTGCCTGGTGCTGGGATCTGTGTGCATGCGATGGTGTTTCGGAGCTACTTGTCTGATCACGAGAGCCGTCCAGCTGACCGACGAAGCATCACGGGTCTCGCCAACAGTTTGGCGGCCCTATCGTCTTCGGGTATCCAAGGTTTGCAACATCTGCCATGCTGGAGATAATGACAGGGGCATAAGTCGCAGGACGGCTATTAAAAAAACTCCAAAGGAGGGAGTTATAAATAAACCGGAAAAGAGCGAGTAATACTGAAAGTGAAGTGGCAACGGTGTGTGAGCGGGGAAAAGGCTTTCGTCAGATCGAGCGCGTATTTTAAGTGGTCGCTTACGTCACGAACGGTAAACAGCGCCATTAGTATTTTGAACTTTTGATATAAATAAATAAAAAGTTGCTTTATCTATACTGTGAAAGACATTTTTTATTGTTTCTAGCCAATTAGAACAGCTCGATAAAGAATTCTGAATTCTTAAAAAATCATTGTTTTGCTAAAAATCATTATAAACTATTAAAATCGTTCTAACAGCGGATCTTGATAATGGAAAAACCGTCCCGAGCATTTCGAACGAAACGAAATTTTAAGAAAAGTGTAGACTATGTAGCTATTTAATTGATCGCAACTTTACCACACTAATGTATTAATAGTGACAAATAAAAGATCGACTTGATATAGCCGGGGACCTGGATTCAATCCCAGTTAGAGATCGACTTGGTTTGGCGCAAGCTTCCTCCCAGATGGCACAGTTTTTTCTCCACAAGTCCGTCAGCATGGGTTTCCTCCCACAGCCAGACAGAACAATCTTGGCAGGGACTTTCTACTTATTTCCGCACCCTGGCCCCAAACTGCGCGGAAAGACCTATCCTCCTGAATAGACAGTGGTGCCGAAAAGATGCTGATGGATACCTGGCCATGTGTTTGCTGATTTCAATCCTGATAATGCTATCTGAAAGGAAATCCTTTAGAACCTTTAATGTCGTCTGTGTCTTTTTTTTAAATTATTCATTCTGTTTGTGGTTTTTAATGTTATTTAAACGGTTCTTATTAGTTTCTTCTACTCGGAAGTGGGGAACAGTTGGCAAAAGAGAGCCGAAGAAAGCTTCTCTGATGCGCTTCGCTATTTGGTTTATTAGGACACACGCAAAAGAAAGGATATAGTGTTTATCATTTACTCAGTGACCATTCCATAGAAATGAGCACAATAGCGACAATGTCATGACAGCGGACCATAGAGATCCTCTCAATGGCAGCCGTTCGCCAATCGCGCTCTGGGTATAACAATGTTTATGCATCGCCTCCCGTAATTGGCCGGATGAATGGAAGAGGAAAGTGTTTGTTGAACGGTAAACAAAGTACAAGACCGGCTGGGCCGTCAAGAAGAGGCGAATTCTGGGACTCTACAAGGTGAATTATTTGCTTCGGTTCTTTTTCTTAAATCGCACTTTACACTCGAAAGCCGTCGATACGCAGCCTTTAGGGCCGGCGTGTGTTTACACGGAGAACTTCACCATTGTGTCTGCGTCCGCCGTCATTCGGTTCTGTTCACGTTCGCCTTTTATAGGCCGGCGAGTAGAGCCGGAAGGACCGGTCACAGCCCGGAACAAAGGAACCACAACGGCCGGTTATTCTATCGGCGTGTACGTGTTCACCGGGCGTCTCGTTTACACTCTCGTCGCTAAACCTTCCCTGAAGTCGAAGTTAACTTAAAGAAGTCAGACGTTAAAAATGTCAAATCGTTTTTGTTTTCCCACATATATGCAGTGTAGGTAATGACTCCGAGCTGTTTATAAGAGAAGTTCTAGAAAACATGGCACGCTTTTGTCTCACCAGCAGAAGTTCAGAACCTCCACAGAAAAGATTAACTTTCGCTTGACAAGGCTCCAAATAAAATTTTCTACACTACACCCCATATGCCCCTCCCCACGCCGGACAGGCTGATTGCTGACGACCCTTCATTGACCACCAACAGTCTCTTTAAGCTGTTGCAGTGTCAGCATCGACAAGACAACTCACGGTGCAATGGTTCCTGCTCACTGATGACAAAATGTAAGGAAATGCCATTGCTTTACCTGATTAAACAAAGACATTGGCAGGCCTCTTGCATATTTCAGTGCGTAATCCTCAAACGATTGGAATCTCCAACAATTCATATCCTCAGAATCTAGAAAGGTCGCCAAACCTGTTAATCGTGGAAGATTTAGAGCAGTAGAATGGGCGTCCATTGGTTATAAGCGTGAATCAAATTTTGCAATCTCTTTTATTCTTTTACAAACGTTAGACTGATACGCGGGTCTCGTTCGAGAACACGGGCAGCGGAATCAGGGTTTGGAACGGATTTCACTCAGACGTGGAACTGCTTCTCTGTGTAGCGCTCTACTTTTGGCTAATATGGAGGCAAATCCGGTGGAGCATATCTCACGTTCATCTGAATAGCAAGATTACTCGCTACTTAATTTTAATGCTAAAATGAATATAAAAATAATTAATTAATATTCTCTCATCGTTAACTAGGAGATTTCTTCCGGTTTGTTTGAGTTCTTTTGGAAAGACAATAGAAACGCACGGTGTCCAAACCTCCAACCAACGCCATGAAGCGCGGCCGTTGGCAGGAGAAATATGGCGCTGCACAATCGAGACTTGAAATTTACTGAAGCCTCCCTGAGGCAACCATCGAGGTAACTTATCACAATAACGTTTTTATTTATGGAGTACAAAGAATCTGGTTATTTATTATCGACAGTCTTCGGAGTTTCTCAAAGAGAGAACTGTTAGAATTTGCTGGACTTTTTTTTTGTTTGAAACCAAATGAGAACGTGAAAGGTAAATTAAAAAAAAAAAAAAAAATACGGACCGGAACGAACTGTTGATGGCGGCGGTACATTTACCTGTTAGTAAAAATGTCTTTGTTGTTATCTTTGTCCTGTTTTGTATGTTGTTTGTTTTTTTTTAAATATATATATTTATTCGCAGTTACGTCAACAAACTAAAATGTTTGGAATTTCAAGAGACTTTCAGCTGTTAACTCTTTCAGCTGCTGTAAAACTGTCAGAGAAAGCCAGCGATCCGATGATTTGTGGTTTTCGGACGCACTCGGGGAAGCGACCGAAGATGTTATCTTTCCCACTCGACAAGCTGGAAAGGAGAGGGAAGGAGGATTCGCAGCCCTCAGGTTTGGTTACAGTCCCGGCACTCGTACGATTGCTATACTACCGGCAATTAATGAAACTATAGCGCTTCACCGTGGATTATACCACTAGAAATTAAAACGTTTTAAGCCGGATTAAACTGATACAAAATTTACGGATACTCATAACACTCCAAGGTGTATCACGGCGCTGGGGAAATGACAGAAGCTGGTTATACTGGAATGTTTCCCACTTAAATCGCCCAGCTGACTTTTCAGATGGATAAACAACAAACGCATGGATCCGTGGCCCCGCCGGGGCGAATTAGACCGCGACACTTTCGCGAAGTAGATTAGATTGAGAATGTAAAATAATCATCACCGCGTCGTGGTCTTTCGTTCGCAGGCCATCACATCGTGCGTTCATTACGAATTCGATGGCATTTGCACGCAAGGGGGGGGACTTTAAAAAAAAAAAAAAGACTATTAAAAGTTGTGGAGAAAATACGCGTCCGATGACAAAATTCAAGTTAAATAAGTTAATGTTATTCGTAATAAGGCTAAAACCAAGAATGTTTCAATATAGAAGCGTTAAAGGAAAAAGAAAGATATTTTCGAGAAGATTCCAAAGCAAAACGCACCTGTTCTAAAATTAGCCACAAGAAAGAAAAAAAAAGATTTCATAAAGAAAAACCACAGAATCCATCTTATAAATACAATATACAAACATCGACAAAGAATAATTTGGATTTTGCATAGATCAAAACCATGCATTCGTTAAATTAAATCACAAATAATTGTTTGTTTTTTTTAAATGTCATCTTCGCAATAATCTGCAGTAAGTTGGCAAAAATTAGGTGAGCGTTAAAGCTGAAAGGTGGGAAAAATCTGGCCATATTTTTAGTTTGCTTTGTTTCGAGCAGAAGATACGAGTAGATTTAATTTTTAAAAGCTTTATATGGTAAGCAGCTGCATATTTTGCTTTTAGTTTCTATTTTCTGCTACGTCAAACTTTTCGATATACAACGTTAGATTTTAGTCCAATACTGTGCAGTGCGGATGTCACTTTGACGATTGACACATGACAGAATGGTAGTTAAAACTTTGTCGTTATAGCGAGTTGGAAATACAATTAGGGATGTACACACACACACACACACTCTCTCTCTCTCTCTCTCTCTTTCTCTCCCAAGAACCCTGAAGCTAATGCGATAGGCGGTGCTAAGGAACATTCATAATCCGAGGTTAAGATGTGCTCCTTCTAACTACATTTCTTCGTTGATTCGTTTTTCCGAAAATGGTTTGCTTTTCATAATGATATTCGGATCAGAAGGGCAAATTTTTGCACTCAAATGACCTCTTGGCTTCGTCTCATCAAGTGGCTACCAACAAACGATTACACAAATTCCAAGCATCATTTACATATCGATGTTGCTCATTTGAATTCCAAGTCATTGAATGCTTGCGTACCCAGAACGTTCTGGTATATTATCCAAAAAAAAAAAAAAAATTGTAAAGTTTGTATTTTGTTTGTTTTAATTCCCAAAAACCATTTAAATCTGCCGTGGTTACTCGGATAAAAGTGACTCATCTTTCCCGGGGTGCAGGGTAGAGAGAGAGAGAGAGAGAGAGCATTGTAAGCAAGTCTACCGATGCCTTATCTGACAGCTCAATAACGAGCTTCACTTTTTGCGCCGAGCTTAAATTTCCATTGTGATTCAGACGGCCTCGACAATGCAACTTTAAGTCGCCAGTTGAATTCAATAGTCCACCACAAAGTTGTTGGCTCGTTTGAAATTATGTTCCGAAGGATTTTTGGTGAAAGTTATGCTTTCCGATAGTTTAGTTTTGTCGGTTTGGACTATTTGTAGGCGAAATCCTTAAAGCAGATTCTGCTGTTATGATGCTAATTTTTCACAAGACCTTTTGATAAATGCGAGAGATATTCTATCCTCATTGTGTGCACTGGGTCAGCGGGATGATTAACATTACTCGGCTTCTCAACTAAATCTCTAAAAAAAAAACTCATGTTTAAAATCAATTCATCTTTAATTAGCAAATCATTTTCTAGCATAACAAGTGACTTCTCTTAATTTCGAGTAAAAACTAAATTTGAAGTTTCAACTTTTTTCTTCTTCTTCATAAAATGGTTGAGGATGCTTTGATAACTCGAAGATCTACTTTCAATTATAAATTCTTACGTTCTTGCAGACTGGCACTTTATCTAAATAAATTCACTACAAATTAAACAATTCAACAAACATTTTCTTTTTTAAAAAATGATGTATCAAATTCCAGGTGAGTCATAATATTACCTATTACTAAAAGTCTCAAAATTTTTTTTTTAATGCAACAGCATTTTTTTACATAAATTATTTGAATATAGTAAAAGTTTTATATACCAACCTACACAGCTGTAACCTGATTCCACTTTTATTTGTAAAATTGTAGAGGAGTTGTCTTCGATAAACTCAATTCCTGATTATAAGTTTATTTCAGATTTTACCAAATTTTGGTTTTAAATTTTTCCTATAATATTTTCGTTTACCAACAATGTTAAGTAATTTACTAAATTAATTTAGCTGGTATATACAACAGAAAAAGTTATCCATTTTTTTGTTGTTAATGCATCTTTAATAAGAGACTTAGTTTCTATCACATAAACCAAAGTTAAAAATGGTGAGAATATTACTACATATGCTATTTACAATTTTCCTTTGCTTGCTTATCGTTTTAGAAGCCTGAAATATTCGACTAGTGTTCACAACAACCTATCTAAGAAATTCGTGAAAATTCTAAACTTCACATGAATAAAGCAACTCTTGCTGCATTTAGCACACACACACACACCACACACACACACACACACACACCACACACACACACACACACACACACACGCGCGCGCACGCACGCACACGACTAAACGCTCTGGGAAGTTGCATTATTCCTTGTTAGAGAGTAGATCAGGTCTTTTAATTATTTTGATGCTGTTTATGGGAGACTGAGGTTAACTGATACATGGGGTAGGGTACACCAGCACCAGTCCTTCCTAATTAAACGTGTGGATGGATGAGACTCTAATTGACGTCAACGTGGATTATAGCTCATCTGAACGTTTAACTGGGAATTACTGCTGCTGTATGTAACAACTGGATCCGGTCTCTCCTGCCCGTTCGCCACTAGTATTGCTACGATTTTTAAAAGCAAAGGAAAGAAACCATACAAACGTCCATGCATTTGTTTAGATTGTGACCGTTTTGTTTTACAAACGGTCTTTGGAAAACAAACTAAGAGAAGGCGAACGTGGTTTCCCTGTATATCACATATATATATGGTAAGAGTTTTGTTTGTTGAAAATATATCCAACACAGACATTTATATCTCGTATAGATATCACCGTACGGAAGTTGCAACGCGATAATGTCTCCATGTCGGGATGTCGCAAATGTTATTCGTGCCTGGAGTTTTACGAAAAAATAACCAAATGGGCCAAACAACGGTTTCGTGTGACCGTTCGTAGGATTCCGGTTGAATGTTGTCTTTAATTAGACTGCGAATGGGCGGTAGCCGAAGTGTGGAAAGGAAAGGGATTTCCTATGAGGTGTGCTGCAGAGAGTTACTTACAGAAGTCTCTGTGGCTGTCTAACTACAGACAGTGCTTATCAATGGTTGGTAGATTAGGCTCTGATACCCACGAGGGTTTAAGAGTCTGGATAAAATGAAGCGCTGGAGCAAAGTAGCCGTTATTTTATGCACACGTGTCAGTTATAAGCCGTATTTCTTTCTCTTTCAATTTGTTTATATCTGATTGAAAGATTTCTCACATTACACGATCACAGCTACGCGATAACTCGGTGCGTGCACTCTTTACACGAACGGAGCTCTCTCCATCACCGAAACTTAATATGTAATTGTCTTCATTTAAGATGCAGGGGGGGGCTTACCTAAAACATTAGAAAAATTCTAGTTTTACGAGCGCCTGTGTGTGTGTGTGTGTGTGTGTGTGTGTGTGTGTGTGTGTGGTGTGTGTGTGTGTGTGTGTGTGTGTGGATATGTACTAACCAAATGAAATCTACAGTAATTCTGTCTTAAATGTCCATTCTCAGAAAGAGGCTAACTTACTAACGGACTTTGTTTCTTAGCGTAATTTTTTAAATATATATATATATATGTACTCGGTATTATTGCTGGAATGTACTCACTTTCTTGACAAAGATCCGAAAAGTGCGTAAGATCCATTAGGACGCCGAAAAATGATCCAGGCAAATGGATCAGTTCGCTTCAAGTTGTTGTGCTTTTATCGAAGTGAGAAAATCATCTGGATTAACAGAGAAAAGAAGTCGGTTTTGCCAGACCTACAAGTAAACGATTAACTGGAGCCGCGGGAGAACAGAGAGACTTTTATTATTCCTTATAGATGCTTAAAATGGTGTAAACGAAATAATTTAAGAAAATGGCTGCTAATTTTAATTTTAAAAAAAAAACAGTGTTTTTTTTTTTTTTTTCCATATCCTATGATTGTCTGACGCCAGGCATATGGCTTAGATTGATAATTTTGCTTTAGTTTCCTGATAACTGAAATCCTGTTCTTTGAGAAGAAAGCAAAGAACAAAGATTCCCGTACCGATATTGCTCGTGCTATTGTCGAACGCCTGTCCGCGCTGAAGCTGTGATGTTCTTGGTTCGGTTGCTCGTTCTGCTGCCCTTAAACCGGTCTGAGAAACATTATTTTTTCTCCGGTAGGAAACAGTGTGGCCATCGACAAAGAGTCGAGAGACGGCAAGAATTTGCTGTAACAAGAACTTTCCTATCCAGAGCATTCTGGTCACCAATTAGCTAAACGAGACAGATCTCGTCACGCTTCTCACACGTCACGAGATAGAGCGATGGCAGTTTCCAACATGCGGTGATCCGGTTCATTAGGAACCTTTAAAAGAAAAACGAAAGGACAACTTAACTACCATCAGTCAGTCCTTGGTTTCGCTTTAATGTAGTTTCACTTTGCTCTTTGCTAGCTAAGCCATTCCTTCGAGAACCTCTTGTTTATTCCATGGCAATGTAAAAAGGCACTTGGTGCAACGTTCAGCATTAATATATTCTCAGTTATATTAAATTGCTTTCATAAATGCTATCAGTGGTATCCCCTTGAGCAACCTGTCCAGACCGGCCCTGATTATACTCATGATAGTTTTGTTCTGTTTCGCTTTCACTTTGTTTTGCTTTGCTTTGGGGGATGTTCTTAAACAAAAATTGCACTGCACGAGATATAAACAGACAGAGAGAGAGAGAGATTACATCAGTACAGAGACAGTGATATGACGTTAGTACAGAGAAAGAGATATGACCTCAGTGCAGTGAAAGAGATATGACGTCAGTACAGAGAAAAAGATATGACGTCAGTACAGAGAGAGAAATTACCTCAGTACAGAGAAAGAGATATGACCTCAGTGCAGTGAAAGAGATATGACGTCAGTACAGAGAGAGAAATTACCTCAGTACAGAGAAAGAGATATGACCTCAGTGCAGTGAAAGAAATATGACGTCAGTACAGAGAAAGAGATATGACCTCAGTGCAGTGAAAGAGATATGACGTCAGTACAGAGAGAGAAATTACCTTAGTACAGAGAAAGAGATATGACCTCAGTGCAGTGAAAGAGATATGACGTCAGTACAGAGAGAGAAATTACCTCAGTACAGAGAAAGAGATATGACGTCAGTACAGAGACAGTGATATGACGTCAGTACAAAGAGAGAGAGAGAGGCGGCTAGAAAGCTAGGAATAAATGGGGCACTACACCGAAACAGACTTGAATGCTATTCGATAGGAAACACTCGTTAACCTGACGCCTTGTATAATCGGAGTTTCCTCCCCTTTAAAAGACTTTGCCCAGCTGATCTGATCGGTGCAGTCTCTGTGTTCCTGGGGTTTGCTGCTAATCTGAACTCCCTGTAGTTAACATGTAGTCCCGTGGGCTTTACTACGCCAGAAACACGCTTAACCAATGCTTGTTGCTGCCCGGTGTGGTTCGGAGTACAAACCAGCAGCATTACAGACTGTGAAGTCCGTTTGCACTCGTTCTGCCGTAACTCGGGGCGGCCATGCACTTCTGGTGAAACACGCTCGGAGAAATTGCTGAGAAACTACAGCGCCGATTTATATTGCATGTATGCCCATGAAAGGAACGCAGGTGCGCCGGTTCCGGTTTTCTTCCACATCTAAAACTAAAGGGTTTCAGTAGGGAATAATTTCTGTAGATTCGTTGTTGCTGGTTGGGCGTGGATCGGCCTGGCGACCGCCTTTCCTCTTGGTCTCTTTCGGACCCTGACTGCCACCAACATCGAACTTCGGGGGTGCATTTGGCATCTGATGATGATGGAACTTATGCAAAAGTTATATTATTTAGAAATGCATAAAATGGCGAAAGAACTAAGGGCGCAACATCACGCATGTAATTCCATCCACGTAAGCATACGAATCTCTGAGAACGCTGAGCAAAGTCAGCCCCCCCCCTTTTCACCGTGTAGAATGATGGCTTTAGAGAGTTGGGTTTTTTCTCTTTTTTTTTCTTCCAGGAAACGTTTTATAAACGTGTTTCCGATTGTTTTGAGATACATATATATATATTTTTTTTTAATGAGCATCAATTTAAGTTTTAGACAAAACCTCCGGAAGAAATCGGCAGTTCCCGGCTTGCGGTCCACTGTCGTCCTGGTAATCCCCCCCTTCCATGCAGGTGGCGCTCGGAATGCATTCTTTCAACTCGGATTTCCAGCCACGCAAACTTTAACTCGAGAGAGAGAGAGTGGAATAAATCCCTATCGGTGGCAATTTTAAGCACTTTCTACGATTTTCCGAAATTTGGATTCTTGTCTAGAACCCAGTGTAATCAATCCCGAGGGACTCCCCCCCCCCCCGCCAAACCCCTGATTTCAACCGATGGATACGACGCTTTTCACCTCGCGAAACAAACCGCAAACTCTCGACCACGTGATCACGAAACGAAACCACTGACCTGTCACCTGCGACTATTAATAATAATTTGTACTTATTTACTTATAAAAAATAAAAATTAGTTTTGATAAAATATTTTTCTATTTGTTAGCGTTGCGTGAGTGATACATGTATAATTATATGCGAAGAAATATTGAAAATGAGAAAATATGCTAAACGCCAAAGAAGCTGAATTTGTATACTTCAGAAATAATCCGGCAAAAAGAGGTTTTAGCTACACATTTTCCTGCAAGTTGTGAGCTTTGGTAACTATACTTCAGCCAAACTGCGACAAACTTCAACAATTTATTGTAGTTTCTTTAAAGTCTGCGACAGCAGAGCAGTTGCCATCATTTTGCATCGTGTATTTTCTATACCGAGACGAATGATATAAATAGATTTTGTGTACTTGAAGTCAGCAGGTGGTCCGGATATTAGAGCGTCGCTGTAACCGATTTGGCTGAGAGGGCGAACTTTCACTCTAAACTAATCCGTTAGATCCAGCATTTCTCCTCAGCATCGCGCGTTTCTCCTCTCGTAGGAAACCCTCCAAAGTTTTTATCTATCTCTCAGGTGTTAGCTAACATCTGTGTTATCAATGCCATATTCGATTCGAGCTTGTTGAATATAATCTGGTGTATTTCGGGTTTTCACATAAGGCAGAGAGAGAGAGAGAGAGAGAGAGATGATGTCAGTACAGCGAGAGAGAGAGAGAGTGAGAGAGAGAGAGAGAGAGAGAGAGAGAGAGAGAGAGAGAGAGAGAGAGAGAGAGAGAGAGAGAGAGAGATGACGTCAGTACAGCGAGAGAGAGAGAGAGGAGAGAAAAGAGAGAGAGAGAGAGAGAGAGAGAGAGAGAGAGATGACGTCAGTACAGCGAGAGAGAGAGGGAGTGAGAGAGAGAGAGAGAGAAGAGAGAGAGAGAGAGATGACGTCAGTAGAGAGAGAGGAGAGAGAAGAGAGAGACACAGAGAGAGAGAGAAGAGAGATGACGTCAGTAGAGAGAGAGAGGAGAGAGAAGAGAGAGAGAGAGAGAGAGAGGGAGTGGAGAGAGAGAGAGAGAAGAGAGAGAGAGATGACGTCAGTAGAGAGAGAGGAGAGAGAAGAGAGAGAGAGATGACGTCAGTAGAGAGAGAGAGAGAGAGAGAGAGAGAGAGGGAGTGGAGAGAGAGAGAGATGACGTCAGTAGAGAGAGAGAGGAGAGAGAGAGAGAGGGAGGGAGAGAGAGAGAGAGATTATGAAGTCCGCGGCATGCTGAATTTATGGCAGTGTTGCTTTATGTCGTAGTCAGAATATTTATAAAACAAACAACTATGAATAACTTCTTAAAACTCAGGAAAACTACGTTATATAATTTTAACAAGTTTCGAGCCATTGGAAACGCTCTATCTGTTACAGCATATCTTCCTACACTGCCAATAAGAGAAAACGTATTTCTGACAACAAAATAATTAGATTGTGGAAAGTTCACCAAATTTCGTTTCTGTCTCATTCTGGAATCGTTTGTCTAACCTTCTTTCCAGGGAGATAAATGTTCTTCCGATTACCGAAGAGAAACTCTGGGCTAATGATGGCGTATAAACGTAGATTTGTATAAGAAACTCAGGTTTCGCCAAGAGTAAATCCACAGCTTACAGATCACTTCGCTGGTAACAGACGGGCTCTGTCTGGTCTGATAGAGTCCGAAAATGAGTTACGTCCACCGCAATAGGCTCACATTGGGCCAGGGTTTAGTTTATACAAAACAATTGCAGTCAGGGCTTACGCAATTTCAATTGCAATAATATACACGTTTCTGATAAATAGTATATTATCGCGCTGTCAACGAACCGTTCCTTAGAGACGGTTAAACTGCTGATTAAGTTAGTTTCTATTCTCTGAGATAATGTACGGAAATCTTAAAGTTACCAGGGAACAACCGATCCGCCCGACCCTTGTCCGCAGGGTGGAATTAAAACGACTGCAGGGTGCTTAATGTAAATGAAAACCGAAGCCCTAATTTCCAAATTCATCCACATGTTTGCGTCTGTATAGCACAAGTAGACCGACGGTAGATTACAAATAAGCTTTTATTACAAGAAATTTGTTTTACTAAATTAAACAAATAAGGTGTGAAAATACACCGACTTGGCGGAAGTAAATAGACACCATCGTTTGAAAGAGTCCCTGTTTATTCTGGAAAAACAGGAGAATTGGGATAACAACTCGCGATGCAGCCCGTTGCCTTATGCGGGGTAGCAGGGCGATGATCCGTTGGGGTAGAATGGTTCAGCAATTTTGGTCTGTAGGGTCGCGGCCTTCCGTTAGGAATTCCGGAGGAATAGGTTTACTGAAGTATTTTCGCGTGGATCGGTCAAAGACAGATTAAACGTTCTCGGTTTGGTTCGTGGACGGCCACTGACCGGGCCCTGGCAGGGTTGTGACGCTTTTGTTCCTCGCAAGTGACATAAGCAAGGAACATCGTTTACCGTTAAAATACTCCGCTCGTCGGACAGATGACTACAGATCGGCAAAGAGGCGTAGAAGTTCCTCTAAATAGAAAAAAAAAAAGAGAGACTCAATGTATCGGGCAGAAGCTGCAGCTTCTTTTCAGACCATCAGCTGCGACCGCCCAGCGGTTCATATCGCGCCCCATGTCATGACAGACCGCCATATTCTGTCGTGAATTACAGATGGTTCGGTGGACATCTTCATATTAGATGGCGCCTCACCCAAACACATTACTGTCTGCGTACTAAAGAACCTGGCGTGAGTCTTATTGGCAAAACGGCGGAGTTGACAAATCAAGAGGTGTGGTGGCGCCTTCGCTGACCATTACAGTCGACAACTGACAGCGCTTGGTGAGGAGTGATTCGCGTCTTGGCCTTTTCTCCGTACTCCATACTGCGGCAATAATCCCTGATTGTTTTTCGTGGACACCTGCGCATTGTTCTGCCACACTTGCAGCCAACTGTCGTCGTTCACTTAGCACGTTCCATTCCACAGCTCGAAGTTTGCATTCTGGTTTACTTTGGTAATCCGAGACGCACACGAACGATTGTCTTATGGCTTTTCTTAGGCTAGCCAACCAGTCAGCCTGTTAACAGTCATCAGCGGAATATCCCGCGCCTGAGAGATTCCAACCTATGCAATCTTTTCAGATTTCATTATTTCTGGTAAACCTCCAGTTCGTGGCATATGGTGAGACTTCGTCTACTCCCGTATATTTTCTTAAATTTTGCAGTCATCTGTTTACCGTGTGACTAGGATGACTTATTTGAGAGCCGAAAGGTGTCCATGGCGGCGTTGCCAAACCGACTCTTATTCAATGTCGCTTACATCCTAAAAAAATCTCAATATCCACCTACCACTTTTAGAAAATTCTTAACCACGTGCAGGTTGTTTTTTTTTTGTTTTTTTTTTTACTGTCGTCTAAAGTCAAACTGAGCTAAAGAGAATTCATAATATTTTCAAGGAAAAATTCACCAAACCAAAAATACACGTAAATACACAAGGGCGCGCGCGCTCAAGAATAGAATAAATAAATAACGAGATCTAGCATGGTAGAGTGATTGTTTACATCGTGGTGTACAGTCTGAATTAACAAAATAAGTCCGTTTTTAAGCAGCTTGAGGTTATTTATTATGTACATAATGTCTTTAGTTTGTATTTGCAATTTTTAGTATTGAGAATAAATATTTACGGTAAAATACTTACTGCGAAGTCAGTTACCTTTAGTGGGGACCCTCATATCATTGATCGCCATAATGAACTGGATGTCTGTCTGTACACAGTTGACGTTTGAACAGAATAAACGGGTTAGAAACGATTTTCACGCTGACTTTTAGCGGTCGGTTAAAAAAAAAAAACAAACTACACCGTGTCGTTTTGCTTGCTGCTGCTTTGTCTAAAAACGTTCTTTTTACACGGCAATTATTAATTCTTTGCGGCATACTGTCTGTATTAATTGCAATAAAATCAGAGAGAGAGAGAGAGAGAGAGAGAGATGATGATGATGGTGTCAGTACTGAGAGATGGAGAGAGGAGAGAGAGAGAGAGAGAGAGAGATGATGATGATGATGATGGTGTCAGTACTGAGAGATGGAGAGAGGAGAGAGAGAGAGAGAGAGAGGATGTGATGCTGGTGATGATGTCAGTACTGAGAGATGGGAGAGGAGAGAGAGAGAGAGAGAGAGAGAGGAGAGGAGAGAGAGAGAGAGAGAGAGAGAGAGAGGTGACGTTAATACAGAGAGAGACAGATAGGACGTCAGTACAGAGAGAGAAATGACGCCAGTACAGGAAGATACGATGTCAGTAGAGAGAGAGAGAGAGAGAGAGAGAGAGAGAGAAGAGAGAGAGAGAGAGAGAGGAGAGAGAGAGAGAGAGAGAGAGAGAGAGAGAGAGAAAGAGAAGGGGGTGATACATTTGAGAGAAAAGATTCCATGAAACCGCTGAGTACAGAACAATCAATTATACAGTCAGAGAAGAAAACTCAGGCCAAAGGGCGACTGGTATACATGATAAAATGCGATCTTTGTGAGATTATATCCGATATACACCCTAATAATCGTTGTGTTACCATCAAATGTTCATATTCAAAGAAAACGTATCCATTTCTTAAAAAACAGTTTTTTTTAAAATTATTTTGATACGGTATATAAACATAAAAACCTTCAGGTCAGAATCTCTGGATACTGTTATTATGATCCCTGAAGTTCTAACTACAAGGTGTTCAAGAAACGACAAATATTTCTGAAGCCTATATTTGAAAGCAGACTTTTGGAGGGGATGTGTCAGGTAAAGTTCCACCATCTCTTTCACAATCGCTTCTGCGCACTTAGTTCAGCCTCTTCCTTGACAAGTTTCTTCCCAAGTAGCTGTTCAAATCTCTCCGGGATTAGTCGTGACGGGTGCCTTTAAGACTTTTCAGGAATCTACCAACTGATCTCCGCTATCCCCAACTAAACCTTTACATCAGCAGCTTCAAAGGGTTTTCGCCTGGCAGTCCCCTGGCGATGCCAACAAGTTTCGGTGAGCCGTGATCGCGAGATTTAACTATTAAATCCACTTCTAATATTGCGGGGAAAAAATAATAAAAGAAAATGCAGAAGCTTGAAAAGAAAATCTGGAAAGCGAAGTTTAAAGAAAGAAAAATAACCGAACGGTATTTGTCTGCCATTGTTAGAGCATCCTGTGCTAAATCCTATGTGGAAGACGATTCGCTTCAAGATAGTTAAGCAAATAGATGAAGCAGAAACAAAATTGTTATACGCTGAGTTGTGAAAAAAGGGAATCAAATGACGAAACGTGACTTTGCTAAATAAAACATAAAACAAGCCAATGATGGAATGTGATCTACATCCATTTGGAAATAATTAAGAGTCTGAATCTAGGTAAGCATTGTTTGTGTGTGTGGGAGGGATGTGATATATTGTTTTCCTTGGGCTGACAATGGTTGATTCCAAAGTTCCAGTTCGTCGTTGCATTTTTCGTTTCGTTTTGCTTGGATTTTCATTAGTCGTCATTATATATATATAGCGTAACTTTAAACATAGCCGACTGCGTACCCCAAGGAAGGAAGAATTAAGACCGGCTTCTTAAACTCGAAATAATTAGTTTTAGTCCATAGGAATCGTGAAATTTCGTGGTTTATAGAACTCATTTCAATCGATCCGCATTCAATCCTGCCAGAGTTGGGGGGGGCCTTCCTTCTGTATCCAAAGATTACTAACGTGTATCAGTTTTTTGGCAGGACGGCGCAGGAGGGAAGGGGAAGAGTCGTAGAGCGTCACCGAATTTCTGTTCTCGTCGGCCCACCGGACATTAATGGATCAGCGGATTTTCACTACACGGGATTTCGAATTCCACTTGCGCTTTCTTCTTATAAACCATAAAAAGCTTCAGGTTGGCCTGGCGCAGTGCGCGAGTGAGGAATCTCAGGCTCCATCACCGCAGTTTCAGTTACATTTCTATTCCGCGAACTCTTCTCCAATTTCCACAACATTATTTCCTTTTCTTCGACGGTTCCAAAATATTCTTGCTTTCTTCATCCCGGACCGGTAACGACAGCGGCAGAGGAGCGTAAATGAATATCTGTCTCCCTGGCGTGAACTAGAACAAACATGACGACAAAAAATTACATTAAATATGTGGAATTTTAATGGCCTCATCATCCTGGGTACAACGAATGTAATGAGACGGGTAAATATTCTTTAATGAATTGGTTTGCTTAGAGGGCAGCCATAAAGAAATAAGCAGTCTTGCTCCTGGTCTTTTATTAGACTTCACGAAATATAAGCAAAGGGAAACAACTGAATGGAACATGTGACGTCACTGGTACCCTGATCCCAATGCGAGGTCACATGTGACGCCGTGGCCCGCATCAGGAATATTAGGAAAATTTATTCACTCCCACAAAAAATAGTTGAAACGTCACACGATAAAACAAACACCAGAATCTAATCAAGATCTACTACTGTTCGTTCGTCGCAGAACTTTCTTAAAAATGTTTCTTTCTTTTCCTTTGTTTCGTGTTTTTTTTTTTTTTTTAAATTCATCATTATTGTTTGTTTACTCGATTCGTTTGTCACAATTGTTTTAATTTAACAAATAATTTTAAAATTAAATTTTAAATGTAATAAAAAAATTTTAAGTCCTAAAAGAAAAAAGAGTTTTGGTGAATGGATGGACCGGAACTACATAAGTCTTTGTTTTGTTTGTTTTTTTGATATCTACACCCAGCTCCCGATGCCGGTTCGTCCAAACCCACTGCTCACACAGTTAAACCCCGTCGCGGCCGGGTTAAGGGTTTGGTTACCTCTCGTGTGCACCACGCCACTCGGCACAGCCCGGCTGACACCTGAAACCCAGCCGTCGCAGAATCTCTAGCGGAAATTTGCTGCACTTTTTTTCTGTAGAGTTTTCACCGTCCGAGGGACTGTAGGCGGCGACTAAGTTCATCCCAAATGCCTTTTACGGGCTTCCGGTCCGCGGAACTATGGTGGAATGATGCCAAGCGTTTTGTTGTAATATTCCATAGGACTTACATGAAGGGGACAACATAACGCTATAGGACCTCGTCGCCTCACTTGGTCACCGTCAGATTTTCTGGCACCCGCATAAGATTGGCGCGGTAGTCGTAGGAGATTCCTATCCATACCATAACGCTTCCTCCATAATATTGGTTAATACTACATCGGCTTTCCCTGTGCAAAATATGTCTTCTTCTTCTTCTGCAGCGGTCGGTTAACAATGCATTGTAGGAGTTGTGGTTGCTTGCTTCCATAAAGAGGGTGGTGTGTTGCAGGTCATCCTGCCCCAACCCGTATAGCCTGGTGAAGAGGTCGGCTTTCTCGGGCCACATTATGAAAACACAGTTACCCTAAGGTGTACATGAACCTGCAAACCTGCGCCATATGTGCAATACAGATTGCGACGTCATTAAAGTGCACGGACAGGAAACGAGTATGAAGCATAAGCGTGTGATCGGACCAATCGGAATAAGCAGACGCATAAGGTTTAGGTATTCAGCCTGAGAGAAAAGGGGGGGCACTAGTGTACCATCTTCCAAAACTGTAGTATGCTAAAGAATGTACAATGAAGCAGGTGAATTCCTCGATTGAAATAATAATCAAAACTGCGCTTTAATTTCTGAGCCACCGGGTTGTTTACCGCTTAAGCCATTTGCTTGTTGGTTTTGAAAGCCCTAACAACTGTTTTCATGACAGGTGATGGGTGAGGGGTCCCCTGTGAACGACGTAGTAAAACAACCCTATGCGTCACCTGGGCCGTCCATTCACTACATACATTCATCTGGATCGTACAAAAGGCCAAGTTTCTTGCAATGGCTCGGCATTGCGACAGTGCTGAGCATGAGAGAACTGCGTCCCAGCAGCGACTGTGACAACTAGAGAACAGACTTGGAACATGTACTTTCCTTCTTCTATGTTTTGCTGCGAGGTTTTCGGTGTTGGCTTTTGGGAGCAGACGAAATCAGCGTGAATAGACGCAACCATTTGGTGTCCCCCAGCCCGCAGCTTCTCCCTCAACACACATTTAACTCCATTTACTCATTTATTCCTTAACTTCCGGTAATAAGAAGGAAATCAGGTTGGATTCTATAAAGTTCGCTCTACTTTTTTTCTTTTTTTAATACTTTACTTTTATTAGCTTCCTATACACCACCAGGGGGGGGGGTGAACTTGCATCTTCCTTCCTTACCAAAATCCGCATTACTTGGCACAAGTCGAGCCATGAAACCTGTGTCACACAGTTCCTTCTCCATTAATATATCCCTTTGTTACCAGAAATCTGTGCATCGATCCAACCCCACGCGTTTTGCATTACGAGGGCGATGATGCCCATGTATACAGCCAGTTCAACATACACAATAACCAGCGATTCTACGATGATATAAGTGAGGTAAAAAACTTTCGTGTTATACAGGGAATTCAAATACTTTAATCATTTCGATGTAGTTAATGCCCTCTCTTGAAATTTCCAGTTAATTAACAGTTAAACGGGTATTTATTGCTTGTCAGGTCCTATAACGTTACACAAAAGATACTTAGAAATCAAATACTTTAGTTGAGACAAGTGTAAGTTCTGTGAACTTTTTTTTCTTTTTTCCTGTTACTAAGGTAAGAGTTAATCGTTTGAAATTATTTACAACTGCACACGCTCACTGCGTAATTCAAATGTCACGTTGACAGACCCATGAATTAAGCCAGTATTCCGTTCGAGGGAACGATAAGTACACGACATCGTATTGAACTGTCGCCGTCTAATGAGTGTTTCTTGGTTTCAGTTGAGTATTTTATTACAGGAAATCGCCCCCCCCCACACACACACCACACACACACACAAACACGCACGCAGACACACACACATACTACACACGTTTGATTAACACCGCATAACTACCCCCAGGAATTCTGTGCGCCGGATAAAGTTTTGTCAAAGCACCGCAAGCTAATAAGTGATAACCATCTACTCAAACCACCGGAGAAGCCCTCTCGAAAAATATTTCTTCTCGAAACTGAGAGTGTTAACCTTAAACCGCTTACTGTAGTATTCGACACAAGAACGTGTCGTGTATTCTCTAATAAGTGTGCTTTCTTATTTTTTCTTTAAACGTGAACTGCACGCGGTAATTCGTCTCTCTTCCTACGTCTAATGCCCTTTTTTTCCCAAAACAATCACCCGGCTAATGAGCAACACATTTAATTACTCAAAAACAGCAAGAAAAAAACTCATATATACCGAGACATTTCGCTTGCGATTCGAAAATCTAGATTCATTTATTTCTCAGAAATCCTCAGATTATTTTTTTAAAAAAAAGCCTATTTATTCTCTTTCTTACAGCTTTGGTCAGTGCGTGACGTAAGGTCCGTTGACGGACGTCAGTTCTAAAGGTGGTTTTGGCGGGACACCGCATGATGCCGTGGATAATATAACTGCAACAACAAAAAAAAAAAAAAAAAACCACAACGGTAGACGAGTACTTCAGATTGGAAGACGTTACGGTTTTAACCCTTTACAAGCAGAGGTGGCGAACCAGACGTTTCAGATCTTTCAGCGTGGCGAATAGCGCCCCAAGAGCGCTGAAAACTTGAATTTGGTTCATTGGTGCCTGGTTACTGATGAGGTTAGGTAAAGATTAGTTTATCCTCCTCTTCAGTTTTAGTAAGTACAACACACTTTTCCGTTTTTCGGACATGGGCGTTTCCTTAATGTAGTCGGTTTAAAGGCCTCAGCCTATTCTCGGAATGTTTTTTTCTGTTTTTACTTTTCTTCCGTTTTCCAAAACCCATGCAAGATTCTACCGTGGAGACCGGGTAGATGCGCAAAGACGCCATTCTTCACCAGACTTTAAACAGCCTTACGTAATTATACAATAAACGCTACATTAATTTCCCATAATGAAGTTTCTTTCCGGATAATGACTGCGAGGTGAAAAGTGTTAAATCAACAAACTATTCCATCTGAGTTTCAATAATAATAATAAAAAAAAAAAAAAACACAGATCGTTCACAACTGTTTGTTTTGTGAAACCTTCTGCCGAGACGTTATGCAGCAGCTCTCACCAGATTCACAGCGAGGCGTCTGTGAACTGACTGCAGCGCCGTGGTTCTACACCGGACCAGCTCTGCGCAGTGACACGAGATTCTGCGCTGTGACGGACAGGGTTAAGTCTCGAATTATGGCAAATAACATCTGACAGACCATCTGTAAAAGATTAAGTACAATCAAAATAAGCATTTTAGAAACAGGGTGAGGGGGGGCAGAGAGAGAGAGAAAAAACTAGGTGTTTATTAAGCAGGTATCAGTTTCCCATCCTAAACAAATGGGGAGGTAACAATGAAAAGAGAGTTTTGCTATTGGCTGTAACAAACTATACACCGAGTACCCTTGGCGTTATTCGCTCGCGTACGTAGCTGCTTGCTGAAAAGTTAGCTCTACCGATGTAAGATAATCACTACCAGATTTTCCATCAGCAAATTTCCAACAGAACTACTGTGTAATCTAACTTTCACATTCAACTTAAAAGTTATCTTATGTGACAAAGTAGCGATATTTTGTAATGGCATTATTCAGTTATTTCCCCGTATTAAATGGTCAGTCGGCATGGAAAAATTACAAACCTGCTATTGAAAAAAAGTATTCTTGTAAAGTCCAAATTATTAGATGCATCATCGGTGTTTGACACTAAGAATGTCACTTAGTATCCTGGAAGCTCGATCTTGGAGTTAGTGTCATGATTTCCATACGCTTCCTACTCACTCTGAAACAAGCGACTGCTCTGAAGATAGTGTTCTACTGCAGCCGCGTGGTGGAGAGATCTAGCACTGCCATCCATAAATGTAGGACTATTAGTAAGGTTGTTGTCAAAATGAGGAACAGTGTCGGGTTCAGAACTAATTTTACGTTACATTTTAGGGTATATGGTTCGATGCGCAGTAACAAGATCGAGCTTAACACGTGATCAGTGAGAATACAAGCAGCGTCTGTTCAAAGATTAGACTCGATGTCCCTCAACTGTGAATGCGCTTTAGTTCTACAACATTCTGGTTAATATATGGAGGAAAATCCAGTGATGGCGGTGGCCAAGTTGTTTCGAGAGTTAAAGGCTGACGTCCAACACAATAACCAGATGTTGGTGGTCCTTATTTAAGCCAGTAAACTGCTTCGGGTTAGAACTCCCTGTTCGATTCCCTTCAGTGGCCGACTCGGGTTGGCGAACCTCCGGAACATGGTTTCCTCTCGCTCACCGAAAGCCTATTGTACATGCAGTCTGCGGCGTGGACGGCGGATCGCCAGCCCATAACGAACACCGGAGACAGTCAGATACCACGTGAAGGTCTTCTTTACTGCAAACCTCAAAGACGAAGGACGACTGCGTCAGCGTCTGCTGCAAAGAACAGCGATCAACTTGTAACGAAAGAGAGAAAAAAACATTTGGTCGGTATATACAAACTCCAGTTATTATTAATCAGATGCTGGGTTGGTTCAGGGCGGGATGTCAGGGAAATACGATAAATAATAAAGTGGTCGCCACGGGGCGAGGGGCTGAAGGAGGATGTGGGTTTTCCCAGTCCGCTGTTCTTCCCGATCTCGAAGGACCGGGAGAAGTTTCCGAGGAAAGATAAGCTTCTGAACTTCGGGCTGACCGAGGATAGCTCCCCCGACTCGCAGCAGAAAGAAGTGTAAGGTTCCCCGAAATTCCAGTGTGGAGCTACCTACCTCCGACAAAAGCTGCTTTCTGCGGGGCGGGCGAGAGAGGGCAGGGGCAGCCCCCACCCGCGACGTTCTCTGCTTACGGGAGTTTCTTCCTTTCTTCCGCTGCCGATCCAGAACGGCCCTCATCTCGCGCGCCAAGGCACGCACTCACTCTTCGAGCGCGGAAACCCAAGCCGCGTTTTTGTATCCCTCTTATCGTTTGGTTAGCCATTTGATGCAGCGCAATAATAAATAATCTCGGGAGATTCGAGACCGCACGGACCACCGTAACTGGGGGCTGGGAACTCGCGACCGAAGCCTCGTTCCTCTCGAACCAGAGGTCGCTAGTGTCGGGGGGGTCTTTCTCTCATTTACCTTACTCTTTGGTTCTTTGCATTACAAACGCTTAATAATAATACTCGTTTCAGATAACAGAAGTTCACCGTTAATCAATTGAAAGTGATGAAGGACAACAAAAAAAGGGGGGAGAGGGGTTTCATGGTAGGAAACCTGTAAAAGTGTCCTTCCGGTGACAGTCTTGGACGTTAAACGTGACGTCTATGGTCAGCAGGTCGACGGGAGTTGTCTTTTTTTATTGGTGTCGTATTTCAGGAATCGTCGGGCGGGGGGGAGCCCAAACATCAGACCCCGGTGGGTTTGTTTCCCTGTCTTCCTCGGCGGGTCGGGAGCGCCATCATTAGTCCTCTCTGTTCAGAGATTTCTCAACGTTCTCCCAGGTCGAGACGTTTTTACTACGGAACTCACTGCAGCAGCCGCAACTGGGTTGGTACCTTTCCTGCCACAGAATGGCGCGCGGTGGTGGCGGTGGATGTTTTCGGTATCCGCGGCTCGATGCCGGAGACGGCCAACGCTGGGATCTGAGCCCAGGTTGGTAGCGCACGTGGGTTGTTAGCAACCGGAGATTTCTGGTTCACACCTCAGCGTCGGCCGTCTCCGGCGTCGAGCCGCGGATACCGAAAACACAGATCCATTTCTGCTGTGGTAAAGTCGGTAATTCTCTTTCTTAAGCTGTTGGTAAATAGGAACCAGTAAGCTGATCTTGCAGGCTAGCGGACCGAGAACGTGACGGTCGAGTAGTGCGGTTAACCAATGTTCCGGAAACAGTTAATTTCCACGGGAGGGCGTGTCACAGCGCGTGCGCTCTGGGCCGTTTTAACCACGTGGCCTTCTGGAATTTACCGCTTTCCTAGTCCGTGGAAGGACGGTCAGGGTAATTACTTAAAGTAATTAAGTCTTTTTTTTTTTAAATTTGTGATGATCAAGCCGAGAGAAAGATTCCCAGTTCAACCAAACAGATTTGTAAACGCCTTACAAGTCTCACCAAACTCCTCGGAGTGTTAAAATCCTAAGGAAGTTTTGTAGATATGTATCTGGTGCAGCCAAGCGGAAGCTTCGCGCATGAATAAATTTCTCGTTTTTTTTTTTCTTTGCCTACCTGCGCGCAATAAGCCAGAGCGATCACCTTGAGATTTTCTCATACGAGTCTAAGCCAAACAGAAAGCAATAAAAGTAATAAAAAAATTTTAAAAAAATAGGGCACGCACGTGACAACTATGAATGTAAAAGATCAGTTGGGGGGGGGGAGCGTAGAATTAAATTAATGCACAGATTCGCCGTGCTACCGTCCCAGAACCCTGAAAACGGCCGGCTGGTGCTTTTAGAGGTACCCTGTAATTTTCAGCGCTTTATTACTCCGTGTGCTAAGTTTTCCAATAGGAAGAAGATCCAGATCTTTCACGCCAGCTGAAAAAAAAAAAAAATCCGCCATCATATATTTCTTTCGTCGAGTAAATTAGAGTTTGGACGACGGTGGCGGATGACGCACCTGCCCGTTTTCTGAAGATGATGGCGTCGATGCCGACGACTAACGAGCTAACCAAACGCACGCCCGTTATGGCCGAATCTGTTCGCACTCGTGATGTGGCGACTTTTGCACAAGTGTCTATCCTACATTTGCTTAGCTAACAAAGCACTGTTGTTTAGTTTTGTCGCGCACAAAAGGCAACGGTACATTTAGGCGCGGACAGTTATCTCCCCTGACATCTTAATATGTTATTGTCAGGAGCTGTGTTTTGGATTCGCTGTGGGCGCTCGAGTTTCCAGACGATCTCGAAAACACGAGAACAAAAAAAAAGGTGGGAGGGGAGGGGACAGGTGATGTTGGAATAAAAAAAAATTACCTCTGGGTTTTTGTTGGCGTTTCATTGGTTAAAGGACAGTTATTAAAACGCTACAGCGGCGGATAAACCAAAGTATGATAACTTGAAGTCTCCTCTGGGTTTTTCGGAATCCGTGGTTTTCTCGTCGAGAGAATTCTGCGTTTCACGCGGCTACAAACACGAACGGTCTCGCTCTAGATGGTGCGAGAGGACCGACCCAGTCGTTGGCACCTAGCTCGCTGGATGGGTAGGGCAGGGCGCGCTACAGACCGGAATGGAGCTCGGCTTAGCTAAGAGACGCGGTTCCAGAGAGTTTGCCACTTAGGGAGAATGCTACAGATGTAGGCGGACGGAAACAGAGCTGCTCGACAGTGTTAACGGGGGTCGCCTTACTTAGCGAGATTGGTGTATTAATAGCTTACATAAATGCTTTCGAAAAGTTGGTCGCCTAAAAGACCTGGCAGGATTACACATTTCCGGACAGCTCTCGCGCAGAACAGAAACCAGAATTTGACAAATGGTCGAGTATTTAATTTAAAAAGCGACTCTCTCTCTCTCTCTCTCTCTCTTCTCTCTCTCTTCTCTCTCTCCTCTCTCCTCTCTCTCTCTCTCTCTCTCTCTGTGACTTTAAAAAAAATATTTTTATGTTTATTATTTTTTGTCAGTTTTTCGTCATAAGATAACTGCATTTACTGCCAATAAACTAAATCCTATTTTCAAAAGGCCTATAACTTACATCGAAAACTGATGTATCAGAAAAAGATTCATTCGAAGTCTTGCTTTATAAGTAAATGCTCTTTAAAGATGAACTTCATCTACTTTTAATGGGACGGATTTAGTTTTGTGTTGCCTGAAGAAATACAAATTAAAATTATACTGCGCTTTATGTCGAATTCTTTCTTCTGTTATTGCCTCTATTGTCTGACTTTATCCCTTACTGCGTGTACGATAATTCCACCGACCTTTAAAAACAAAAAAAAAAAAGTGAGGTTTTGCCTTTTTTTTCTTTTTTTTAATGAGTGCAAATGTATTTAGTGGTCACATCACAGATATTTTCGCCATTCCGTTCAGCACTGGTCTGGCTTTTCAACGACCGGCGTTGAGCACGCACGCGCGCGCGCGCTCTCTCTGCGGTTTTGGTCGCCGACTCCAGACACATTCAGACTTCGCGAGTCTTTAATCGGGATCGGGTCCAGAACCTAATGAAAACTGACGCAGCTGGGAGTTCGGTCCCGTTTTCTTTCTTCTTCTTCATTCGCCGTCGATTCGGTGAGACTTGTATTATTAAAGAAATACAGAAGAGTGGTGGGGGAGAGAGACAGAGGGAGATTACATCAGTACAGAGAAGTGTATGACGTTAGTACAGAGAAGAGAGAGAGAAAGAGAAAGAGAGAGAGAGATGACGTCAGTACAGAGAGAGAGAGAGAGAGAGATGACGTCAGTACAGAGAGAACGAGAGAGAGAGAGAGAGAGATGACGTCAGTACAGAGAGAGAGAGAAAGAGAAAGAGAGAGAGAGAGATGACGTCAGTACAGAGAGAAAAAGAGAGAGAGAGATGACGTCAGTACAGAGAGAGAAAGAGAAGAGAGGAGAGATGAGTCAGTACCAGAGAGAGAGATATATAGACGTCAGTACAGCGAGAGAGATGACGTCAGTACAGAGACAGTGATATGACGTTAGTACAGAGAGAGATGTCGTCAGTACAGAGCGAGATGCCGTCAGTACAGAGAGAGATATATATGACGTCAGTACAGCGAGAGAGATGACGTCCAGACAGAGACAGTGATATGACGTTAGTACAGAGAGAGATGACGTCAGTACAGAGAGAGAGAAAGAGAAAGAGAGAGAGAGCTGACGTCAGTACAGAGAGAGATATATGTCAGTACAGAGAGAGAGAGAGAGATGACGTCAGTACAGAGAGAGATATATATGTCAGTACAGAGAGAGAGAGAGAGAGATGACGTCAGTACAGAGAGAGAAAGAGAAAGAGAGAGAGAGAGATGACGTCAGTACAGAGAGAGAAAGAGAAAGAGAGAGAGAGAGATGACGTCAGTACAGAGAGAGAAGAGAAAGAGAGAGAGAGAGATGACGTCAGTACAGAGAGAGAAAGAGAGAGAAAGAAAGAAAGAGAGGATGAGAGAGAGAATGACGTCAGTACAGAGAGAGAGAGGGAGGGAGCGATGAGAGGGAGAGAGAGAGCGGAAGTGGTATCTGTATCGGCATCATTATAAACCGTCGGGTCTCGGGCGAGGGTACGCTGGAATCGCACGTGCGTAAAGTCTGTTACCGGACCGTGCGGTAGCAGACGCAGTATGAACAACGGCGGTGGTGGTGGTGGGGGGGGGGGGTTAAATACTCTGCTTATTGAGAAGTCCATAGATGAATAATAGCGGCTCTCGCTGACTGTCTGGCGGTGTTCTTGTTTGGCTTTTTAACTTCTCGTTGCTGTTTTTGTTGTTGTTTGTTTTTGCCGCTCTGGCTACCTGATGCCGACAGTTTGTTGTTGTTTTATTTTAAGTTCTGAGTTAACTCGTGCGGGCGGATAGACGACGACGACGACGACTGGGTCGTTTTCCGCGAGGCCGCTGTCGGGGGTCCGCCTACCGGCCGCGACAGCTCGCAGGGGAACTTAAGCAGGGTGAGGACCAAAAGACAGACGTGTGTAACCAAACATCCGTGTTTCGGATTAGCCGAGTGCTGTAGCAAGCCGCACGTGCTGAGAGGCGTTTCCTTTTGATAAAAAAAAAAACATGTCCCAGCATTTTATTACATGGTCGCCGTGTATGCATACACCCTTTCATGGGCAGTTGACATCTGTGATTTCCCTAAACAGTTTCTGCACGTTAAAGTACATTTTTCCTCTAAAATTAAAAGAAGTTTTTGTTGTTGTTTTTTTTTTTTCTTTCTCGCAGCGGTCACTAGGTGTTCCACTCCGGCCGTGTAAACGCCTCAATGTCTCGTCAGTCGCTAGCAAAGCATTTAATTAGGCGACCATTATTATAAGTCTCTCTGTTGTCTTCAGCCCCTTCTCTCTCCCACCAACAAATATGTTTCAAAACAATCATGATAATTTTTATATCTGCTCTCTTTATCTTTCTTCAGCATCAAAGTTCTCACCACCATAGTTAAATATTTACACTACATACACTTCAGAGTAAACACTATTCTGCCAAACTACTCCCAACTGTTGTATTATATTCGTTATTATTTTATACAGTCTGTTGAAATCATCTAATTCAATCAGGTTCTTCGCCCAATCATAGATTCACTTATATATTGTGTGCAGCAACTAAATACCAGCCTTTTTCGGTGCACCAGTATTTTCGATAGCTATACTACGAAACAACAGATATTAACACGGTTTTAACCGGAAATAATGATATATACAAAGTAATAATGGTATATTATTAAAGGCTTAAATTTGCCCTTCTATGTGCTTGCAAAATTTTTAAAATAGGTATTTTATTTAAATAAGTAGAAAACGTTGTCGAATATCAGTTCGGTTAGGAACTTGCACTTTAAACTCCGAATCGTAGTTAGCGCTATACAGAAATCGACACACGGTCGAGTCACGTGGGGTCGTAGACTCTAAAAAAGCGGAACGACTTGATGCAGGGCAGAAGCGCCACACAAGAGAAGTCCAATCTGAATTGCCAGATTGGCAGGAAAACAGAAAAGACTCAAAAGATAGATAGGTTAAGGAATAAAATAATAAAATGTTTTACTAATTTCAGTCTTGAAACTTTCCTTTTTATTATTAAGAAAAGAATACTTGTCGACGGAAATCGTTTCTCGTCCGTATCCGAGACGATTTATTGATGCACAACGAGGGCTTCAAGCGAATTAACTCTGTGCAAACAATTCTCCTCGTCTTTTTTTTTTTTGTTGTCCGGTGTAAGACGAGAGTCTGACCTTAATAAATCGTCGTTCCCGCGATCGCTATTCGACGTCAAACAGCAGCTCTCTGAATATCGCAGCAAGGGACTCGGTACATCCAGCATCAACCAATCGTTTTATTAACATACTTCTTAATGCTTCAGCTGCTGTTTTGTTTCAGGATAATACTCAAGACGTCCCATAATCTAATACTTTTCCGAGTCAAAGCAATACATTCGTTTTCTATACTATTTACCGGTGTTTGTTTGCTTTTTTAAAATCTGTTTCCTAGAAACAAATTTTGACTCAAGCACTTCCGGTTTTGTTCTCAGATTTAAAAAAAAAAATATTATTATTTTGAAAGCTTTTAGAACGGAAAACCCAGAGCCGGGAAGGAAGTGTAAAGATCTTTAGTGTCAGGAAATGCGGGGTGGATTATGCCTACGTTATGCAAGTCTCTCCTATAAAATACACACCTGGGAATTTGTTCAGGTGAGCGTCTCTGGGAATCATAAGTATGCTTCGTAAATCTTACGAATTCTCAAAGCTTTTAGGCATTCGTCCAATTTCGGCTTTTTAGTTTACCAATAAAACTGTATAAAATTAGTGATCGTAAAAGATACAACACTTTCCAGCGGACAACATGTCCGCAGGATCCGTAATTCGTGTCACGCGATGTACTGCATCGCTGTCTGTTATGCACATTGGCTTACGTGGGCGACCGCCCCTCGCCTTTATGACATCTGCACAATAGATATTTTGCTTTTGTTGTTCATTTTTCAAATGTCAGTAAGAACTAAAAAGTCGAATATTATCGAAAAGTTATTTTCCTCACGTTCCTTTTTTGTGTCTGACCGCCTTGGCGATGTAAAATCCGTGCAGACGTTTAGTAAGTTCTACAAACGTCCTCGTGAACCAGTAGAATGTCTGCTGGCCCCTTTATTCCTGTCTTTGTCAAACACAGCTTGTGTATTCGGGCCGGCGTTTTGTTAGATAAACACTGAGACGAAGGGTCGTCAACGTACATTTCGATGACATTTTTGCCGGACAATAGTGGTCAGTTTATATCGCCAACGACATCTCTTTACTTCCATTCTGGCGAGTTCAGCTCGTTCGGTACATGTTACTGCCAACAAAATCTGGAACCTCTGGTTCCGATCGCGTTTGACATGAATGAGAAATTTCAGTTACTTTGGTACTGGTTTGACGAGGTGAAACTAGACAGGTAAACAATGTTGGAGATTTCGTTTTCTTTCCCCAAACTTAAAGGGATTATTCTTAACCTACCTGTACAGGTAGTTTATTTGAAGCCCTAGAGAACAGCAACTCTTATCATGCACGGTATAAGAGAAAGGGCTAATGTTCCCTTCACAGACTATTGTTATGTTGTTTTTCTCCCTTTTTTTAAAAAATAAAAAAGAAACCTGAACAAATAAAACAAGTTTACAATTATCTTGTGAAACATAAGAATTCAGACATCTTTAAATAATGTTTAATGAGAGGATGACACCACTGTGCGATTATTAACTGCATTCAAAATTCTTGAAAAAGTACAACTTTAAGTAATCATGTAGTCCGGCTGACGGTAACGGGAGACCTGGCAAATGTAACCATCCAGGCGTCTTTACCGACCGACCATCTCTCTCTCCGTGGTGCTTATCCGACCGTCCCTGACCAGTTGCCGTATTCACGAGGCCAGGCGGTCGGCCGTCTGTCCAACAGCCCTTCCCACGGAGAACCGGCCGATACCACCAGGTGAGGACGGCTAAGCGGGAAGTTCCTACTAAAACTCTCCATTTTCAGATGTCGGAGGAAACCGGAGCGCTCGTCGTTGGAGGGGAGACGAAAGAGAACTGTGGCATGCAGTTAGGTCAGACCGCGGACCTCGACTTCAACAGCCAATCACTGGGCTGCGGGTCTTCAAAGTATCTATCTACTTCAGAAAGGGAAAGGTGGCCTTTTGAGTTTCCGCGCGATTCGGTTTCTCGAAATGGTTAAAATCTTTTTATAATGGCGTCTCTATTAGATTTCAAAGGGACCTTACATGGAAACGATACTCGTTGCCCCCTGACCGCTGCAAATTAGTATGTAAATTAACTTAGGCGTCATCAGGCCGGAAGGCAGCCTCGAGTTGGAGATAAGAGCGATAGAACACCACAATTAGAATTTATTTTGTGACTCACAAGACAGCTGAATGCTTTTCTCCTTAAAAGAATTTTGGAAATACCTTACTTCACCTTTCCTAACCCCTTAGTTGTGCGCTCGTTTACGGTCTGAAACTCCGTCTTTTCTGAACGGATTCGCATATTTATAACATAATTTATTTCGCTTTTTTCTTCTTTCTCCACTCACACACACACACACAAAAAAAATTCATTCCCCAATCTGGCGAAAAAATACACACGATTTATATTTTCTTACACCTGCTAAAAGGAATTAAAAAACAGCACATCTGATTTTCACATGTTGCTAATGAGAATATTTAGCGAAGCAATTTTCTTTTTCATTGTGAATCCATAAATTTCCCACTGATTTCGATGTTGCGCGTCTCAGCTTACAAAGGGTCTCGAGGATATTTCTCGACGTGTATTGTGTGCTCACAATATGCATGAGTGGCTGCAGCTCATGTGCTGGGCAGACGTGCACTCGACACGCGGGCCTGAATGAAGTCCATTATACGCGATCGGGTGGCTTCTAGTCCCTGACTCGGAACCTTATGCTAGCGCGTGGAGTTAATGAAATGGCTGAGTAGATTTGGGTTTTTTTCTCTCCCCCCCCCTTTCGGGACTTTTCTTTAAATCGCAATCGCGGGAGAGTCCACAGCTGATTGGCTGTCATAGCACTGCTGTATCCACACACCCGAGCTTAAACTGAACAAATACAATATACGAGGAAACCTGGTAGAACTTCCTCTGTCTCCGCTATTCCCGACGCTAGTTTGAAATAGACTAAATTTAGATTCAAAATAAAAACAGGAAGAATAAGTGTAACGACAGCTTCATGGTGACGCGACAATTGTCCTTAGAGTAGCATTAGTGAGTTTGACGTCATGTACTACCGACTAAACAACAAAATGGCGGTGTGGCTTATGTATAGTTCGATAAATACGTCAAGGGATCGCAATAACCATTTTAGATTGAAGTTGTTTATCTAGTGTGTGTGTGTAGGTGTGTATGTGTACGTATGTGTGTAGGTGTGTATGTGTGTGTATGTGTACGTATGTGTGTAGGTGTGTATGTGTGTGTATGTGTACGTATGTGTGTAGGTGTATGTGTGTATGTGTACGTATGTGTGTGTGTGTGTGGTGTGGTGTTTTTAAAAGGTAACTAAAATATTTTGTTCTTTCGCCCAACTAATCCCCATTGAATGCTTCAGCCCACTGCGGTTGTTTCTTGAGTAAAACAAGGACTTTCGTTTCTGTGCAGTTTGCCATGTCCATATTGACTCTAGATGCCGGCATCATTAATTCTGTTTAGTGTTTAATTGTTCTAAAAATCAAATTGTAAAATGGCGTTAATTACAAATAGTCCGATATTAACATTGAAGTTATACCTCTATCGATAAGCAGTATTAATTAAATACATCATGATGACGCACTATAGTATGTAATGGGCAGTAAATGTCAGCAATGGGAAGTCTTTTATAGATAGCAAACTATGGCTTCCTAACAGCCAAAGAAACTATTCATTAACAGTGGGCTGAAGTCATAGTTTATTGCTTAGAAGCAGAATATGCACATCATGAAATATTAGGAAAGTTTTAATAATAATAATATAATAATAATAATAATAATAATAATAATAATAATAATAATAATAATAATAATATAATAAAGGACGATTAATCAGGCTAGAGAGAAACTGCCAAGGAGGCAGCGGCAGCCATGATAGCGTCATGACGTCACGCCACGTTGGCTCCATACGAAATCCAGTGACCTCGTTTTTGCAGCCACGAGATGCAGAAATATTATCTCCGTGTCCATTGGTGAAACGGTTCCAATTGGCCAAGTGGCGACTTTACTGCTACTAATAGCATTGCTTAAGTGTCCCCTCGCAAGGCCGCACACAGATTAGCTCTTGCAGCTTACTCAGCCAACCTTCTAACGTCCACGCGCCGTGACGACTTTCTGCCCCATCACGCACCCGGTATCAGAACTGCTATCCAGACGCTCACCCGGTGGCGCTATGTCCGCCCCCCCCCTACGTTCTTAAAATAGATTTCCCCTTTATATATATATATATATATAATTAGAATTAAAATTTAAAATAAGTTTACAAAAAAAAAATAAATAATCGTTATGACTTGGCACAAAAACCCTCTCTCATCAGCCGGATATTCGCCAGAACTCGTCCGCCAGCTTCTCTTCTCTTCTCTCCTCCTTCACAACCTCGGTTGTTGTAATGTCGGGTTTTATTATTCTTAGCGACCCCTCTCTCTCTCTTTCTCTTTTTTTTTTTTAAAGAAGAAGAAAAACACAGGTGTCAGACCGGTTCTCTCCCCTGATCGATAGCCTCAGCGCCCATTTCTGACCCCGATCACAAACTAAGCGAGAAACGGCGGAGACCCGCGTTGTTGACCAGACGCTGGCGAGATCCCTCCACGGTCGGTTATCCCCGACGATTTCTGCCCGTCCGTCCTTCTTCAACTGGAATGACACCCCCTTAAAGTGGGTTGGCGACAGACTACGGAGCTGCGGGTGCGGAATCCATTTACACCAACAGCCTCTTTTGAAGACCCGGTCGTCTTCCCGAGGGACTTCATTCGTTTGTGTGTTTAACGAAACAGCCCCACGTCTGAGCGCCGGGCTGATCTCGCTTTTACACGTCCCCCCCCCCCCACTCGCAAGATCCCCCCCCCCAACTCTGTACTTTTATCGTCCACGTGGACAGAGAAATCTAACAAAACGAAATTTCCGATTATTTCCAGAGGCTTCAATTCAAACCGCTGGACGTTCCCCGGGGGTGGGTGGGTGCTACCCCTCCCTAATTAACAAACTCAGCCCCCCTTCCAAACTCGCGGAAAGCAAGCGCACGTGTAGTTCGTGCGCGATATCGAAACTATTAGGGCTCGGAAGTCTGGACGGCCTGTTGTGTGTGTGTGTTTTTTTATAGCGCTGACACCCTTTTAAGTCGGCTCAGACACCGACCCGACCCGACCCACCCAGTGCACCCGGTCTCCCCGACAGCACGCGCCGAGGTATTTGTTAAGCCCGAATAAATTCTAAAATACAGACGCTTTGAAAAAAAAAAAAAAAAAGCGTTTTTAGGGACAGGGAGAACGTACGCACCTAAGGGGGAAAACGTGGCTAAATAAGGGCCGACTTTCTCTTACACGCCGAAAGAGAAGAAAACCCCTGCTACACTCGAGACGTCTTCTAACTTTAAATAAACAAGAAAATGCATCACAAAATATTAGTTTTGACCATGGACACTTCCAGTAATAATGTCCTTCGTCTTCGGCGCTTCTCTCGTTTTCCTCTGTGCTAAATTTACTCGCTTTAAAACGAGAGAGGGAGGGAGGGAGGGTGAGAGAGAGAGAAGAATTTACTATATACGAGCCGAGGACTTTTTTTTAAAATAACAGTTATTTTTTTCTAATTCTAGATTACAACGCGCGTCACGGATACTTACTTGTCTATACACACTTTCCCCTCCCCATTCTCCTTATTCTGTTTACGTAAGCCAACAAAGCTGCTCGATGCAACTGCAATTGGCTGGCAGGAGAAGTCTGTATTGGACGCGCACGTGTTAACTTGTGCGCTTCTTGTCCCCTATCGCTACACGAGCCAAACGTTAGCGCGGAGCGTTAAAAAGCGCAAGTCCCTGACAGCAGTGGGTGTGAAAAGAAGCTTCCTTACCTTGTAGCCATTCTCAAGTTCTCTTTCTCGGTAGTTACCAGATGAAGATGGTGTCAGTGCTTTTGTAAGAATCCAGCTCGTACGTTTTGTGTTACGCAGATGTGACTCCTTGACGACGACGCCTCGACTGATATGCGTGATATTAAAGAAGAGCACTGATCTCGTCAGATCGACACACACTGTGGCCTACAACTTCCACAGCACGAAGGCGTTACCCATATTCAAGCTCCTCGGGTCGCTAGGAGACAATTGCTGGAGAGTGAGTCCCTTGATTTAGGCCAGTTGGGCGGCGATGGAGAAAGACAGACGGAAAACCGGAAAAGAAAGAGGAGATAGAGAGAGAGAGGGGGGGAGAGAGAGAGAAAGAGAGGGAGGGGGGTATTGAGTAGTGGTTGATGTTCACTGAAATTTTCTCCAGGTTTATATAAATAATACACGTGGTCAGCCAGTGATGCGATGTTACCTGTACACCGGCTCTGTTATCTGCGTCTTGGTTTCTCGCCAGAATCTCTCATCCCATAAATTCCCTTTCACTGCTAGCTTGGATTTTGAAGGTAAAGCTGAACACTCCTATGAGCATGCGCAACGGGGACTATCACGCCACCACTGCGAGAGAGAGAGAGAGAGAGAGAGAGAGAGAGATCGCCTTGGTTGAAATCAAGTTAAAGCTGCTCATTAACGAAAGCGGTGTTTCATGTTATTCAGTCCAACTGGCAACTCGTCAGCCACCAAACGGACGACGCGGCTTGGTCCTTGGTTCATGTGTGTGAGAACTAACTCTCCGCTTGTCATTAATTTATGGATATTTGTCAAACCCTCTTTCGTATACAGTAAGACGGTAACAAAATCACTTAATGAATAAATTGTAAGTTTAAAAGAACTCACATATCTTTGCTTCCTGATTTACGCAATGCACCCCGACTCTGTGTTTAACGCGAGTGAATTAATTATTACCTCTCGCGGTAGCTGGTGTAGTGGTCAGGGGCTAATCTTGATAACAGTATTATTTATCTTCGATCCAACCCGATAAATAATTTCTGTAGTGATTTCCAATGTTGCTTCTTTTTCAGAATTTTTTAATTTTTCGTTTCCGGGAAATTCAGATCTTTATTATCGATGACATTGACATGTGAATAGAAAAGGGGAAATAATTGTGTATTAATTCCATCAATCTCCATCATCTAAAGTGCAATATTTAAATCGAGACTGTGTAGGCAACGCCTTTGGGTGTTTCGATTATATTACCCGAGAGGTCGTCTAGAATTGTCCAAATCGAACTTTTGAAGGAAATTGATGATTACGCATGCGTAACGATTAGCTGTATTCCGCCATGGCGGCAGACACGGCCGGTGTTAGACTGATCACGGTAAATATTTGGCAGAAGCAATGACACATCTCAAATAGCGGGCGATGGGACCACAGACTACAAAAGCCCAAGAGGTTCGACGGCATAGCCAAGCTCCTTTTTCTTAAAGCTTTACTCGATGCTTCCAGCTCAGTTTTAAACACCAGATGCTTAAGTATACTTATACGTTTTACTCGAAATAGGCAGATAAAGTTTACTGTGTGCATATCTCACATTTAAAGCGCTCTTCCAGATTGATTTCGCTAACACACGTGCTGGCACCCAGCCAACGGTCTGTTTACAGAGCAGTTCATAAATGGCCGGTTTCTGTGTTACAGGCTGTGAATGATGAACATGGAATGTAGCCCCATTCAGAGCACAATGGATCGAGCGCCGCGGTTTTGCCCGAATAGTTCGTGACACGCACCGATACGACCGACTTCCGGCGGCGGTAGATCTGCTACGTTCCAAATTCTTGCATTCTAAATACTTGGCGAAGACTCGAATAACATCCGCGTCGCGAATGGTTCGGAACTGCTCCTTAAAGTGGTTTTTTGGTGAGGCTGATTAAATCTGCGGTGTGATGGGGGGGCACGCGGGTAATAACGCGCCGGCTTCATTGTGCGTGCAGTGGTTTGAGATCTACGATTTACCTACATCGCCCATTCCAATCCTACGGGTATCCTTTCCTGCCGGACTTCTGTGTCTGCATTTTTCCATCTAAAAATTAGACGGCAGAAAAGAAAAAAAAAAAAAATATTCCCACCATCTTTTCAGCCTCATTACGACCTGAAACTAGCGAGAGACAGAGGAACCACGAAAGTGTGGGATTTCGGTACAGACAGAACCTGGCCCCAACCCAACAGAAAAAGGAGGGGGAAAAACTGGTTGGTTTGAAGTAAAAATAGAAAGTCCCCATCCACCAGATCTCTGTGTGTCGTGTGAGAATTTTATGCCCAAAGAAATATCACTGACTTTTCTAAAGCCATGACAATGGTGGCCCGGTCCATCAAGACGTATTTTACATTGAACAAGACGCACCTGTCGAACACTGCATCGGAAGTTACGCATTATGGGCTTCAGTAGCAAGTTAACCACCTGTGCGTAAACTCCTCTTTAGTGCGAACAAAACAATACGCCTGCAGTGATGTTTGGAACATTGTAACTGGAAACGGTCAATGAAAGAAGGTTCTGTAGATCAACGAGTCGTGTTTCACCCCATTATCTACAGTTTGAAGGATGTGAGTTTAGGCGGAGACCTCATGAAGCGCTGAACTTATATATATAATTTCAACAGTCAAAGGTGCTGCAGGTAGAGTTATGGCTTGAGGCATGTCTATCCAGTTGTTGTAGTCCACATCAACTCATTTGCATGTTGGGTAACATCAAAAGTGTAAGTAGAGAATGAAACAGATCATGTTAAGTTTGCAATGTTGGTTTTGCATCCGGATGGTGATAGGATACTTTAGGACAACACCACTTTTCTGTGTTCTTGCGCTGTGCAAGACTGATTAACAGAACGTGAAGATGACTTGTCACAACTTCCCTGGCCAGCCCAGCCCAACCTGCTAATCTCAGTCTTATCAAGCATCTGTCCACTTTCTTTTCTCTGGATTAACAGTGCTCGCTCGTTTAAAAACAAAAATACCTCGGATTGTCTCGAGGCACTTCGTGGAATCCATGCAGCGATATGTTTAGTCTGTCATTCGGGTCAATGTGTGTGTGTGTGTGTTGAGAGAGAGAGAGAGAGATAGAGAGAGAGAAGAGATGCTATTACAGAGAGAGAGGGGAAGAGAGAGAGAGGAGAGAGAGAGAGAGAGAGAGAGATGCTATTACAGAGAGAGAGGGAGAGAGAGAAGAGAGAGAGAGAGAGAGAGAAGAGAAGGAGAGAGAGAGAGAGAGAGAGAGAGAGATGCTATTACAGAGAGAGAGGGGAAGAGAGAGATAGAGAGAGAGAGAGTAGAGAGAGAGAGAGAGAGAGAAGAGAGAGAAGAGGAGAGAGATGCTATTTTAGAGAGAGAGAGAGAGAGAGAGAGAGAGAGCGAGAGAGATGAGAGCTCGAGAGAGGAGAGAGATAGAGAGAGAGAGATGCTATTACAGAGAGAGAGGGAAAGAGAGAGAGCATTTTCAAGACTAAAATGGTTGTTTCTAGTGTTAACGCAACAAAATTTTGCATGTGTACTGCTATAAGAGAATATAAATTGATTATTTCCAGTTTTATCAGGCAACAAAATTGTGCAGTTTTAAGTCATACTCAGACATATTTACGTACTTTAAATACTTTTGAAACTAAAAAAAAAACAAAAACAACCAGAATTGTGTATTTTAATACGAAGAAATGAGAAGAGTTTGCTGCTGCCGTTAACAAAGTAAGAGTGGGCGTGTGCACTAGGAATTTCGCATCATTAATAGTGCACAATAAAACTGGCCCTTTAACACCAACAGAAGATAAAATTGTGATATTTTTCATGCTAACAAAACACAATTATGCATCTTTCATACCGCAGAGCACAAGAATTTTAACCCTTAAAAATCCTGTGATATACAGTTTATTTAACATTAAAAAAAATAAAATTACAGTAGTTAAATATAAAATATTCTCTCTCTCTTTTTTTTTTTTTTTTAAACTTTTTCACTTAATTTTAAGACGATGGGAAAATTTTTTTTTTTTTTCTGAAAAAAGGAAAAAGGGCAAATAGGGGATACTTGCCGCGTGTAGCGGGAAGTGTTCGTGTCGTGTCTCGTGTTTCGGGTGCCGCTCTGGCTTTTGATCCCGCTCCTCAGAGTTACCCGCCAGGATGCCAGGCGATGCAATTTTTAAACATTACGAGATAGAGGGCGCTCATCATCCGCCCCGCGTTAGCGGTGCATTATTAGGGCGATGTTTGGCACTTACTAACAAACAAACAAAAGGAAACACTGTTGTTTCGTCTACACTCGAACGGTTTGTTTCTTCTTTTTTTTTTTAATTCTCCGGGGGGGGTGGTGAACAGAGAAAGGAAATTTATGACAGCACGTGGGTGGCTCTATTTATGGCAGTGGGTGTCCTAACAAAGGAACATTGGCATAGCTCTTGTTTCGGGTCCAAACCGGGCCCTAGAATTTACGTTGATTTTTTTTTTTTTAAATTGTTGAAAGAACTAATCTTTTTCGTCCGTCTCTGATCAATCGAACTATTATTGTTGTTGCTATTGACCACCTGACGTTGGACAGAATTATCAAAATCTCCATTATCTACCTAAGCTTCTACAACGAGACGGAGAGATCTGCTAAGGCTTACGCAAAGACGCAAGACCATAAGCAGGATTCTATGGTGTCGGCCAATACCTTCTTTTTTAGTAGACCAAAACTGTCACTACTAAACAACGTGTCTGTAAGTCATTCAAATTATCTCCCCCTACCCCCTTTTCTTTCTTTTTTTTTTTCGCTGAAGAATTATTTCCTATAAAACATTCATAATGGCGTTTTTTTTTAAAAGAATGTATAATTATTTTCTTATTTTTAAAAAAATAAATAAAAAAAGATGTTGCTATCCAGGCGTTTAAAACTCTTCGTAATCTTCCCTGCCAGGTCTTCTTAGTACCTCATCCATCCGAGTTCCTTCTGACATGCCAACGTGGCGTCGCATCTGTTTATGACGTCATCTTAGATTGTCTACGTGACTCTTCATTCGAAGGGACCTGCGGTTTTTTCCATATCACTTTCACTTTTAGAAGTTTAACGAAGAAGTAGGACTAAGCAGGTCCCCGCCCCACCCCAGAAGAAAGAAGAAACAAAAGATATGGAGAACCATATCCGTACTGAACTCTTTTCGATAAGTTGTTTCGGTCTTGTTTCTTCTCCGCCCGAGCCTTTGTCTTATTCTTAGTGGATCCCTCTCCCTTCCTCTCTGTCCCCCCCACCCCTCAGGTGCGGTAACATTTATACACGACCCCACCCAACGTAAGCTTCGTTCGCTGCCGCAGTACTACCCACTGACTGCTATTTGCGTTCTTAGCTCGAAGTACTTAGTTACTGCGTACTGCCAAATGCGCATTTAATCAGCGAAGCGTCGCTAGAACGCTCGAATAAAAGGTTAAAAAAAAAACAAAACAACAACCAAAAACGGTAAAAATGCGAAACTTTAGGGAAATAAGATTGTAACGAAACGTTAACCCTTTCTCTACGTACTTGGCAGCGCTATCAACAGAAGAACGATAGAGTTTTTCCTCCCTTATTCTTCCACAAATGCCTAATCCAAGCTTCCCAAACCGGAAGGTTGTCGTCTTCTATTTAACTTGTTAAAGTTACCTCTAAATCGCTGAGAATACTTACACTGCCTGGTATACTTACATCTGCCTGGTATACTTACACTGCCTGGTATACTTACATCTGCCTGGTATACTTACACTGCCTGGTATACTTACATCTGCCTGGTATACTTACACTGCCTGGTATACTTACATCTGCCTGGTATACTTACATCTGCCTGGTATACTTACATCTACCTGGTATACTTACACTGCCTGGTATACTTACATCTGCCTGGTATACTTACATCTACCTGGTACACTTACACTGCCTGGTATACTTACACTGCCTGGTATACTTACATCTACCTGGTATACTTACATCTGCCTGGTATACTTACACTGCCTGGTATACTTACACTGCCTGGTATACTTACACTGCCTGGTATACTTACATCTGCCTGGTATACTTACATCTGCCTGGTATACTTACATCTACCTGGTATACTTACACTGCCTGGTATACTTACATCTGCCTGGTATACTTACATCTGCCTGGTATACTTACACTGCCTGGTATACTTACACTGCCTGGTATATTTACATCTACCTGGTATACTTACACTGCCTGGTATACTTACATCTGCCTGGTATACTTACATCTGCCTGGTATACTTACATCTACCTGGTATACTTACATCTACCTGGTATACTTACACTGCCTGGTATACTTACATCTGCCTGGTATACTTACATCTGCCTGGTATACTTACACTGCCTGGTATACTTACATCTGCCATATTCATTGAACCAAAAAAAGTTTTCTAACGATCCATCGCTTACTTATCTTGCTCTCCTCAATCATTAATCAACATCGATGAAGAGCTTTCAGTTTCAGCTATTCGGTAGGCTTTTTGTCATTATTTTGGTAGCTGTATAGGGGATAGTTATCTATCAATTACTGTTGGAGGGGACAGGCGTACAATAAATAGGGCGACCGTTGACCTAGTGGTTAGACTGCCAAGATGAAGGCCTTGGTTCGAATCTCGCTCGGGACCGGCTCGGCTTGGCGTACCTCTCCGACATAGGCTTTACTCCTTCTTCACGCCAGACGGTCTCGCGGCTTTTATCCGAGTTATCCGGTTTCTTCCCACTCCAAGAAATAAGGGGGTTCTGTTAGGTTCGTCTCGTAGTAAAACGTGTTCGTGATACCGTCACCTCGCCGCCCCCTATAAGCGCTGACATCGGCCCAAGACTGAGGCCCAGTCGCGTGTTTCAGCTGTGGTCGTCGTCAGTAACAGGTATAATTCGGTCACACACACGCACAAGGTTACCAACAAGTAAAATGGCTTTAAGCTTTAGTGTCTAGTGACAGGCGACATCTTAACAAATCGTGCAAAGGGCGAAGGTCAGGGTTTTGTCTAATATTCGCTTATGTAACTTTCCGCCCACCACTTTAGGTGGTGGAGCGAACAGGATTTTACTTACTTTTTTCTTAAAGAGGCCCTTCAACGTGTAAAAAAAAACACAGATATAATAATTCGTCAGTCAATTGTTGTTAATGGTGGTGGTGGTGATCTATCCCCGATATGTTGCTTATTCTGTAATTCTTCTATGACAGATATCTTCGGATAAGCAGAGCAGCATCCGTACGGCGATGATGGAAAGCGTTTAGGAAGCCGTCCGACGGCCTTAAGCTGATCAACGAGGTAAATATAGGCTCTGATCTACGAGACCAACTCGGTTCTCAAGACAGTCCTACCAGCAAGTAAACCCGATCAGTGAGGCTGACTCAGTTAGTACGATAGTCTAGTCATTTGGATGTCTTGCTTGCTGGTGATTAATCTCCTCAATAATGATATTGCGCACTGTCTCGAAGACTCGCTCGCGCCGCATTTCCCTACGCAGTTAGAAAACATCTTTGCGCCTCGTGGAATAATTAAGATGCTGCTTAGCGGAGGTGAGAAACACCTGACCTTTGTTGGTAGACGCGCAGGGATGCTTGCTTGCAAACCAAACGTTTTGCTTTCTTAGATGCGATAGTTAACAAAATCTGCGCGCTCTCTAAAAATAGGCGAAGCCACGTGGTTATTTCGATGCTTTATTGTACTGATCAGGTTAACTCTTCCTGGTTGAGTAATCTATTTTTTTTTTTTAAATAGGTACTTCACTTATTTAAAAAAATTAAGCGTTTTAGGTAAGACCTTTAAACGAATCTTAATGCAACTGAATGCTTGAGGTAGGGCCACTGTAACATGGTGATGCTACATTTAAAAGTGAGAATACATGGGGCGACTTTGTGTAACTTTGCCAAAGGCGCCCTCTGCCGTCAAAGCCAGCTTGGTTTGTAAAATCCCGGCAATAAGTTCCGTGACTGCGAGAATAAGTGCTTGGCTTGGAAATAATCTGACAGCTGTGTTTTGGGCTTTAGTACGGTTGCTCGAATTAATCTTGATAACGATCTATTTGATTGATGAATGCTTAATACATAGCATTTAATTTTCTTAGATGACGACTTACTCCAAACGGGAAGGACATATCACTATACGGGTGCTAGTGATTTAATGTCTTGTAATCTCTCTTTACATCTGGATTTGAAATATACCGTGTAAGTAAATCTTATTTTAAACAATAAAAAATTACTTTTTCCCCCCCTTTATTTATTTTTTTAACCTTTCAGGTAAGGTTCATGGAAAAAATCTCAAACAAATTTTTCTGCTTGACCTTTTCTTGATAAACAAAAAATATTATTGGTATTTTCTAGCTGACGAACGTAAGTGCCAATGCGATTTAATAAACAGATTGATTTGGATGCTATGGTTAGTTATTATAATATTTGTCTTTATTTTTAAATTATCGCTGTTTCTTTTGTTACTATTGATGCTTTTGTCTAAGTAAACAGCCTTACAGTGTCTTTACATACACACTTACAGATAGTGTTTTTACAGACACACTTACAGTGCCATTACAGACAGTATCTTTACAGACACTGTTTTTACAGACACACTTACAGTGTCATTACAGACATGCTCACAGACACACTTACAGTGCCATTACAGACAGTATCTTTACAGACACTGTTTTTACAGACACACTTACAGTGCCATTACAGACGGTATCTTTACAGACACTGTTGTTACAGACACACTTACGGTGTCATTACAGACAGTATCTTTACAGACACTGTTTTTACAGACACACTTACACTCCGACCTTTTTCCATCCCAAAGAGAACATGATGCGTAAACGAAAGCTGTGTATTATGATTGCCTACAAGATGAGAATCTCTACATAAGTTATTAGAAATCGATCATTGCCGCCATGGAGTACATTTAGTCTGTCCGGAACAAGAACTAGTAATGAGAATTACAGGTGCGCCAAGCAAGAGGTGCTGCTTGATGGCGTAATTTTATACGAACGTGAGCAGAGACGAAAGAAACTGAGCAAGCCAGAGGTGAAGTTACAGGGTGGTCAGATCATATCCAGACCGAATGAGCATAGCCACGATGAAGGCCACCCGACCGGAATTCTTTATGTCAGCAATGTCATCAAGCGCAGGGCGCTTAACACCGATAAAAGAGCCCAGCAGATTGTCAACCGTGCTGAAACAGAGATAGACGAAAGTGGCACCGTTCATCTACCATTTATCAATAGCATTCGTAAGCAGAGACAAACTGTCAATGCTGCTCCATCCTCTTTATGCTGTTTTGGAGGAGTTCGTTATACCAGACAATTACAAGGTAATTTATCTTCTTATGTCTACTCAACAAGGTTGAGACTAGTTTTATATGCAAGTTCAGCTGGCTATAGGAATTCTGTATATATACATAGTTGCACATTTGTTTATGTCTGGACGATTTCATGTATTCTATCCATACCAATTCATGGTGGATTCACTTGCCTAAAGTATGTTTGCCACAACTTGAATTATTCCTTGCATACCTTGGATCTCAAACAAAACTTGAAGATTTAACAGTATAAAAGCTACTCAAAGTGTCAGGTTACTTATTACCATATTTACATAAGTGCTAAGGTTAGCCAACAGTTGCGATCACAACTTGTAAACACATAATAGCATGGGATTATTGTATTTTGGTAGACTGACCATTTAATTTTTGGCCGTATAATAACATATACATCAAGTGACTCCACAAGATAACCTTTTCTTGCAGTATGACACCGTTGACTCTGTCAGTCGTATTTTACTATTTGGTATTGAAAACCAAATTAAGCATCGTCTGTAAATCCAACGACTGGTCTGCTAATGGCTCTTTTAAGATAGTTCCAGAGTTTTTCTACCATCTGTACGTGATTCATAATCTCGATAAACATTAAACAATCCTGGGCTTATGCCCTACACAAATGATTTTCGCCGGCTTTTTTACACCAAACCAGAATTCATCCTCAACTCTATCATGACGAACTTTGAAAGTGCCACCATCATTGCTGCTGAGATCGTCTTTCCTGGTGGCACAAAAAAGGGCTGCTTCTCTCTCCCACCTGCTCCGGTGTGTATATCGCAGAGTGCTTGCTGACAGATGGTTTGCAAGAGCTGTACGTTGAGGAAAAGAATCTTCCTTATCACTACAGCTGCCGTCGGCGCTGGGCCTTTGTTCCAGAAGATGATGTATTTATTGGTGTCTTTGAGATTCTCCAGAGGGAGCTGCTCGCAGAAACAAAATCGATTAGCGACTACTTCTACCCCAAAGGCCACGAAGGTGCTCCTGGTTGGCGTATCCGTCGCCAACATCCTCTTGAAGAACAAGCAGGCCCGTGTTTAAGAAAGTCTACTGAGCAAAAACAACAACTCCGAAGATTCCGGACGAATGAAGGCGCGTGCCACGCTAGCATTTAGTGTTGAAACAAAAGCACAGTCTAAACAGCTTCATCATTAACCAGAATGATTATCGGCCAATTTCCTGCACTTAAACTGAAAAGGATCAAGGCCACCTTAGCTGCTATGGAAACTATCACTATCCAGACATACCAGGACAGGTGCATGCTGGACTTCCGGCGCGGCATCATCTACAACATCAGCTTGTAAAACACTCGAATACTAAACAGCACGACCTTAGCTTCCAGTATCATTCTACTGGACTCTGAATGATGCCTTTAAAAATGTCTGAGTTTTGATATTCCATACAAGAAAGTATTATTTTGAAGAAATAAATAGCGGTTACATTGCACCAAACTTACTGTATATATACCTGTAAGTAAGTCATCTTCAAGTTATAAGTTGATCACCTAATCTGAAAAAGTACATAGTTAATTTAATATATACTCAATGTCCGGGTTCGTATTTTTGCTTGCCTTAAAAGTTCTATTAGCACCTGTAAATATACTGCTTTAGATGTATTTCTCTCGTAGAGATCTTCGTGACTTACAACTTTCTCTTCACAATCTTCGGGAAATTTTTGAGGAATTTTTGCTTCCTGGCGTAAAACTAAATCTTTTCTTTTTCATAAATCGCTCACGCCATTTAGTAGAGACCTTAAAATAATCATCACTGCATTATTCTTTAGCATTCACTTGAAGATGATTCAGTATCGCAATAAGTCAATTTTTTCAGAAATTTCAATCCATGCAGCGAGTTCATTTTCATGCTCTCAGCACCAGCCATATCTTTAACGATGTCTTTGCTGTTGACCAAGTCTCTTACCAGCTTTTCCTTCATTCCAAACCTTCTTCCAGTTTCTTCTTTTTGGCCCATTTTATCATTTCTAACTTAAATTTTTGAAGAATATTTAACCCTTTCAGGAACCAATTTTAATTTACAGTTTATGCGAAGGAAAGTAGTAAAATGAATTTTATAAATTGTCTTTTAATTGAGAAGTTTTTTCTTTCAAAATAATAAAATTAATGAAAAATGATGAAATAATTAAGTAATGAATTAAAATTAATAATTAAATGATAAAATAATGACATTTTTAGAAAATGATTAAAATATTAAACGGAAGAAATATAGTGTACTTAATTTATGCGTCATATCTTTGTCCAGTGGTTTACGAAACATTGTTTTTCAAAATGGCTCTAAGTGTAGATGTGCGACACGATCGCTAAAGTCTTTAACCCTGTCACCGCAGCGTTATGTACAGAAAAGATTCTCGGATTTTCGTTTATGCCAGCGTTTATTTTGCAGGAAATATACCCACCCCATATAAAAGCCAAGAATAATTTTAGGGTTTAAAAAAAATATCGTTCTAAAAATTCGTCTTATACACGGATATGTACGGCAGTCATTAGTCCGGTGAGACTACTTTCACGTTCTCTCTTTTGCCTGGAGGCTGCCAGTAACGGCCAGAATGGTTTCTGTTCTATAAATCATATTTGAACAATCAGCTTAACTTTCAATTAAATGTACATGCGCAAACGAATGAATGCGATCAGTTTTCATTTCTTATCACGTATTCTATCATTATTGACTAAATAAAGGATGTAACAGTTGCTTAATTATCTGTCGCTGCCTTGAGTTCCATTCTTGCTTTAATTCAAAAGCGCGCAATATCAAGAGGAATTAAAGTATTGAGGGGTTAGGGGTGGATACCGAAAACCAGTAACGGGAGACCCAATGGAAAAGGGATGAAGGTAATTGGTTTGTCCTCATTGTTTGGACAATAGAATCATATCTACATACGCACATACAAACGTCTGTACGCTTATGTATGGTTCCATACTTACAGATATATACTCACACAAACACAGTACACAGATTTACACACATGCGTGGTTCCCTACACACACGAACCATCCGTTCTTGGGAAGTTTGTTCCCTACAAATTCTTATCCGTAAATTAAACCCGACATTATTTTCTGTTGACCATCCGTTATGATATTTGACAAGGAATTCGAAAACAAAAAGGAAGAAGATAAATAAATTGTTTAAAATGCAAAATGCTGAAGCCGAATCTTGTGAGATACATCTCTGGGTCTTTCATTACCCACGGGGAAACAAAAACAAAACCAAACCAGGTCTTCGTGAGAGGTAAATGTGCCCCTTTTCGGAAACCTACCCCAGTTCTGTCCCTGCCCTCTCCTCTCACACGACGCGAAATCGAGAAGCCCCCGTTGGTAATATTTACATTCGGCAGAGAATAGTTTCGGGGATTCTGTTTTAACTCGCTCAGTTGTCCGAGTGGTGACGATACCGATTCTTGCCGCGAAGTATGAAAAAGATACAAACCTACGTACGCGCTGATAAATCTTCCTATATCTCGGTGGATTAATCTCAGAGGATGGCGGTCGGTGAGGGGGGTAAAATAACTGATGCCCCCGGAAGGGGGCTAATAGTTAAAAAAGTCAGGTAAACACCTGCATAAGCTGCTTTGTAAATTGGTATTAAAAGAATTACATTTAAAACTTAACAAAAATAATGAAGCTAGTTAAGACGGTCGACTAAGGCATGATGCTAAGCAAGTAATAATATCTTCAGAACTAAGCCGGTTAGTTGGTTCAATCAAAGTTACCCAGCATCTGGCAATGTTTTAAACAGTTTTAAATTCCTTAACTATCAGAAACGGTCATTACTACGCTGTTCCTAATAATTCAGATTTACTACTTCATAATCATAGTGTAAGCATTTTCTTTTAATTACCCTTTATTTAGAACAGTATTTTCAGTCGGTAATATGGTTTCAAAAGTATATACCAGGTGATCATGAAGTTACTTTCCGCTGTCGGTGGCAAACCGTAACACATGGAAATGTACAGATAAGGGTGGTGGTGGGGGGAAGAGTTATCGGGAAATGCATTCCCAGAGATTCCAAATTTTGCCACTGGGAAGCGCCACTTAAACTATGCCGACGCTACCCCTGTCATTATTTTTTCCTCCTTTGTATATAAGTTTACTGGGCTATCAAATGTGTCAGTTTGCCTGCAGAGATTTCTGCCACCAGACTTTATCTCCAAGATCCCCTAGCACATGTGAAGCTTTCCTGTCTATAGCGATGTAGGGGCGGCTTTACGTGTCTTTTGTCGTGTCAGAGGGGTTTGCCGAACCCGCGCAGCTTAAGAGATTTGCATAGTTTAATCCAGAAATTCGTGGCCGATGCGCCACAATTATCGTGAACACTGTGAAGAACATGATCACCGATCACGGAGATTGTGAGCGCTAGATGTAAAAGGTTAAACCGGTTCACCAGAATTTTGTTTCAATAAATTTGTGTTACGCTTGAGAGAAACAATCTTTGACAATCTTAACTGGAAATTTACCGTTAATTAGATAATTACCAGAGAACGGAAACACCAGCGCCACCATACTGCTATATTTATTTATTTTTATTATTTTTTTTTTAAAAATCGTTAAAGTTTGTACTCTTTCCTTGTTATCGGTTTAAAGTTTCCAAAACCTGGCTATAGGAGACAAATTATTTTGCAGACTACGCGCCGAGAGTCTCGATAAGGGGAGGAGATGCGCCCGGAACCTGTTACCATTTCTGTCTGTCTCATCAGGAAAGGCTGTCACGCGGACGTGTTTGTAAACTTACACGTCACCAGTAAACAAGCCTCGTGTCTTGGTACGGATCCATTTTCAGAATCGCTCTCTGGAAACAGTCGGCAAATAAATGACGAAGTTTTCTCCAAGTTTCCTTTTCTTTTTTTCAAAATATTGTTGAAAGTTATCGCGACTGGAGCCTTTCTGGTCGGACTGATGTGTTTAACTTCTTTAAAAAAAAATTGCTTGCTGTGGTAATAGTTTGCGTCGCACCATCCATACGCCCTCTCTCTCGCTCTCTCCTCCCTCTTTCTCTGTACTGACGTCATCTCCCTCTCTTCTCTCTTTTCTCTCTCTGTACTGACGTCATATCTCTCCCTTTCTGTACTGACGTCGTCTGTCTCTCTCTTCTCTCTCTCTACTCTGGTGACAGGTAAAGGGAGAGCAAAAATAATGTATACACAATTTCGCATGCTAACCATACAAAAGTATTTTGCTTCTCAACGTTGAAAAGTTTAATTCGGAAGCTCAAAGATGACGGTAATGTGCAGCACAAAGCAGACTCTTGATGTCACGTGTTTATAGTGTGTGTGTGTGTGTGGCAAAAATGTTCGGGAACTTTAGGACGAACGGTTCACCGCGAAACCAATGGAACGACGGGGACTCGTTGAATACCCGCGCCACGCTTTCCACATGTCACATGCCAGAGTTTTTTTTTCTTTCCGTTGGGGCGTGTTGAAGAGGACAAGCTGTACGCCACGGAATAGCAGCTACCCTTCTCGAACTCCAACAGAGAACTGTCATTTCTACAGCAGCTATTCTTGTGAGAACAATGTGCCGTTCTGTCACCAGACCCGCAAGGATGCTAATGCTGAACGTTTCGAACCCCTATTGTAGTTTGTCATCTTCGAGTGATCTGATGTAATAAAGCAAAAATCTATCCAGCAATACGCCTCTGTTTGTTAAGCTACAGAGGTGGGGGGTGAATACATTTTTTGTGACAACCTGACAGTAGACTTCTAGATTATTTTTTCAGGTGAATAATATGTGCTCGATTGACATTCACGTCCGAAGAATTTTACGCGTAAAATTTTTAATAAACCATTGAAGATTCACGTCACGACTCTTTTACTGGGACGACGTGAGGGTCTGTGACTCTGCTACTACAGTGTGCTTAGAGTATTTTAAAAATTACACGTCCTGCATTTGGTGTTTTAATTTCTAATGCTGAAATAGGAGGCGGCTACTCAAGAGTCTGTTACGGAAAAAACCTATGTACAACATCCGGCGTCTTGTGTATAGGCTTCAGGTCCTGATAAGACACCGACTAGAACTCCCCGGTGTTTGTTTTATTTTTATCATCGGCCATGCAGCGTACAAACTCTGCGAATCCTGGTTAAATAACCATTAATCTTTTATATTTTGTCCTTGCTTTCGTGAAGCGGCTTTGGTTACACGCTTATCTAGCAACAGATTACACCAATAAGGGAACGTTTCAAAATCCCACAAACCAGAGCCCGTTTAGTCTCGAACCAAAGCCGCTTCCTTCTATTTAACTCTATGAAAAGAAAAGATCACTGCTGAATTCATGTTTACCTTTTACATTCGGGCGTCAATATTATTTTATTATATTATTATTATTATTCCCGTGACATATATTTAATTATGAAAGCAGGCCACTTTACCGAAGCCCCTTACCATAAGAAAAGGAAGAAAACATATAAACCAACTGGGACATTATTTTCCATTAGATTATTGCGAGAAGTCTTGCTGTCGATTTACGTAAACACCGGCGCACCTGTCAGGATGCACTGACGCCTACAAGTGAGACAACTCTGGTGAAAGAGCGTAGTGCCGCGGATGTCCGCCAGTACGTGTCACTAATGTTGCGCCACTTGGAACGCGGCCACTTCCGATTTTAGCAGAAAAGCCTCTACTAGAGCTCTTCATCCTAGATGCGTGGGAGGAGAAAAAGAAAACTCACGTGACCGGCTGGCGAAAAGTAATGAGAAGAAACTACACCACGAAGGTGAATTAAACCAAGGCTCTCGACCCTAAAGGCGAACAACCGCTGTATTAAGTTCATTTACGGCTGATTGTTAATTTTTTTTTTTGTCTTTCTTTCTTTAGGTCGGAATGGGTTAATCTGTTTACTTATTCTATTTTGAAACTTTTTTTTTAGTGGATCTACCGCTCTCATGTAAAAAAAAATTGAAAGTCGCCATACAAAATAGTGATCAGTTCTTACATAGTAAAGATCAGGAGACGGTACATGCGCTCCTAGTTTACTGCTAAATATTCGAGCTTCAGTATACACGTCACTCGGGACTCAATTTTATTTTTATTTTTAAATGGCTGATGAAGGTTTTCAGTAATAAGTCGTCATACCGAGAGGCTAAACAAAACCTATCAAAATGTCAGCAACGTGCCACAAACCAGGTGCTAACAAATGAATGACCTTCGGTTTTTTTATGATGTTTCTAGTTAGATATTATCTGCAAGTCTTGGTGGTTTAAGAAACGTCAGGGGTCTCAGTAAATTATTTAGATTGTGTTGGTGTGTTTGGTTTAAAGGAGATAAAGAAACTTCCATCTAGCTATCTGGGATTTGGTTCCGGTGCACGAACCGGTGGAAAAGGAAAGAGCTCTCTCTCTCTCGAGAGCGCTCTAATCTATCTCTCTGCTCTCTCTCTCTCTCTCTCTCTCTCCAGCGCCATCTCCCTCTCTCTGGTTCTATTTGTCTTTATCTATCTCTCTCGGATCCTATCTCTCTCTCTCTCTCTCTCTCTCTCTCTCTCTCTCTCTCTCTCTTCTCTCTCTCTCTCTCTCTCTCTCCTGGTCATACTGTCAGAGCCTTCATTTTACGCGTTTTGCTCTCTTCTGTATATCGGACCAGTGAAAATTAAACAAGAGTTTGCATGTGGTTTTCACTTATTTGCTTTCTATATAATAAAGGTTAAATATTTTAGTTAAAATTACTATAGCTAATTTAAAAATAATAGATTTCCGATCTTTGCGTCTAACTTAAATTTTTTAAAACATTTTTAAATCCGAAAATCAGCATTCCATTCAAAATATACCTCCCTCAATCAAAAATAAAGATCACCATGTCTCGAGTTGCTAGTCAGGACTGACCGAACCTTTTCTTGTTTCCATTTAAACGGGTGTTTTCTTTCTCCTAATTTTGTTCACATTCTTCACTTAAACAAAGAAATAGTTTGTTCCAACTGTACACGTCATACAAATGGTAAAAATAAAATAATGCACAGAATTTAATCTAGGCGTCGGAATAGTAACAGCTCAGAATAAAAACAGGGATTCGATAAACAAGTTTGACTAAAGTTTTCATTTTGTGGAAATTCCTGGCTACAGAATGACAATTGTTGTACGTCGTGCGGATATTTCACAGATGTTTTTATTAACGTGTTATTCCAATGAAAGGGACGCGCGGAACCTGCTCTCATCCGGGATAGCAGACATTTCTGGCAAAACCTTCGAATACCGGAGCCACTCTCCGCCCGGCTCCGGGTGTACGAAAAGAAGAGCTGAGTAACAATAAAAGATACCGTCAAACAAGTGAAAAACAGAATACCGAGGGTCTGCGATTTGTTTTCCAAATAAAAATGGTTTCTGAAGAGCAGATTCCTCTGTACTCCTCAGATGTTGCTGAGGATCGATGTCACAATGCTGTCAGGTGCCTTAAGAAAAGTGAAGTTGGAACGTGCAGAAGCCATTTAAGAAAACACTAATGTCAGAAAATGTACAAAGATATCATTAAATAATAGCGTCACGGATCAATAAAAGTATCTCTCAAAAGCAAAACTTCTTTTTACCTATCAAAACTTGGAAGTTTTTCTCCAAAGTGACGAATTCTTGCTCAGAAATCTATTCAGCGTCTCTTGTGAGAGCATCCATCATGTTTGACAGCTCGGCAACGGCGTCTCATGCTTCTGACGAGTCTTTGGATATTGCCCTAGTGCCTGGTCGTATCTATCTTCTTCCTAGCTTTTGCAATGTTAATAGTTGCACAAGACGTCTCGCGATAACAACCTAAAGTATGTTCCAAACGCGTCCCATTGGATTAAGGTACGGAGAACGAGCCATTTACTCAACGCGAAATATTGTTTCCTGCTTCAAATACCGGCTGACTATCCTTGCACGATGTGGACAGCCGCTACCATCCGTGAAAATATAGTTATCGCAATTATCACCATCGTACAGCCTCCCGTAAACATCAAAGATCTCATTTCCGCGCCAGACTTTTCACGGTACTTTTCTAAAATGCATGAGGGGGTAGTCTTTCCAGTCGAGCTAATTGATTTCCACGCTAACAAACCACCTGTGAAGCATCTCCATAGCGGCCAGATTCAGCAATGAGTCTATTTTGAAACCTATTTCCTGGCCTTCTCCATACTCTGGCATGTCATCTGTAAAGTCCATACAAATTCTGGACTCATCCACGAGCAGCAGCACAGGGGTGCAGTCTCTCTTACTGCCTACTCTCATGGTTTACACAGCCCAGTCTCGTCGTGTTTCCCTATGGCCCACAACTGACAATATACGGATATAGGCTTTTTTCTCTCTACTGTACGTCATTTGCCGCAAAGCCGATTAAGCGCAGTTTATACTGAAACACTGACATTTTTTTAGAAATCGCATTTAAACTGAGTCTCTGTCCAGAAACAGTTTCTTCTCGCTTGCAAGACTAAAGGGCGACCCTGGAGATGCGTTGTCGACTTGGACAAGTCTTGTAGTAGCAGCACTGCCAGAAGTTTAATGCCGATCCAGGCCCTAAAAATGACGATCTGGTTTACATTAAGTATTAAGATAGTAGTAAGGAAAGTAAACTATTTTAAAAAAAAAACAAACGTTTGATTTTAAGCATCAAGTTTTTATATGTTGTCTGTGCCTGTGGTTGTCAGTCTAAAGTAGTTCGGGAGTTTATAATTATGTTTATGCAAAACCAAAGCTCAAATCTCAATTTTTACACTATGTCTATTCGAGCGATTTTAAGACATTTTCCGGATGAGATATACTTCCTGTATTCTCCTCCACTCTCTCTTTTTAAGATACATATGCTTCCGGTTTTCAACTTCCTCTCTCTAAGAGACATGTTACCGGTATTTAGCCCTCTTTCAAGAAACATGCTTTCAGTTATTGTCTTTCCTCTGTCTCACGAGCATACTTTCGGTCTTTAACCCTCCCCCTCTCTCAAGAAATATGCTAGCACTCTTTAACCCCCCCCCTTTTTTTCTTCTCTGATTTTTTTTTTCCTTTCAATCATTATCTCTTTTTTTTTTGGTGAAATATTAGTACTGTCTGCTATCGACACTTTTCGCCATATGCCAAAAATAAGGGAGCTAGGAAAGTCCTGAACTACATTTTAAAGCCTAACACGTGTTTAGAGAACCCAATCGGAATCCTACAAGTTTCAGTATGGTATCGCTGAAGAACTTTTTTTTTTTTTTTTAAATACAATTCTTGTTTTAGAACAAAAGCCAAAAAAAATGCTTATAACTTTATTCTACCTGACCCTAAGAATGTAGTTTATATTGTATATTAAGTCATATAAAACTTTTACTTGAAAATATTCCCGAATTTCTAGACTATTTTTCCTCTCGGCTGCAAACCTACAGAATATCCATCCGCCGTCGGCCAGCCGACAGCCGTCGTTTTGCTGGATCACTGCTAACGAATTATCTTAATGTTTTCTGACGGAGATTTTAGATTAAAATGAATTAAATGGCTAAGGAATTTAAAAAAAAAAATAATAAATACTAAAACACGAACATTTCCCTTTGGAAGCTGACGAGGTTTTGCTGAACTTTCTGACTATAACCATAATTCGTCTGCGTTAACCAATCTCATCACGTATCCAGTTATGTCCCACACATATGCAATTATCTCCTGTGATCTCGTCCCGCCTCGGTTCGTTTATTTCCTTTCTTCCTGGCGTTCTCGGCTTACATGATGAATCCATCCAAACATATTAACCTATTCATTTCCAGATAAAGAAAGAAACCGCAGCACGGTCGGCTGTAAACACCTGGATGAATCCAATTAAATTATATTAAATAAAACCGTCCATTTAATGTTTGTTGAGTTTTTGTTGATGCTTTTTATTTTTTTTTCCTTCGCTTATTTTATTCCTTTCTTTTATTATGCAAACAGATCCGACGGTTTCACCGGATAGCCGCCTTCAATTATCCCCCCTTTCAGTGCCTGTCAGTCAGTGACTGATATCGTCGATTCCGCGTTTTTACCGTCACTTACCCGATTCTGACAATGTTTGCAGTTACGAAGTGCATTAGAGATTCGAACAGACGGTCCGGGGCTCGTCACAGACCAGCGGACACTGTTAGCCGATTAATGGGTTTCACTAACCCAGACGAAAAGAACTGACTGGTGGAGAGGGGAGGAGGAGGAGGATGATTTTCAGGATCTTTCGGTGAATTAAAATCAGTTTTTGTGGGTGAAGAGAGTAGTGCATCCGTTAGTATTATAAAAGGGGAGAGAGAGAGAGGAGAGAGCGAGAGAGAGAGAGAGAGAGAGAGAGATGACGTCCTTACACAGAGAGAGGGAGAGAGAGAGATGACGTAATACATAGAGATGACGTCAGTACACAGAGAGAGGGGGAGAGAGAGATGACGTAATACATAGAGATGACGTCAGTACACAGAGAGAAGGGGAGAGAGAGAGAGAGAGATGACGTCAGTACACAGAGAGATGGGGGAGAAGAGAGATGACGTTATTACAGAGATGACGTAATTACAGAGAGATGACGTCAGTACACCACACAGAGAGAGAGAGAGAGAGAGAGAGAGAGAGAGAAAGAGAGAGAGAGAGGGGGAGAGAGAGAAACCCATAGTGAAAAACGATTGATCAAATCCAATTTCGCTCTAACTTCCAAGAAACGCAATTCCGAGCCTACGGAATGCAACCAAAATCTTCTCCCAACGCAGTTAGTTCAGATGCCATATAAGCATAACACGGCCTAAGTTCTGCCTACCGACACGTGACGTGTCCCCATTTACAAGGAAGGGGTCGCATAGTTAGTTGTTCAGAGGTAAATCATAGTGAGAGACCTATTAGACTGACGAACGCATGTGCTTATTGTATGCGAGCACAATTTTGTCAGGGAAATTATTATGAGTAACAATGAATGTGTGCAAATGAGCGAAGAAACGACTGAAAGAGTTTTTTTTTATATAAATTCGGCTATTGTGGATGGGTGCTCTCAGATTCTCGCGATGTCCATAATATACGCGGTCAAACCAAATGGTACACCTCCCAGTTCTGGAAGTTGACAGTGTTAACTGACAAGTCGACATTTCGATAGTACACATCAAGTATAGATTCCCTTCAGTTGTCTGCGACGAATGGTAAAACACAGGCTGTCGTGCCATGTTATGGGGTGTCATGTAGTATTAAGGGGAAAATGACCTAGTGCTCATAAATTTAGCCGATGTCTCTGCCATTGCTTACTTAGTGTCACATTCATTATGAGACATAGGGGCAGTACACCATACTGCCTCTGGAAGATTCCTCTCCTGGATTTCATAGAGCCCAAATATTAATCTTTTATTGAACAATCTCCCTAAACAACTTTGCTGCTTAAATTATTCTGGCAGGGATTAGGTGCTTATATTTTTGAAGGCTGCAGTTACCTCCAAAATCCAAACGCGGTGCTGCAAACGGGTTATTGACTTCACACCTCCATATTTTTTTGAAGAGTCTAATTGAAGTTTGCGCTTCACTGAATCCTTTTATGAAACGTAATTTTTAATTTTCGACACTTGGGTAGAATCGGTTCACTGTTCCAGCTTAAAGCCTGCGTCTCTCCGGGGCAATCGTACGTTTTCTGCTCAGCTCAGAATCGATGAGCATCAGAGTCCAGCGGGCAAGAACATCCGGTTATCCACGAGAGGCTCGCGTCATGGAAACAAGGCCCTTAATTGCGTTCAGATTTCAGTCGTTAAATTTAAAGGAAAAAATCTTTATTTTTCAAAAGTCTTATCCCTGTTTTAAATGAAAATTAAACTAACGTTCTCTGTTTTTGTGGCAGTTCTTTTTTTTTTCAGTTGCAAATTAACAAAGGTGTGGTTCGAAATATTCTGTTTATTTACTGTTCTTTGTAGTTATGCTTTGGTTTTGGAGTTTCTGTTTTTGGAGAGTAACCGAGAAAGATAAAAGGGATGAAGCAATTAACCGAGAAACAAGCGAGACAAGTAGGATGTAAAACTTATACATGGTCAATACGTACCAAGAGAAATTTCATCATACCTTAAACGCTCGAGAAGGCAGAAACTGGAGGGTTGGCAATAGCAACGAGAAACCAGAGCCCATAAAGCAAGTTTATCGCAAGAACAGGTCCGATATGCAGAATATGCGTTGAATATGAAGAGAAAGTAGACCACCTGATTTTAGAATGCCCTATTCAGGGTCGATTGAATACATCCACAGACACAGCGAGGTACGTCCATGGAAGATCTGCCGAGACTGCCATATCAGTCTCACGGAAATCGTGTGAGCTCGGTGCGTACAGACGAAGAAAGCGACGAGGCGCGTGGACCAGAAGCCATCAACAAAAACAAGAACTCGCCAACTAAGAGACGTGGCAGTGCCATCAGAAATGAACGTATCCACTAGGGGAGGAGAAGAAACTGCCAGACTATAAGGACGTCGGGATATAGATTACCAACATTCGGTTGACGAAAACATCGACGGTGCCAGGCCGTGGCAGGGGGGGGGGCACTTAAAACTGGTTAACAATAGGTTGGCAAAGAACATCGGCGAATTCTCTGGAAAAATCGACACCGCAGCGCTCCGGGGAAAATGTCCTCCTTGGAACATCCAGTACACTTAGGAAGACACTTTCCATCAATTAAACTTCGGCATCCATCTTAGGACCATGAAATGGACCAGGTGAGGAAGCATGAGAACAACAACAACAACAACCACAAAAACACGACTACTACTACTACTACTACTACTACTACTAATAATAATAATAATAATAATAATAATAATAATAATAATAATATAATAATAATAATAATAATAATAAATAATACAAAAGTTGTGCTTTTTTCTACAGTAATTTTAAAAAAAACGTTTGATGTGACTAGATTTAATTAACAAAACAGGACGATATGCCAGAGCTGTAAGTAGACAGAAACCAAATCATTGAGATAATTTTTTTTATCTCAAAAACATTATTTAAATATTTGGAAGGTTAGCAAATTGATAATTCTGAAAGAATACGTAGTTCCTTCTCTTCAAGACAAATTCTGGCGGGCTGTTGAATTTGCGAAGAAAGTAAAATATTTTTGACTCGAAGGCGTGGGGTTAGGCGTCAAGTTTGATGCGATCGCCCTTGAAGGGGGACCGGGCGAATGTAAACAAGAGATAAAGATCAAAGCAAAAGGATGCGAGACATCGAGATAGGGAAGCAAGCTCGTGCCTGAAGAGGGGGTTTCTTGTCCGATAAGACAAGTGATAATCGTGAACGATCACTAGGATGCTGCTGTGAGCCTTTAGGGCGGGCGGCTCTAGATTACTGTCTGTTCGTAAGGAGGGGGGGGGGAGACGTCCAAGGGTATGTAACTCCGTGCTTCCTTGTGACGGAAAGCGGCCGAGGATGTTAAAATGGAGTGGATGATAAAAGAGTTACAAGATACGAGAGATGGAAAAAAAAAAAAAGCTCATCTGTATTTTTTCTAAATGTTTAAAAATAAGCGATAATATAAATCACAACCATAACGGCCTTAATGTATGTAAGAAGTACAACCTTTGGGTTTTTTTTTAAAAAAAAATGAGAAGTTTGATGCACCCATTCACTGCACTTGAAAAAAACAACCCAAGTGGACATTCCTCCTTCCAGGGCGGAAACTCCTCCGCAGTTTTTCAGGAAGACTGACTGCGCTACCCCAGAACTGAGCTCCCTAGTCGCTGCAGTGACGCCATAACATAAAAAAAAAAGAGGTTGGCCCGGAAGTTCCTGTTAAATCTTGCCGCGAAAACAGACTCGATATTGTGTGAGCCTGCACCGTGAATCTCAGCTATTTGCCCGTCGTTCAAATAGTTGGTTTTTCTTACTCCGCTGCAGCAGTTTTGGTGACTGATGGTTTCACAATGCGCTCAAACCGGACAGGGCGTGGATCGGGTCAGCAGAAGAAACGGAGACTTGCTCAATGAATGCTTTGTTCCCTATTATATTTATGGTATCTGCAGAAACGAGAGAAAATTTGTTTCGAGTATCCCCGCCCTCTGTACTGGCGTCACAGCTCTCTCTCTCTCTCTCTCGCTCTCTCTATGTACTGACGTCATCTCTCTCCTCTCTCTGTACTGACGTCATCTCTCTCTCTATGTATTGACGTCATCTCTCTCCTCTCTCTGTACTGACGTCTTCTCTCTCTCTCTATGTACTGACGTCATCTCTCTCCTCTCTCTGTACTGACGTCTTCTCTCTCTCTCTATGTACTGACGTCATCTCTCTCTCCATCTCTCTCTTTCTCTCTGTCTATGTCTTTACCTCTCTCTCTCTCTATACTGGCGTCACATCTCTTTGTGTACTGACGTCATCTCTCTCTCTCTCTCCATCTCCATCTCTCTCTCTGTGTCTATGTCTCTCTCTCTCTCTCTGTCTATGTCTCTCTCTCTCTCTCTCTCTCTCTCTCTGTCTATGTCTCTCCTCTCTCTCTCTCTCTCTCTCTCTCTCTCTCTGTACTGGCGTCACATCTCTTTGTGTACTGACGTCATCTCTCTCTCTCTCCCTCTCTACTGACGTCATATCTCTCTCTCTCTCTCTCTCTCGTACTGGCGTCATCTCTTTGTGTACTGACGTCATCTCTCTCTCTCTCCCTCTCTACTGACGTCATATCTCTCTCTCTTTACTAATGTCATCTCTCCCTCTATTGAAGTCATTCATCTCTTTCTCTCTGACGGAAAGAAAATGCTTTAAATAAGCCTTTTGTTTCTCTTATTTAAAAACAGAAAATGCATATAAACTGTTTCGCGGGAAAAATGAAGAGAAACGACTGCCAGGTTAAAAGTTGTTTTCGTAATTTCCTCTGATAAATCTGATCTTGTTGTTCTCTTGTTTTCCCAATTGAATGCTTCTCTTACATTTTTTACTGCATAACGTTAGAAGCTAATGCAAAAAGTCTGGACATTTGGAGGATGCGGACTAGAGGCGCCATTCAAAAGATGTATTGGTAAAATGCGCTACTTAAGTAGTGGGTGTCGGCTTGTTATTAATTAAACCGCAATATTAAACATGATTTGAACGGCCATGCCTCACTGGAGCAAAGGTAACTTCCAGCATGCTCGCGGGCAGACACGTAAAGCGACACATCAAGATGAAGAAATTAAACCCCCCGTTGAGAATGAAATGAAATTGCTTGATATCACAAAAGTATTAGTAGAAATCTTTATGCTTCTCGACAAAGTCGGTACTTGTTTTATTGGATCGTTACAGCGGCCCTGCAACGAAATCATTCGTGCAAATCTATTTTTAGCTTGTCTCTGCCTTAATGGACCCAGGGGAGATAGGTAGCATCAGGCATCAGTTGTAAACCGACAATCGACCTCATACGAACAGCTCTGACCAATCAAGCTGATATCTTTAAAAACTGATTGGTAGAGGTTAGCAAAAGGGTAAGGTATTAACATGGTTTACTAACCCGTCTGACCCAGTTTCCCCCCCTTCAAAGAGGCTGACGGTCTAGAGGGCGCTTCATCCAGAATGATTTTGGAAATAAAGATCCTTACTTAATATTAACATCTTACGGCTCCATACGAAAACCCACGGGCCGATTTAACTGAGACATTTAAAATTTCAAAGGTAAGGAGCAGGTAGACAAATCTTTATCTTTCGGTTATTTCGAGATCTCACGTGTTGTAAAAAAAAATCAAGAATCAAATTCGCTAATCTCAGAACATTTCTTCGGCTTGAAGCAACAAACGAACAAGAGTTTGGTTTAAATTGTTAGTCACTTTTTATCCCGTTAGTCATATTTTATCTCTTTGACATGTTGTATTTACAAGAGTCTGTTGGGACGCCATTTTCACACAGCCGGTCAGCCTATAGTTCGCAGAAGAAATGGAGGCGGGGCGGCAGAGAAAGTGCTAAACGGTCCACTTACTAAGAAATGTAGCGTCTTGATGATTCTACTAATTAAACCTGAATTCTGCCTATATGCACTTTCATTTAAAAATAAAAGATAAAATAAAACTACTGGTTTCAAAATATCAATCAGAACTTTTCCTTTTCTTTGAGTGAAGTACTAAACAACTGAACCTAAGAAATACACCGATGGTCATAATTATGGACGATATCATTTTGTGAAAGAAAAACACTTCAAAATTAAATTTTGTGTTTGTAGAAGTGATTTTTAACAGTCTCACGCAGGCCTATACGCTAATACTTTGGCTTACAGTATGTGTGGGGTACAGATTTCAATGGTACACTTCACAATTTTGAATTTTGACTGCGCAAATTATTGAAAAAAAAACAACAACAGTGAATCATTCTGTGATGAAGCCCTAGAAAGAATGTTTTCTGTGTTTATTAACACGGAAATGATATTTATTCTTCATTATTTACACGTTTAAGTATTTAGCTTTGTCCAACCGGGAGGGGGTGAAGTAGAGGGGGTGGGCGCTTAAGGGTCTACACCGGGAGGGCGCTTAACGGTCTGCACCGTAAAGTTGTTTCTAGCGCTGTGACGTCAATCGGAGAACCGGGAATCGGTCGGCTAACAACGTTGTTATCTCCGTAGTTCGCTGTTCTATGTTTATCGGATGAAGAAGGATGGGAGAATCAGAAAATGTTTGCGATAACAGAAGGAATAACGCAAAGCGTTGATGAGTCGTCCAATTAACTCTTGCTCACAAACACCCTCGTCCGCGCGTGTGTGTCATCGGTTTAAAAAAAAACAACACACACGCATTACTTCTTCCGGTGGCGCGTCGAGCGTCGAGCCTAATGGCTTTAGTCAGCAGGTCTTCCACCACCAGACAGCTCCCACCAAACCGCGCGCTGGTTCAAGACCGGTCCGTCCGTTAAAGATCTTTGCGTATTTTCAAACGATCGTCTTCCCTGAAAGTGAATTTTTGTTGTTGAAAAGTACAACAAACAAACACAAACTTCTTTCCTCCATTAGGTTTACTGTCGAGGCGACCACTCCCTTTGAGACTTTAGGAGGATGCAGCTTCGTTCCGAGTCAGGCTAGCGAGATCGTGCAGCGGTAGCTGGGCGCATCCATCGACGAACACCCGAGGTGCGAGACAGACATCTTCTAAACTTCACCTCACGCGTGTTTTTTCTTCCATTCGTTCAGTGGAGAGGAGATGGAGACGATTTAACGCCTCATGCGAAACAGTTTCGCAAAAATGTTGAATGGATCTCTGTCGCGCTTCACCCATCCAAGATAACAGACTTTCATATAATAATAATAATAATAATAATAATAATAATAATAATAATAATAATAATAATAATAATAATAATAATAATAAAATAATAATAATAGATTTTTAAAATATTTCGAAGATCTTTAAAACATCGGTGTCCGGTTCTGAACTTCGCAATTCTAGGAAGTATTTTTTTATTTTAAGATACACGAAACGATGAATGTCAAGAATTTTATCCCGGACAGCGAGCGAGGCCCGATGTTTACCCAATCGGCCGGCTTTGTACGTACTGCCCCGTTGGACACGTGCAGAATTGGAGAAGTGGGTTCTGCGTATCAGGTGCTTTGTGCCGAGTCCAGCTGGTACCTTAATTAGCTTTATTATGAAAGGGATAATTGGCTGGGGAAATCGGAGGATCGTCGTCTTGTCAACGCGATCTTCGCCAGCCAGGTGCGCGCTCTCGTCGAATCGATATCTCAGACCCGGCAGACAAGCACGTGCGAGGGCTCGCGTGAGAGAGAACGTTTCTTCGCGATGCCCCGTAATTATGGCCGTCATTAGAGGAGATAATTAATGAAGACTTCTTAAGTAAAAAAAAAAAAAAAAAAGGTGGGGCTTTCAGAAGCCTCTGATATTTACAAAGAGGATCTGCGGAATCTTCAGGGGCCTGGTGTCGGAACAGGGTTAACCCCGCTGGGCGTTTCTCATGCGTTGTCGGCCTTGAAATCGACGATGTCGTAGTCCCTCACGGCCCCGACAAGGCGTCGACCTTGAGAATAGTAGCCCCGTGAACTCCCTCCAGCACTGGTCAGTCGTGCGCACGAAAGCGCTTCTCGAAGACAGAGCTTTCGCAGTCTTCACGATCAAAGAGCTGTATTAGGAGAGATCGCGCTTTAGGAAAAGCGTGAATCGCGTGGCGCTGAGCTGGATGAAGAAAGGAAGAAGGCATTGTTAATTCGCGTCGCGGAGGATTTGGCCCACTTACGTCGTGCAGTGCCCCCCCCCCCCCTGTCCTGTCACTGCCCACTCACTCACACGGCGGGGGACAAGTCACTGTGAATTAACACGTTCGAGGAGCAGAGGTTTAAGTGCTCTATTACAAACAACAGTGAGCTGTGAGGCCCAGATTCGGTTCAGGCGGAGGCGAAACCCTGGCCAAGTTTCCTTACTCGGAACGCCCCATCTCTTCCCCTCCCCCCACTCGCGAGTACCCGGCTGTTGGCCGATTGGCGGATTGCTTTCTAGGACAACGGTTCCAGCCAGTGGAGGTGGTGAGTTACTCGGTCCGGTCTTCTCGGATTTTCTCTTGTCACCACTTTACATCACCTAAGAGCGTTTGCTATGCGGGCAGCAGCTTGCTACGTTACACTTGATCGGCCGCCATCTCTCTCGTTACCAAGGGCAACCACTGCGAATAATTATGACACTATCAAAACTGGACATTACCAAAAAGTATGCGGCATAATTTATTCGGTTGTTTCGAAAAACAAGAATCAGTTTAACAGCTGAATTGTGCAGACAATAATTTTTTTAATGTCTAAAAGAAGACTGGTAAATTTTCGCTTCAGATCTGTAGTTATTACAAATAGCTAGTAGTTTTTCTTTTTCAGTTTAAACATAATGAATAATAACAAGGAGAAACACTCAACGTCTAATAACAAAACCAATATAAATAATAAAATTGGTCAGCCATTGTTAACTTATCCATAAAATTTTTTTTTGAATAATCTAAAATTCGGAAGAATGTAAAGTTTTGTTTGTCAGACCGAGTTGTCTCCCTTTCTTTTTCAGCTTTGGGACGCCAGGTTTTATATTATCGTTTTAGGTTCGGGTACCAGGTTAAGGTACGGACTCCCTCCCTGTCCCTTTTTCTGGTTCCTTGAACCAACTAAGGGTGCATAATAAAACTGACCTCCCACTGACCTTTCTCTCCTTTTTCTCTTTGTTCACAGGTAGCAGTATTAATTAATTATTTATTCTTTTTTTAGCCCACGTGTCAGCTCAGGACAATGGCTGCGGGTGGGTCAGCGGGTGGACGAGCAAAAAGCAAACAGGTCTCCACAGCCGGCTGATGGCCAGATCTTCATCGTTTTCCTTAGCGGCGGCCCGCGAGCTTTTAATTTTACTCGAAACATAAAGCCCCTTATTTTCTTTTTCTTTTTTTAAGTATCACGAGGGGCCACGGGAAGGGTGGATGTACAGCCGTTTTGCCCAAGGCTAGCCCTCGTCTTTCGTCCATGCCATGCTCTTCTGTACCCGACTAGATGCGGGGGGAATCGCTGTGGAGCCTCCCGTCCTGCTGTATGCTGCCAGACGCTCACACAAATATATTATTATTTATGGCTTTTATGTCACTAATCGAAAAGGATTTCTTGTATTGCTAAGAAATAAAGAAGAGAAAGTATACAAAACCAAGCAGATTACAAATTATTTCCTTTATTAAAAATATATATAGAAAAGAATATCGGTACAATTGTTAAACGACGTAATATTTATGATCAGGGCTACAATTTTGTTACTGTAGATTTTAATAAAGGTTCGGACCGAGAAGCGGACAAAAAGAACAGCAATCATTCACCGTAAGGTCTCCAAATAATGTAGTTTTTGCTACATCAACATACAGAAGTTTTTATTTAGCGCATTAAAACAAGTAGCTCTTGACTACTGACCCACCATTCTGAAAACAGCACGTCGTACTCTGCAAGGCTTTTATCCTTCGTTCCACGTCTGCCATATCGCAAAGCATCTTTGGCAGAAGAAAGGGATCTCTCACGGTCCGTGCTGTTATCAGGCACCGATAGACTCATCAAAGCAATTACAGCCTCACTTGCAAAACGTTGTCAGCCACATCAACTTTCAACAATGTTCAAGGACTCCTTTCGTATCAGAAACTACGATGATGCGGCTGCTATATTCGGCTTTTGCCAAGGCGTCGTCTTCAAACGTGGGAATCACAGCAAGTACGTTTAGGGATGTTGGATCAAGCAAGATCTTTGGATTGATTGAAATCGAACACTCGGCGGGCTTCGAAAAAAAGTGTCGGCGTGTTGACAAAGGCGTACAGAACCTGTCATCTACGTAGACTTTGATTTTATCGCTCTTTTGGAGAGACGTTTCCTAGCCAACGCGTTGTCAGTTGTAGCCCACCTGACAAGATCGGCCAAATCATTTCCCACCTTAGGTGATCTGATTTCTGGTTTTCTGTTAGCATTAAGAGTTGACGTTATTCTTGGAGCAAACCTCTCTATTGCTGCAACATCTGCTTTTATTTCTGAAGATCTACTTAAGCTGACCACATCTTCAACGGTCGAACTACAGCTTCGCTCACTCTCTTCTGCAAAGAGATCCACGTAATTTGGGAGGTGGCTGGCATGAAGATGGACAATTTCAAACAAGCTCTTTCACCTCGTGATTACCGGTGAATTTTGCTATAGCAGCGCTTTCCTCCTTTCCTCCAGTGACTGACGGAACTGGGTTTTCCAGTGAATACACGTTAGGTGGCAATGACAAGAGGTCGTTTACTTTCCCAAACGTTTTGCTCCAGGTATCACCCACTAAGTTGCGGAGATGCGCTGCATCCATGGAAAGCGCTTTGAGACTTCGTTCCCAGGTCTTTGTCTCATATGTAGCATGGTCACTGACAAAACCAGGGATTTTATCAAAAAGGAATTCCGTATTTCTGAATTGTTCCTACCACCGTTCGACTGAAAGTTTTGAAGATTTGTCGGCCTGAAGTGTCTGCAAAAGGGTTACATGGCACTGCTACGATATTTGGAACCTAGCGCCTTCAGCATCTGTCCTTTCGCCTGCTACAAGACTAGTTCGACACAGCCATTCACCATTTCTTTCAGGCCATGTATATGATTTTTAACAAGTTTTGGTGTAAGTATATTTTTTCGTAATTGGCCTGAACGAGGTATAAACACCTGTCTATTCCAGATGTTTCCAGACGGCTTTTCTGTATCAGGGTTGTCTGGGGCGAGAAGTGGAGTGCTACCGGGTGTAGAAATCCTCTCTACGTCTGTAAACTTCTGTTCTATGATGTATCTGTTCACCTGTCTTTTCCGAAAACAGGGCACTCACCGATTTTAGTATTCCAGGTTTTTTCCCTACTGCAGATCTACCGACCTGTAGCCTCCGCGGATGTAAAGCGCCATCATCAGAATGTTCGTGGCAGCATGCTGTCCGGCTGTTAACCCTCAGGAATACCGTATGCTGTAGAAATGTTCTCTTCGGATATCTCTTGCTTCCTGCTTAGCAGTAATATTTGCCACTATTCTCGCTGATGATGCACTTGTTTCCGTTCTCTCATTCTGCTCGCTCAGCTGCAAATCTATTGGCCGTCTGGCCCACAGAGTTACACGTTTGTGCTGCAATCGTACGCAACCACACAAATTACAGAGATTTGAATTTTCAACGCTCAACGTACGGGATTTTTGAAGGGGAATAAACGAAGTGCCTACTAATCTAATGTGTTTTTACAGCCATTTAAAAAACTCCATGGACTTTATTCAAATTGATGGTTTCCATGACCGACGTTCTTTCTGGAGACTCTCTTAACATACCCAAAGCAACCCCTTTCCCATTTCCCCCCTAAAAATAGGATTTTTAGACATTACAGGCTTTATATCCGCACTCGATAAATAATTTAGAGTGCTATCTGTACTAATCGCTTCTCTCTTATGAGCAACACACTCAGGCAAGAAGCGATGGAGGCGGGAGGGGGCAGAGACTGATGAAGGACAATCTGTGCACACAGAGTTTTTTAAACTGAGAATAAAAACACCGATTATGATTCTACTTCGCCTGGTACATGCAGCATGCTGTACTTTACTACATTACAATTGCAACGCACTACTATATCGGACGTCGCATTGCAATCCTATACTATACTCGACGTATTTTAAAAACGTTTTGATAGATTTCTTAAATAAAAAAGCTAACCAAGAATGAACCAGCCCACATATGAGCTCGTAATACTACTATTCGAAATCAAAATTCTCGTCTATTGTTTTTTTTTTTTTTTGTATATTGCAAAACATTTCTGCGATTGCATCTTACTCGGCTCCCTTAATGGTCCCCCCACCCTCAACACAGAGTATTTATTAGCGCCCGCCTGTTTCTTTCGGGAGACAAGCGACTCAACCTCAGAAACCCTATTTCTGGTTTGATGTTTTTGAAAAGCATCTCACAGTGCAGGGAGCAGAGCCGTGCCAGCAGCCAACTCTGAATCGGCCACGCCTACCGCATTGCGCCTGGAAGCGTTTAAGAGACTACACGTAGTCGGCTACATTCCCGAGTAACTTGTGAACCCACCAACCCCCCCGTCCCCGCTGCGCATTTGTTGGTTCTAATCCCTTCAGATCAGGGTATGTGTGGTTTTCAGACTCACCTCTACAAAGAGCTCCGTCTGTTCGTTTGACCATGTTCTCATGCTCAAGAAGTCAAATATCATCTTTGACTCTGAGATGATTTAGTGGCATCTATGGAAATTGT